>KZ678375.1:0-351591 GCA_003019895.1 Coniella lustricola | reverse complement strand
GGGGGGGTTCTCCTTACATTCAAGCATGTTCTGGCTGGGTACAGATTGGGACACGGTTTGGGAAGGGGGCTGGCGGACCGGTGCGTCCAGAGCATATGGCCTTTGGCGCAAGGGTTGGTCTGGAGTAAGGAGACAGGCATCCGGCTTTGTGCATTTATTTCATATCAAATTTGCTTACTTACAGAATTGCGACAGGAGAAGCACTCACCGCAATGTGAAATCGATTAGGTTGAGGCGAGAGGCGCAGCGAGGGAAGAGCAACATTTGCTTGCGTGAGTAGTATATATAGGACTTATACCCGTTTGTTTTCTTGCTCTCCGTTATTCTTATGGCGCAAGCGATCCTTCTTGGTCATTTCTGTTGCGCCGTCGCATCGTTTTATTGCTTGTTTGTTTGGTATGCTCCCGGATCAAGTCTCGCAGTGGCTGGATATGTAATGAATGCTTTGTCGGCCGGTATCGTTAATCTTCACATGTGACCCAACAGAAGTGCTCCTCAGGAGTCTGACTGTATGACGCAACCAGCAGCTGGAACCGTTCATTCCTGTGCTTTTGTGTTTGTCATTATCGCTAACATCATCATCACCATCATCCATTCTTGTGAACACGAAATATATGCATTATTTCCGCTTCACCAGAACCACAAGCCAGTATTCACGTCCCTATCAGCAAAAATTCTCAAACATGACCAACCTCACGATCCTCATAACAGGTGCAAGCGGCGGCATCGGCAAAGCAACAGCCCTCCGCCTTGCCCAACCCGACATTTTCTCCTCCTCCTCCTCTCCTTCATTCAAAGTCCATACCCTCATCCTCCACTACAACTCCGCCAACCCCGAAACAACTAAAGCCCTCACAACCGCTCTCAACAACCTCAACTCCTCCATCCGCGTCATCTGGCTCCAAGCAGACCTATCCTGCACCTCCTCCGTATCAACCCTCTGCACCGCCGCCACGTCCGCCGCCATGAGCCCCATCAATGTCCTCTTCCTCAACGCAGGCACGCACCTCAATCATGCCGGCGCCACAACCCCTTCCGCTTCCGGCACCCTGCAAAACGTCGACCTCGATATCTTTGAGAAGACATGGCGCGTCAACGCCCTCGCGCCGTACCATCTTACCCGCACTCTTGTGCCAGACATGCTAGACCACGGCTTTGGCCGCGTGATTTACACATCGAGCGTTGCGGCGATGACGGGCGGCGTGGTAGGTCCGCATTATTCAAGCTCCAAGGCGGCGTTGCATGGGATGATGCATTTTTTGGCCAAGCAGTATGCGGGCCAAGGGTTGACGTTTAACGTGGTGGCGCCCGCACTGATTGCGGATACGGCCATGTTGCCTGGAAGCGAGGATGAGTTGAAGAAAAACATTCCTGTGGGGAGATTGGGCAGGCCTGAGGAGATCGCAGAGCTGGTGGTCCCTATGATTGCGAATGGGTACATCTCGAATAAGGTGTGGGCTGCGGACGGAGGACTAGTGCCGCAGTGAGTTTTGTATTGTGTTTGTGGCCTTGCGTAATATGTGTCATGACAGCCTGGCGAAGAGATTGATATTGCTTGCGTATGCTTTGTTTTGGTCAACAAGTTGGGAGATGGCTCTATGCTGTGTGTAACGTCTAATTTTTGAAATCCATAACCATGAACCTAAATCGTCCTTGATTTGCCACCGAATCTATGCCTCTCTGGTAAGCCAAGAGCAATCCAATGCACCGTCCGCTTTGCCACCCTTTGGCCGCCATCCTTGCCTGTCCAAACTTCGTCTAGCAACCTCACAATCGGTCTTGATATCCTCAATCAGCGCATCGATTCCGTCGTAGCTCTGCTCATCGCGAATGTAACCAAGGATAAGCAGCCGCATCTCAATGCCATAAAAGTCGGCGCCGAAGGCCTCGAGCACATGCACCTCTGCGCTGCGCACTGTGTTGTTGTAGAAGGGGTTGTAGCCAATCGACATGACCATAGGGAAAAGGGCAAATTGGTTATTGGACTGCTGCTGCTGCTCGTTGTAGTTTGGATGATCTGCAGGGAGCTGAAGCGCGGCCCAGCCAAAATAAACGCCCGACTTGGCTTTCTCGATCCATGGCGTGGCGTCCACGGGCAGATTTGCTGTCGGGATGCCGAGCTGTGAGAGAGAGAAGGGGGATTGGTGTTTAGCTGCAAGATTCTCCATGTGTGGGGGCGGGAATAAGCCACGACTGATAGTAGCGTCAGGGGGAAAAGAAGCGAACAGGGGAAGGATATAGATGATGTGGGTAAGAGGAGCGAAGGTTTGGGCGAAGGAGGTGTTGCAAAACGTATAAGTGGTGGTCAAGAATGCATATGAGGCGCGTATCCGCAGCCTACTGCAAGTATCCCAGATGATGGCGCCTCTTTGCTTTCTCAGCCGTGTGAGAATCAGTCGTAAAGGTCAGAGACGCAGACCCTTCGCCTTATCCATTCCTAGGACCCGAAATTCTGTCCTTCCACAACACACAAGGCACTTGCCTCAGCCCTGCGATGATCTCCTCTCAGGCTGCACCCAGACATTGCACAAGCCCTCGCCCAGTGCTGTATATCATGTCCTCCACGAACAAAACACCACAATTTCCAACGCTGACTTTGTTTGGAGGAACAGAGGCGAGATACCGAGATACAAAGATTCAAGACGAGACAAGCTGTCCGGGTACAGCAACCGGGTCGACTAGCCTCGTCTTACCCTCTCATCTCGCGTGTCCTTGTCGCAAGCTGCACCTAACCTTCCAGCCGGCTCAAGCTGCACCAATCGATACAAATGTCGCTGAAATCGACGGCGAGGAGGCATGAAAACAACGAGGCAGCCGAGTGAATCAAGAAACAAAGCAGATCAACTTACTTCCTTCGAGCCGCGCCCAAAGCCCTTGATGACCTTGCCTTCCATCTGCAGCGGGTAAGGGCTCTCAGGCCCAGCATCCGGCCCAACAAGCATTGGTCTCGTGTTCCCCATGGTGATGAGATCGTCGGTCTTTGCTTCTGGCTTGTGTATGTTGCACCTGGCTGTCTTGTGTCGTTTGCGCGTAGAGAGCCTTGCGTTCAGGGGTCCCGAGTGGACAGAAATAAACAAGGCACAGCAAGGCGAGTGAGAACGAGTGCGTAAACCGTGCGATTCCGCAGCGGCCTGTACCAAGAGCCGATCGATTACAGCTAGATGTTTGTCTTGGTTCCTTGTAGTCGTGGCGACAGGCGTAACAGAGCGGCGCTGGCCCGTTGGGGTCGGAGTGAAGCAAAGAGAGCAAGATTGTTTTGTTCTGTGAATATAAGACGATGAGTATCGGTTGAGTCGGGAAGGTTATGAAGAGAACACTATGGGATGGGAAGGCGCAGATAGATGGCGCAATTAGTCAGATGGAAGGCTGATAAGATAAGACGGGATAAGCACTTGCGATGGCGACGACCTTCTTTCCAGAATGGAACATGGAATAACCTCAAGACTTGGCTGAAATGCACAACAGCCAGTCTGGAAACATCATTGTTAAACCTTCAACGTTCTGTTATTACAGGTCTTGTTTGCTTAAGCGAGTTACAGTCGCGCAACAGTCCGCTAAGAAAACCCGACTTTGAACGCAAAGCATTATCAAAAGAGCAGAACAAGCCCACCCTTCCCAAAAAACCAGTCGGTCCCTCGTCTATTCATAGAGAAATACAAATATCCCAACACCGTAATTGACTGCTACAATATGCAAATTCATACCGACATCTTCATGGCGATACTCTTATGCGGCTCATATCCCTGGACTACAAAGTCGTCAACGCTCCACCCATCAATACTTCCGCCCTTCTCCCGCTGAATCTCCAGCGCTGGGAACGCGCGCGGCTCTCTCTCGAGCTGTGTCCTCAGCGCATCAACGTGGTCCACATAGACATGCGCATCGCCCATGACATGCGTCAGGCTGCCCGGAATGAGATCGCACACGTGCGCAATCATGTGCGTTAACAATGCGTAGCTGGCAATGTTGAAGGGCACGCCAAGCCCCATATCGCATGAGCGCTGGTACAGTTGGCAATGTAAGTGTCCTTTGGGCTTCGACACATCCCCTTCACCGTTTCCATTTGCATTCTGCTCCACTGTCGCGCCCATTGATCGCGGATACGACACATAAAACTGCGCGAACATGTGACAAGGCGGCAGCGCCATGATCTTTAGATCCTTGGGATTCCAAGCACTCAAGATAATGCGGCGGTCGTACGGGTTCGTCTTGAGCTTGTGTATCACCTCGGCCAGCTGGTCCACTCCCTGACCCGTGTAATCCGTCTGCGCATCGACATATTCGGCGCCGAAATGCCGCCACTGGAATCCGTATACAGGGCCCAGGTCGCCAACTTCGCGGTGCGAGAGGCCCACGCTGTCGAGGAACTCGCGCGAGCCGTTGCCGTCCCAGATCTTGACGCCCTGCTTGCTGAGCGAGATTGAAGAGGTGGCGCCTGAGACGAACCAGAGGATCTCAGCTAGGACTGCCTTGTGGAAGACGCGTTTGGTGGTCAGGAGGGGGTAGATCGGGGTGCCGTTGTTATTAAGGCTGAATTTGAGGGGCCGCGGCGCAAAGATCGAGTAGGTGCCTGTTCCGGTTCTGTGAAAGAGGGAAATTGTGAGTGGATATTTGACATGTTGGGTTTCATTCTCTCTCTTGAGATGAACATACCTGTCCGGTCGGTGCTCGCCATCATCTAGAATCTCGCGCACCAAGTCGAGGTACTGGTGTTCCTCGTGTCTGGTAGTGGAACCGTTCTGTTCAGTAGGTGTTCCGACAGGAACAGCAGCCGCTGCTGCCGTGCCGTCTGAGGAAGATGCTACCATGTTATGTATTCAGTGAGGTGTGTATGGAGATTCGAAAGGCTGTTGAGAACGAGTATCGAAGTTGATAATATGCTGGTCAAGAAATTCGAGAATTGCCTTGGTCTAGTAAAGAACGGAAGACGCGTTGCGACGCGTCGTTTAATTGGCACTAACTTTCCAAGATTATCAGATGTCAGGGTTAGGGCTAAGGTTAATGCTCACTGACACGAGATGGAAGAGGGATCAGGATTAAAACATTCTGCATTGTTGCATCATGTCATTGAGTGCATAGCCACAAACAATTCTCTGTTGGTCTTTCGATGCCTGCTTATAGTTCTGAGAATCATGGTGGATGGATAGTCTCTTGCCGAAATATATTTTCAAGCAAGAGAATCGGGCAGCAGTGACTTGAATTAAGTTAAAGCCCTTGCGTTTGCGTCTTGGAATATTTAGACACATCTGATTAGGTATTTACTGTGACAGCCAACATTCGCTATGTACTAATACAATATTAATGGCTGGTACAGCCGGCCAGTATATCCCGACCACGTGGTAATGATACTGTGCAGTGCTTTCTTTGCCTTGCCAGAGCATGGCGTGTATGGGTGATAGGCTCCCCAGGTTTTACGCTGTCGTACCAGTACGTTATTGATACATGGTGGACGGTGCGCCACTGCTGTGCAACCAACCGCCGGACGAGCCGGCTAGAAATGTCAGCCGCATGAAACCAACGCAGCAGAACAAATGAATGCTGTGGTGACTTCATCTCTGCCACGCGCCTTCATCTCTGCCACGCGCCTTCATCTCTGCCACGCGCCTTCATCTCTGCCACGCGCCAGTATGTCGAGAAACTTCATGTCTTGTGCTGGCATTTTCTTGACCGCAATCAATTCCACTTCCCGCGTGGAACTTTCGAGTCATAAGGAGCTGACAATCCCGAAGCATTGCATTTGCTCATGCTCCTGGCCATGCAATGACTCTGGCAATCCCCTCTGTGATCCGTTCCTCACTGCTTCCACTCATCGCGGCCCATCTTGAGGACATCTGCGTTCTCGATGATCCAGTACTTGGAGGGCGCCTTGCCCTCCTCAGCCAGGCGCGCAGCAACAACCGCAGATCTGCCGATGTACAGCTGATCGGAGCCTAGGCAGGAAAACATCAGCCTCCGACACAGTCCCAATCGCACAGCACTCATAACAAAGGAAATGACTTACCAAGCTTATCTTGCAACGCTTGGCTAATCTTATTCAAACTTCCCATCAAGCCCTCAAACAGCGCATTCTTGGGAACCTCACGCTCACCCAGAATAGCAGCCGGCCGCACAATAATTGCATGGTCAAAGTCGAGCTCGCGAATCGCATCCTCGACACCGTTCTTCATTTTCGAGTACGGCAGCATGCTGCCCACCAGGCTGCGGGTGCCGGCGCTCGAAATGTATACATAGGTCTTGACGCCTGCGGCTTTGGCGGCCTTGGCGTTCTCAATGCACAGGTCGTGGTCGATCTTCCACTGGTTCGCGATGCCGCCTGCTGCAGCGCGGGTGGTGCCGACGGCATTGAAGACGGTGGAGGGGAGCGGGCTGAGGGCCGCAATGGCGGGTGCCCATTTGCTGGTGTCGGTCTCGACGATGGCGTTGAGTTTGGCGGACTCTGTGGCTTTGGGCGCGCGGCGCGAGATGGTCTGGACCGTGCTAAAGAAATCCGAGGCCAGGAGGGTGTCGAGGATCTTGGACCCTACGGCGCCGGTGCTGCCAAAGACTGCTGCGGTGGAGGCCATTCTTGCGACGTGGAAGTTTAGGTGAGTAATATACGCGATCGGATGTGCCGTCGGTTTGTCCAAGGGTCTGTGTAAGTGAACAGAGGCGATGAGTTTTCTTGACGTTCTTATCGCGAGATGAGGCCCGAATGAGAGGGGGACAGAAAGGCCTCGGCAGCCCGGGAAAGGAACAGTGTTTGGCCGCGACGTCATTCATAATGCCGCTGCGGCTCCGCTGATATCGCCATTTGGCTGACGCGAGCCATGCGCTCAGAGTTTCGCGACTATTCGACTAGTTCCATACGTACGAATGGTAGGACATTGCCCTCAGTCGAAGCAGCATCTTTTTCTGATCACCAACATTGTCAAAGCGCTTCACACTCCCTCGAAACGCAAATGTCGTGGCCAGGCGAACGGATGTGCCTCAACAAATAGAGCCTGCGAAGTGGCACAATTCGATAATTGTTGGACTCATGCCAGTAGAGTACCGAGGTATAAAAAACCAAATCAAGATATCCAATCATGTTAAATGCTCGATTTCGTCCTTTCTACATTGCGCTCGCGCTTCGCAAAATGTCATGCAAGGAGCGGGGCACTAACAAAGCCCTGAGTGAGATCTAGGCCGCTGTCGTAAGCCACGTTGTGCCTGGCAGTCCCAGGCCCCCCACTGACGTGGGCCTAAAGCTCATGCTGTAGCTATACCTGGGCCTTGCGCTATCGGATAAGACCCGCAATGCCATTGCTGTAAAGAGAGACTCCTTCCATCTTACCATAGATAGTCAATACACGCTTTGCACGCTTCACACCACGCCAACAGCAACTTACTCCTGATACAGCGACGCTGTCTGCTCTTCTCACAGTTCCAATCCTCGGTCTCTGTTCGCAGCCAGCCCACCATGGCTACACAATACGAAAGTGCGATGGTCCCCCATCATCTTCCTCTGGCGGGGTTTCACTACCTCTGCCACTCAGCCCTCTGTTGTTCAGGCTACTCGAACAAGAACACTTCAACAAGCGATATCTGCTAACGTCCGTCTTCATCCGCTCCAGTCGAGCACGGCATCAAAGCCACCGCACCGCGCCGTCGCCGCCAGATCGACATGTCCTCCTTCACCTCGCAACTCCATCAACTCAGCGACGACCCATCCTCCATCTCGACGTCTGACCTGACAAACCAACCCCAACACCAGCACAACAACCCACACGCAATTCCCACGCCCATAGACATGGTGTCCCTTGTCCGCCTCGTGCAAGACCAGTTCAGCACCCTGGCGCGCGACTCCCCGACCGACGCAAACCGCGACCTCCTACAAACCCTCTTTGAAGCCCTCGAAGCAGACGTTGCCAACCCGCCGCGCGACGTCTCAGGCGGCGTCTCGCAGGAGTTTCTCGATATGCTCGATCGCGTGCCCAAGAAGTCTATCAAGCCGGACGACTCCTGCCCGATCTGCGCGGAAAAGTTTCTTGATGATCAGTACCCGCTTGTGGTTGAGCTGCAGTGCCATCACTCGCACAAGTTTGACTTGGACTGCGTCGGGCCTTGGTTGCAGATCAAGGGAACGTGTCCCATGTGTCGTACGGACCTGACAAAGTATGACCCGCGGCGCAAGAGCGTGTCGGATCGGATTGAGAAGATGTGGGAGAAAGAGGGCAAGCCCGTGCAAGAGGACGAGGACGACGAGGATCCGGATATGTTATACGGCTGACCCGCTTAACACATCAAGACACTGGCGATACTGCATCCATATTGATACGGGATCCTTGTTTAGAGCAATGGCGTTCGAGGTGTTAGATCATGATTATACGGGCTGACATTGTGCTTCGGAATCTTTTGAGATCGTCCGTTATAAATCCCACTATGACACCAACCTGGGAAATATGATGACAGTGCGGTGCCAATGGACACGTAAACGCCGCTTCCCATGCGAGCTCCAGGTTCTTGCTTCTCAGGTATCCCAATCACAAATCCCTTTCTGATCAGCTGCCAGAGTCCACTCCTTTCTTCAAAGTCGTGATAGCACCACCGTTTTCTCTTCCTTCCCCCCTCTTACTTAAGAACTTCCAGGTCCCTTCCCAGACTTCTTCTGCGATCCATGCCCACTCGCCTTGTTTCTCTCACTTTTAGTCGTGCCCTGCATCTCCCCACCACCCTCTTGGCCCAACGGCATCGACTTCTCGTGGCTCGCACCGCTCGTCTCGAGCGGGTTCCCAGCGTGGCCCTTTTCCTGGTGCGCCGCCTCCCTCTCCTCCTCAGGCCGCGTCTTGTTTGGGTCGAACGCCGTGTCAGTATGCGCGGCTTCGTCGTCACCTAGCGAGCTCTGCGTGCCCTCTGTTGAGCGCGGCTTGAGGCTCTCGCGGTCTTGGTCGTCCTTGTAGGGCAGCTGGAGGGCGGAGGTGGTGCGGTAGCCTCGCTGGAAGGTTGTGGATTGGCGGGCAACAGCAGCGCGTGGTGTGGTACGTGTGGATGTTGTTGCTGCGGTGCGCAGGACAATGCGAGCGGTTGAGTTGAGGAAAGACATGCTGAATTATGATTGTTTGGTTGTCTGGGCTGTGGGATTGGATGCGTTGGATTATTATGACAAAGTGGGAGTCCGTGTTTTGTTCACCAAGGAGGATCGTAAGAGAGGATAATCGATCGCAAGCTTAAGTCTCCAAGGAGAGCTGGCTGGATTTTGAGGAGGCAATGGCAGGCTGGTATGGGGGCATCTACTGGGTGTAATATCAATTGACGTCATTGTGAGCACCAGCTTGTAACGACAATGCCTCAAGCTTCGCAGGGAGCTCTTAATTGCTATGGGAATATTCCTATTGGTCAACTTCTCAATCATAGTTAGAGCTCTTTTGCCTGTCAGTATGACAAACATCAACTACTCAATAGCAATCTTTATAGTCGGACAATTTAGTTGCTCGCTAATCTGACTTCTGATTTTGATAAAGACTTTAGTCTTCCTGATGTAAACAAGTACAGTCAACGATGAAATGTCGATTTGCAAGATTGATTGTGACATCACAATGATAGCGGGAATAACCGAGGACCACCACCCGCACGTCACGTACAACTGAGGTGATCTTGCCAGCAGGGAGAGGCATGAATTTTCGAAACATGGGTTGAGATGGCGAGAAAAAGGATGACATTTTCAACAGTCGGACTGTCCCATAGATTGTGCTTCCTGAACTGCTAGAAGCGTTCTTACAAATGATGACAAAAGCTGGAGCCATAGTAGTTGTTCACGGCTGGCCTTTTTTTTTTTTTTTGCGAACCATCTTTCCTGGGATGATTTTGTGAATGTTTTATTGTACGTGAAGTGATGCTGCTCCTTGATCCAATGGTACAATATGGCATTGTCTGAAGACCCATTTGAGGTTTGATAAGAGTCACATTGTGGAGTCTCTGCATTCAGTCAGCCAGCCAGTGCACGTGGATTCCAGAGCCTTCACAAAGGTCATTGGTATGATATTCGTGATGCCTGTAGAATGCCATATTCTGTCATGCATTTGCCCAGATATATTCCAAGGCTGAACCCACTCGGTGGTAGATGCTCGCTGGGACTCCTCCGGCAAGCCATTTGCTCGCAAATCAACACAGCAGCTTCTACTCAGTAACCACTACGCTTCTCGTATTCGTGTCGCGATCAGCTGCACCATATCACGTCTCCGCCTTGCGAACGGCGAGGAAGTAGTTGCCAACAGCCTCGCTCCCCGACACCTCCTTCCAGCCCAGGCCTGGAACATATACCACGCCCATGATCCTGGGCGCGCTCCACGCCGGCCGCTGCGCAAAAAAGCGCTTCAGCTCATCTGCGTTGATGTACTTGTGCCAGTCATGCGTTCCCTTGGGCACAATTCGCAGCACATCCTCAGCCATGAAGTTGGTCGTGAACCAGCTCGTCCAGGTGCGCGCAATGGTGCTCATGACCAGCCATCCACCAGGCTTGACAAAGTCGCCGCACCGATCCAGAAAGTCGGCGGGCTTGTCGACGTGCTCAATGACCTCAAATAAGCTAACAATGTCGTACTTGGCTTCGCTGCTGCTTGGAAGTGGTAGCGTCTCAATGGTGCCGCTTATATACTGCAACTTAGAGGCCAGAGACGGATCGCGGGCAGCGTGAGCCCTGGCAACCTTGAGAACCTCTGGAGTAGGGTCTACAGCTGTGACGGAAGCGGTGGTGGCCAACCGGGCAGCGGATTCGGCAAAAATGCCGCCGCCGCAGCCAACGTCGAGATAACTGAGTTTGCGATTTGGTGGCAGAGGCGATGGTTGCGTGGCGTGGCAGGCGCGGATAAAGTCGTGGCGGAGAGGGTTCATGAGATGCAGGATGCGCGAAGAGCCATGGGCGTCCCACCACTCGGCGGCCAGGCTGTTGAAGTGGGCCACCTCTGAGGCATTGACAGAAGTATAAGCTGATTCAGACGAGGAAGATGCAGAGGGTGCTGGTGGGGGTGATGGAGGCACCGACGCGCTGTTGTGGTTTCGTCGGCAGCGGTCAGGTATTATTGGCGTATGGCGGGACGTGACTGGCTCGTGAAATGCTGTGCTAGACCTCAGTGATGGTCGACGATGGGTGATCTGCCGCAGCACGGCTGCTGGTGCTCTAGAGGGTGCCATTGGTGGTGAACTGGCCGCCAAACGTGCAGTATTTCGCCTTGGATTCAAGTGATGGGGGTGTTGTTGAGGATCGTCGTCAACGAGGGTTTGGGTTGATGTTCGAAATTGATGAGGTCAGCAGCTCAGCTTTTCGATGGCTTGGCTGGCAGATGCGTCTCTACACGGCGAACTGTACTTTGGAACTCCGGAACTACGGAATGTATGGTGCTCAGCGCACTCAGACTCCTGCGCTGTGCAATTCTGGAAGTACCTCTGGCTATGAATCAGATATCCTACCGAGATGCGATGATTCAATACTCTCTCAACGCAATTACTTGGTAGAAACTTGCGAGGAGAAACTGTGCTGATAGGCACCGCAGCTGCAGGGACGCAGGCACCCGGGCCCGATGCCGCATCCCACAGGCACAGGGGTCACAGGCTGACGCCGGTGATTCCGGTCGGCCTTGCGAAGGAGGTATTTCAATACCGCGAAGGTCGGCTTCATCGGCAAGCTTTTCGGGGCGTCGGCGCACCAAGGTGAGCCTGCAGCAGTCGTAGCTCAGACATGTTCTAATTGATCTGCTTTAGGACCAATCTTGACGTTTCCAGCATTGCGAATGGTTGCATTAGTGACCGTCAAGACTTGGCACTCAAGTATCCTGTACTTGAGTTTGCACGGCAGAAAGACTTAATAAGCAGGGGTGGAATGCTCACTAAGCGAGAACGAGCCCGAGTCATCGCTTCGCAGCGCAACCGTCTTTCCGCATCTAGGCCGAAAGTCATAAGATTCGAGATGTCTCCAAAACGCCGAATGTGAAGTTCCCAATTGATCCCGACTAAGCGATCATACTACTTGCTCCCTCAGCCCTCAAGTGAATACACTCCTGTCGTTGGGATCCATCGTCCTGTTTCTGTCTTTCAAATCAGCTCATCCCGTTCGCCGCTGCCCCTCCATCCAAGCAAATTACCCCACCACCATACCACTTCGACTGCGCAACCGTGATCAGAAACCGTCCACAGCACCAGCATGACTGGAGCAACCCTCGACAAAGCCGAGTTCGACTCGATACCAGACGCCATTGCCGCCTTCCGTACGTTCTAATCTTATGTGGTCGGATCCAATCATCCTCGATATCCACCAAGCTAACCCACCGCCAGGCGATGGCCAATTCATAGTTGTCCTCGACGAGCCCTCGCGCGAAAACGAAGCCGACCTCATCATTGCCGCCGAATCCATCACCGCCGAGCAGATGGCCTTCCTCGTCCGTCACTCATCCGGCTACGTCTGCGCGCCGCTCAGCCCCGAGCTAACCGACACCCTCGATCTCCCGCAAATGGTCACCAACTCCCAAGACCCGCGCACCACCGCCTACACCCTAACCGTGGACTCGGCCGATCCTTCCATCACAACGGGCATCTCGGCCCACGACCGCGCTTTGACTTGCCGCACCCTCGCCGACCCAACAGCGACCAGGGACAGCTTCCGGCGCCCGGGTCATATCCTGCCGCTGCGCTCGCGGCCCGGTGGGATTCGTCAGCGAAGGGGTCACACCGAAGCGGCGACCGAGTTTTGCAGGCTGGCGGGCAAGAGGCCTGCGGGTGTGATCTGCGAGTTGGTGGATGATGGCGAGGTTGTCGAGGGCAAGGCTATCCACAAAGAGCCGGGCATGATGCGCGGTGAGGCGTGTATTGCCTTTGCAAGGAGGTGGGGGCTGAAGGTGTGCACGATCGAGGCTTTGGTCGAGTATGTTGAACAGGTGGATGGCAAGCTGGAGATAAATGGTTCTTCTTAAGAGGAGTTTATTGAGGAAGACCGAGGAAGCCACAGGCTAAAGCGGATGGCAGATGCCTCCGCGCAAAGTACCTGCATGGTGCCCGGCAAAGATAACTGCAAGCATTGAACGGGCCATTTTAGACCAAAAATAACTGGTGTTTGTATATTCCGCCGCAAGGCTGGGCGTTGGATTAGAGCATTGGAAAAATCGGGCTACCGTTTCGTTGATGTTTTACTATTTGGGTTCTCGCATACGCATCTCTTGCTTTGGGCGTGGTCAGAATTGAATCATGGTCTTTCTTTCAATGTAGTGGTCGTCTGCTGCGCATATCTGTTGACAAGTGCTCTCCACGTACTACACGACTCATGGCTGTGCTGTTACCCATGTCTTGGACGTAAGACGTTCAGTGTGCCACTGACATGGCAAGCCGCCCGGACAAGGCTACTGGCAAGGCTGACTGACACAAACAGCGGAAGAACCCCCCGACAGCCCCCCCCCCCCAAACTCACCTGCATAACGTCATCCCTCCCTTTAGCTGAACAGACCATTTCTTTTCCCCGTTTGTCTCAAGTACCTATAGTGAAATCCATATTGTATATGTGCAGGCGCCTCTACATATACGCATTCACCCCATCAAAATGGACCCCCACACCGTACACGTACCATTCATTGGAAAAGGAAAGAAGAAAAAAAAGCAAGACCAGCCGTTCATGTATGGATGCTTCCCCTGCAGTGGCAATCAATCATGTCACATCCCAGATCTGCAATGCCATCTGCCGGAAAGCGAAGAACAGCGAATATACAAAAGAAAACAAAACGCGGTACATTGCATCATTGCTTCCTACGCAAGATGAGACGCAGGATACGGGAAGAGCCGTTGAGTTTGACACACAGACGCACAAGCATCTACTATACAGAACGAATAAACAGAGAACAAGGAAACGGAAGAAGACAGAACGAAACATGATCATACAGGGCGGCCCGAGGTGTTGCATACTCAGGTATGCTGTCTTCAGCCGGAAGTGGTCTACCTTCCCGTATTTGATCTCCGGTGCCTACTATGGCCAGTTCCGTATAACTTGCGACTCGGGGATGCGTTGATCAGCACTGCGTGCAGTGAGTGATGCTCTCCTCCGTCGGTAGCAGGAACATCTCTGACTTTATGATAGTTGAAGAGTCTCTCGACGATGAAGCTGTGCTTGAGTTGGCCTGGATGGCTTCCGCCCAGTTGCCTGGAGTTGTTCACTCTGCCTAAATACTACCAAGAGAAGGGACGGGTGTTTTCCAGTGTCTTGTTCCAGAAAGTCAATGAGAAAGTCACGGGAGAATATACGCAGGGGAAGGTCGAAGTTTTGCAATATAAGTGACTCTACAGTAGTCAAGAGAAGTGGTGAGTCTTGTACGAAGAACGGGACAAGAAAACGACGCCAACGGCGGTAACTTGTTTGGCTGTACACTGACACTGACGGTTTCATTCTCAACACATATGTACACACAATCTCTTGAGCAAAAATAAAGACAGATGGTATCAGACCGATCAACTTCCATTTTGTACAAACAATATTGGAAAACAATCACTATATCAATCAGGATTTCTTCTCACCATTAGACCACCCGGCCATGCACCGTTATAAGGAAACGTTCATGCAAATCATGATTGTAAAGGAGGGGGTCTGCATTTACAGAAATACCTCATGCGTACCTAGGTAAGCAAAACAAAAAACACAACCGACCTCTCGGAAATTATGCGTGTATAACAGCAGCTATTGTAATAATAAGATGTCAAATCAAACAAAGGTAATTCAACCAAGCTGTTTTTAATCCTCCGCCTCCTCCGCCTCCTTAGCATCGTCATCATTCTTTTATTTTCAAGGTACTGTATATGGATGCAACATCATCCTCCTCGGCAAATCACTAATTCGCTCATGGTTGCTGCAAATAGTAGCACTAATGTTAACAGTTGCGAACTTCAAGAAGAGGAATAGGGCTGTGGGAATGAGTTCAACTTTGTAACTACACCACAGAATTTGTACCCATTCTTTGCTTCATTCTATTTTTGCTTTGTGTAATGCTTCACCAAGGGACTTCGCCCTGTAGCGCCATAACAGATCCGATACTGTTCTCCCCCTTCTTTCCTTGTTGAAACGGGCTGCCAAAGCAGCGAGCAAAAGCTCCATCGTGCACAGCGCTGTCAGTTTAACCAGCGCAACATGGGTGTGGTCTGAAAGAAACGAAGAGAATCCCAGGCTGCTGGACGCACGCTTACTACCGTAGAATCCTTCTAGAAGCACGCACGAACCCGCAGAAGCAAGCGACCTTCTGGAAGTCCAGAACATAGTCGCAGAAGAACGGGAAGAAAAGAAGAAAGCTCTGACCGCAACCTATCTGTTCGTTTCCGCTTCCCGTCAGTCCGTGGTAGTAATCGCGTGTCGCGCACGTCCAAGCTACCCGCGAGTTACCTTACCGTCGTGTTGGCAACAAGTACTATCGCGGATGGAAAAGCTACCCAAAAAAAGCTGAGAAGATCCAAGATTTCCTGACAACACGCAACACCGAGAGGCTCCATAAACTTCCAACTCATCATTTCAGTTTCCCGCAAAATCACTTGTCCAAGTAATCCAAAAGCTTTGCCAGCTTTTGTATATTCAGGGGATGAGGGAATTGTCGCCACTCATTCACAACAGGCAAAGGAGAAAGGCAATGAGATGTACTATGTAGACGAGGATCAAATCTCGCCTGCTTGTGAGATCCCCATTCTTGTCCCTTTAGCCCCAAGCGCGAGACACATGATGAAAAAGCCGGATGCCATTTATTCATGGGGGAACGAGAAAAAGACGGGGGCCTCCATAACTGGGTACGTATGAACAGTGCAGCAAGAAACGAGACACGCCCCAAATGTGTTCGTAGAACCATGTACCTGACCATGGATGTTCTCTTGTACAGCTCCTGTACATACAGTACACTTACAGTACAGCACAAGGAGAACCAGCCAAGAAGCCCCACTCGGAATGGACACCCGAAGCCTGGGTCGGGGAGCAGTCCCAGCTCAGTTCCGGTGCGCCGGACAATGTGGGTTTGGAACTCTCCACCCCCAGTCCGCAAGGATCCTGACTCAACTTGATTGATTCTAGTGATGCGACTACCGTCCTGCTATGTATGGCTGGAATGTTGTATTCGTTCTATCGTTCTGTTGGGATTCAAGGTTCAGCATTCAAGCCTGACGCGAGTAGTGAGACATTCGTCCGTACAAGACGTCGGATAGCCACCAAGCAGCAAGAATCGTTGGTGTAAAGTTCTGGCATTTCGGAGGAGTCGTCAACTCGGTGCAGCAGGAGGTGCAAGTTGTGATCGTCGCAGGTATGATCAAGGTTCTATCCGCTATCCAAATTACCAGCTGTATACTACGTATACGAGACATGGAGCATTCGTGAGCCTTTTGCTGCATTGCTGGAATTTCCCTTTTGAACATCGATGATATATGCTCTCAGAGCCTGGTAGGTGATATGTTGAAAATTATCAGTTGCTAGGCTATCCAGGTTCGGTACAACTGCCGCCATCTTCAAAGAAGAAACTTTCAGGAGTATGTAACTGCACGGCCAAATGTTGTTACGGTGCGGCCGTGAACGAGTGATGCAAGTGTCCTGCCCGACCAGTACACATGTGAATCTGTAGTTCTTATTGTCGATCAGCCATGGTCTCAACGCTATGCGACAGCCAGAAAGTGCTCAAGCCGCTAGAGACGTTGGCGTCGACTAGTCTGTAGGTCTATTCCATACTCACCTCCAGAGACCATGACAGCAACTGGTCTGTGTACTACAGCAGCTGCTCTATTGAAAGGATCGAATGAAGATTTGCGGTACAAGCGCAATGCTCGTGTCTCTCTCCAGCGCCCTAGAGTACGCAGAAGATATAACACTTTTCTTGCAGACTGTATTAGACCCCACATTAAAGCAAGACTCGAATGAAGGTGATTTTGCGAGCTCAGGACTGTCGGCTCTTGCAGCCTCTGACGCTAGGAGGTATTGCAACAAGTATATTTGTAGCACTTATCATCAACACCGTTCAAGGTGAGTCTGTTGGAAATTTGGGCCCGAGTGACCTACGAACACAATCATTCATCGAAAGCTTACACGTAGTTGGGCTTTTCGAGCTAAAGGAATACTGGCTGGGTTTCACTGACGATTTCTGTAGCCCAACCTGATTAGAAGAGATGACGCCCACATGATAGTAGCGGATGCGGTGGTGCAATACCTACAAAGACTATATGGTCAACAACATCTTAGCTTAATAAATCTGATATTCTGTCTGCGGGGGACAGACCTGATTAGAATTCCATACATTTAGTTTGCTGGCGCAGCAATGCACGGTCTGAGCACAGGTGTTGTCTGCCGCTGCGTGGCTCGTATTATCCGCCCTTGGGGACGCAACTGGATGATGACTTGGTGATAGTTATCATTCGGAATGACCGCCCCCTTTCGGACCATCACAAGAAGTCAAGTAAGTTAAGTGCACGGATGACACATTTTATCCCAGTGCGCATTGTGGGGGACGGGACGGGAATACTTGCATCGTGGGGAAGCACCATCTCTGTATTGTTGGATGGTCGATCTAGTGGGTGCGACCTTCAATGTGGTGCTTTGGGCATTCTGGCGTCCGCCCCTTTCCACGAGAACCCCGAATGGCACAAAGAGACTGGCACGTTCCAGCTTGCATTATTCTTGATGATTCCTGTACCTTGACCAATGTGCTGAAAACCAATAGAACTGTCACACGAGCCATTCTGATTGCCTTCCCCGCTAGTTCCCCATTGCGTAGCCTCTGTGGCGTCGCTGGCGTCGCTGGCAGCACTGGCAAGCCACTGCATTGGTTTGATCTCATCTCGGCCGAGGGCTTCTGCGACACATCTAACCTCTCTCAAATGCCATGAAACTTCGTCGCTAGAATGCTTTTGCGTCGTCGAATCACTTTGCTTCTACCTTGACCGCCTCGAGGGGGCTAGCACGACACCGTGCGTGGGTTTCGAAGTGGATCCTCCGCCCTCTGAAGTCTTGTCCTGCTGGCAATGGACAATGGACCGGCGAATGGTCAACAGGGGTGTGCTGCCCACAGGCCTGCTGGCCAGCACAGTCTCGGGACACGGCGAAGGTATCCATGCCTTCTAGAAGATTTCTGGAAAAATACCGATTCCAGCCCAGTGAACCAAAGCCCTGTCAGTCTTGTCACTACACAGGCCAATCAGCACGCATCGCTATCCACTGCTCTGTCGGCTGGCTGTACTTCGTATCCTACCACGCTCTGCGAACCCTTGAGAGAGCCGACAATGGCTCGTTGCCGAGACCTTTGCAACCCCTTTTTCCTTACGGACTAGGGTTTTGCAATGAGTGGCGGTAAGGAGCCGGAAAAGCGCAATGGAAAGTGGCGTGCTGCAGACGGAGCAACTCAATTTGTTCGCATTTCGAAAAGGAATGGGAGAAGAGCTCATCGCGCCGGTGCACTGGCCATTGTAAGTCTGCTACAATAGATGGCTCAACCACGAGTAGACCACAGAACGACATTGAGGCTGAAGAGTCGAACCGTGCGCCCGTGTCAAGGCTCTTCTCCATTGTCTGACGGTCGCGGTTAGGCTTGGAGATCTGTATTATATCGGCCGTCCGAGCGTCCAAACGGACCTCTAGAAGGCCAGCTATGCTGCAGGTGTGGTACTAAGACCAGTGTACGGAACCTGCGTGGCCATCTACACGCAATAAGCGCACGTCAGGCCATGTTCGAAGTCTGTATCGGGCTCGTGCTGTCTGCGAGCTCAGCAAGGCTTGTTTGGAATGACGGTGAAGTGCAAGAGACTTGAAAGGCTCAAGAACTCCCAACGCATCTTGTGGATCGTTGCGTGTATTCACGGAGGGGCCGGCATTAACCCCAGTCATGAGATTGCTGCGGCTGCTGTTCCGTAATGTGAGGTGGCACTCTCGAGTCTCGACTGTACATAGTACAGTATTTATGGTGACTGCTGATGTGGCGGGCTACCAGGTAGTGTGACCCAGCGCTGCGAATTAATGTGCACGACATATCTTTTGAGCACTGATTATGCGAAAACATACGGCAGTGTGGAAGCGGCTGCACCGGTCAAAGTCAGGAGGTCGAGGTCCAGACAGAATGGCAGGTAATTGCTGCTTAGTGCTCTGTAGTGGCGCCCATGGTTCTGTCAGCCAGTACAAAAGCACCAGGGCCAGTTGCAGTTTTCAGACTGCCTTGATTGGGCGTTCACCATCAAAGTATTCCACCTCTTCATCTCGCCAAAGTAGCAGGTAGATCGCGGCAAGCAGATGGGCAATGAGCAGCAGTTTTGGCGTCTTGCCTGGCAGGCAGGCTGGCAGATCGGTCAAGCCAGAGTGAATTTGGGGACCGGAAACGCCTTGATCTTCTCAAAGAGAGTGTCTAGAAGCCTGCGACAAACCCGCCGCTGTCAGCGGTGGACTCTAATCTATGGCGATCGAGCAGCAGCATCGAAAGCTAGCGGGGTTCGGGGACAATGTTGAAGCTTCTTCAGAAACCTTTTGTACTGTAAAAGCAAGTGGCAGACCGAGAACATGTCGCTCTGTCGCATCGCGAGTGGCCTGGAGAGTGTCAGAATGTCAAGACAGGAAGCTGGCTTGAAGGCTTTCAGGCGCGCGTAGCGGTCGAGAGATCCAACTCACCTTGCTGCAGATCCTGATCCAAGTGGCTGGAGACATTCAAGGCTGAATCATTGGTCTCGACAGCTTGTAGAGTCAATAGCGTAGTCTGCGCAGGCTGTTGGGCCGCACTGGCAGGTTGGTAGACTGTCAGGGTCTGGGTATGTGTGGAGAGCAGAAAACGATTCGAGGCTGGAGGTCTGCGTGGATTGATAATGGATCTCGCAGCTGCAGCGGTACAATTTACTTATCAATTTACAGCGCATCAGTGCTGCGTCAGTCGCACTTGGAGACAGGCCTGTGCGTGGCAGGTGGGCAGGTGGACTGGGTGGAGCACAGACCCCCAAAGCCCCCAAGGTCCCCTGTCAGGCCCCTGAGCCAAGTACCGGCAAGGTACAACGCGCCCCTTGTCCGTACGTTTCAACCGCAAGCTGTCGGTCTGGAAGTGCTGGGAGCAGGCGCGCAGGGGTGGCCTGTCCGCTTTGGGCGTAGCGTGCCTGTCTTCCAGATCTGAGGCCTGGCCGCAGCCCAGAGCAGAGCAGAGCGATTCCACGCAGCCAACGCGGCGAGGCCAAAAGTTTGTTTTGCTTTCCATTTTAATAAGCCCCTTGTCCTCGACTCTTGCGTCGAACCCAAATCCCAGAGCCTTCCCGAATTTTCCTGCTGCAAGCGTCATCTTCAACCACGACCACGACCACGCCCACGCCCACGCCCACGCCCGCGTCCACAAACCACCCGCTGTCCCACTCACCACCATCCACTGGCCTCCACGGCAATCGCGCGAGTCTCCATCGTCCTGGTAAGTCGCTTCTTGTTGAGCCCACAGCCCGCTGCCCACCAAGCCCATCCGTCACCCGGCCGGACATCGCGTGTCACTGTCGCACAAAGCGCATCGAGAAACACCCAAAGCCATAATTCCATGGAGAGGGAGCACCTGGTCGATTAAGCTCGGGGCCAAGCTGCAGGCCCGACCATGCCACTCTCCCGGTCAGGTTAAACTTTTTTGGGCCAGGCCAGCCGTTCAGCCTGCCTTACTCACCAGCTGCACCCTCTTGGCCTCACCTTGCTTCTCCCTCTCCTTGATCCCTTCGTCTGCCAGTCTCGAAAGCGACAGCCACATCTTCAACCTGCATCCGTCATCTCAATCTCTACCTGGAGAGTCGGTGCATCTTCTCCTAACTGGTGTCAATTGGATTGCGCAACAGGCAAACGCAGTGGCGCAGCCTCTCGCTATGACCCCAATCTACCAACCCACACTAACATCTTGCCACCACTTCAAGATTTGAGTCTTCCAACTCGACGAAGCACCGAGCTTTCAACGGCTGATCCCTTGACGACATCACCGTTCTTCACTTCTGGTCCTATTCTCGTTTTCCGACAGCATTCCTCTCGCGTCGCCTAGCAGGAATCCAGCCATCACCGCACCAGATCGTGTCGCACACTCTGCTTTCAACAGTGCACGCCTTCTTCTTTGCACAATCATCCTGCCAACAATTCCGCGTCGCATAGGATCTCCGAGGCTTCTTTAAGATTACCATAGTGGCCCTTTCTAGACAAGAGTTGTATACCACGGCAGCTTTTTGCGACTAGAGCAGTTGCTTGTCGCCGGTCAAAAGGAGTTACCTGAGCAAAACAGCCAGCAATACGGTCATTTTCGTCTGTCGGACCCTACACCTATACAAAGTGCGTCAAGATCCTCATCTGGTTGTTCATGATCCCTTGGCCTTTGCGCGTGATACCGGAAATGCGTGGCGGAAAGACTATTGTCGTTTGCCGCGCTGTTCTGTGAAACACAAGGGCTGCATCCACGCCATAAAAAAAAACGTGTAATATTATCACGAAGAGAATTTCGTCGTTTGAGGTTGGAATGCTGAACTGACATATTGTGAAGTCAGCATCGGCCCGCTATAGCGCGTCTATTCAAGGCTTAAGACGCGTTTCTTCTGCGTCTTGATCCGTGCACGACAAGGCTCCACCCCAGGGCTTCACCACCACGACCACCGACTTCTAGGAGCCGCCACGCCATACAGCCTCTCCCGTAGAAGCTTAAATTATGTAAGTTATTGGAACGTTCTCACGGATGTCTCATTTTGGGTTTCATGGTGCAAATCGATACAGCAATGAACAAGGCTTGTTTCTTTGAATCGCGCAGCTTCGTCTTGTATGCTTAGCACCGAATCATTGTGTTCTGGCACCCTCATCATGACTTGCCAAGCTCACGTGGTTGCGAATTCAGACCGCTCATGTGAGAGAACCCTGCTAACATTCATCACAGTTGTTCGTAAGATTTGGACAAGGCGCATTCGCATTCACAGCCATCACCTCATCGATCTATCCTGGTGGTGTAAGATATATCTCGTTTCCTTATTACGGAAACCCAATTTTCCTTGTGTAAATCGATCCGTGGACTGTGCGCGGCATCACTTGATCCAATTGTTTGCGCCATCTTTGTCTGGCCTCTGCTTAATCATGTCTTCTCCAGCACCGAGCGAGACTATGGGCATTACTAGCATGCTCAACCAGAAAGTGCTCACATCAGCCATTCAGCAACCGCAAGGCCTGTCCGTTAACATGGCAGACCAGCACGTTGTGCAACAACTCCCGCCTGTTGCTCTTGAGCGTGCCGACTCTCCCCACGGATCTGAACATTCAAGGTATTCTCAACCTCCCATGAATGGTCACATGCAGTCACGCGCCTATGGCTCTCCTACGGCCATGCACACGCCGCTACACATGCCGGAGCCAAACATGACGCCTAATGGCATGGCATTCCCTGCATTGCCACCGGATATGTATGCGCAGCCTCAGCCCTTGAGAGCTGCGGATGCTACCGCTCAGCCGGCTCCCAAAGCCTACTCATGTGGCACCTGTGGCAAGGGTTTTGCGCGCCGGAGTGATCTTGCTCGTCATGGTATGTTGTGATATTTTATCATGCCTGTCTTACTTCATTTGCAACATGAGCGTTTCTAATCATTGACACAGAACGCATTCATACCGGTGTGCGACCGCACGTTTGCGATTATCCTAACTGTGGCAAACAGTTCATCCAGCGCTCGGCCTTGACTGTTCACCAACGCGTCCACACTGGGGAAAAGCCTCACATGTGTGAGAGATGCGGAAAGGTAAGTGAGGGAACGATTGAAACAACACGCATGATTACACGCTGACCCTTTCCCTCCTACACAGCCGTTCAGCGACTCTAGCTCTCTTGCCCGTCATCGTCGGATTCACACCGGCAACCGACCGTACAGGTGCCCATATGCGGACTGCCAAAAGACCTTCACCCGCCGAACAACTCTTACACGTCATCAGAACCACCACACCGGTACCGTTGAGGATGCTGCGAGAGCCACTGCCGAAGCCCTTGCCAGGAACAGCGTGGCGCGGTCTGCCTCAGCTCGTCCCACTCGCTCTGAAGCTGACAAGATCTCGAACCACGGCTCCCCTCTTTCGACTCCTTCCCCTGGGCACCGAACCATGTCCATGTCGCCAACTGCCGAAATGGCTACTGCTGCCAGTCTGCAGCACCAGTATAATGGCAACAGTTCTCTTCCTGCACACATGCGCACTGACTTGCACGGTGGCAGCCCCACAGCCACTACGTCGACTGGTTTCAGCACCAGTGTTCGACCAACCTCTCACCCAACGGCCTATGGTGGAGTAGCACCTCCTCCTACGACGCTTGAGCCGAGCATTGAGAGCAGTCAAGGTCCAGGCAGTACTGTGGGCAGCCCTCACATGAGCAGCGTTGGCTGGGCTTCTCCTTCGCACGTCGCATCTCCTGCGCACAGCAACAGTGGCGGTAACAGCAGTTACGTCTACCCGGATCCGGACTCTTCATACCCGACGAACGCTGCTGCTCAAGGACAGATGTTCTACTCTAGCGGAATGGGTCTGCAAAGGCCTGGAAGTACTGAGCCCGGTGCACAGGCTTACAAGCCACGTCAGAACGAGTTGTGGGCTGCTTAGGGATCTCCCCAACATGACTTCAGCTATCCTATCTTTGATGTGTAGCACAATGGAAGGTCCACAAGCCATTCTCTGACAGTGGTTCTGATAAATCTTGAATGGCTGGGTTTCGGTCTAATTGCCATGGTCAAGCCACACGTAGTTTGTGTTTTGACATGCTATCTTTCTTTATTTTTCCTCCCCCTTTCCCCCTTTTTTTCTTTCTTTTTTCCTTAGAACGGGTTAAATTGGGCATTCGGTTGGTGGGGCCAAGGGATGTCACTGGAATCTCAAGCTCTACTACTATGGGGTCTTTTCGTTGAGCAATGGAGAACTTAAAGCAGGGCGCTTTCACAGGGCACGGGTGTTTCTGGAGCAAGGAAAATAACAAAAGTGTGATTCTTTTTATCAGCCAGTATGCTTGTCCCGCGACGAGGCATCGGAAACATAGTTGGGCTTATAGAAACGAAATTAGAGGTCAACAATTATGCAGATTAGAAAATTATCATTTCGGAAGGACTTCGATATGCGGAATTCTTTTGCTCGATATGTGAACCATCAAATTCATGGGGTCAAAATTTCGGGGGCAGTCTGGACTTTGCCGAGTTGATTCTAACTTGGCACTTGAAGTAGGTCAGTTTCCACATGTCTAGTAAGACTCTGAACAGGCATTTCACCACTCGCCCTGTCGAATCACCCTATTGGCAACCGATGGTCGGTCTCGATTTTGTGATTTCGTGACCAGACAAGACCTATGCTACGCAAAACTGATTCTGTTCTGGAGGAAGTCTGGACCCCAGTCTTGAAGAATGTAAGTTGGCTCAAGAGACGATATCCTCAAATTATGAACAGCCATCTAAATCACGAGATTGTGTCAGGGAGTTCTCTGGGATACACTTAGCAAAGAGACAGACCGAAGGAGAAGTATTGATCGAGGCATGAGCCGCATTTGCCGTTAGATAATTTGATCATCAAACCATTTTGCCAATTGACATCCTCACAGGTAACCAATGTCTTCCTCCGGAACTAAGCAGTACTTCCGTGCAGACCGATGCAGAAGCAACACATTCGTATATTGATAACCTCAATCAGTCAGTCGTGAGGTTAGCGAAACAACCACCAATAACCAAGGCACGAGAACCGTTTGCAACACGAGTACATCAAACGACCAACGCCATTGCTCTAAAGCCACAACCACAACCACAACCACAATCTCCGTCGCCTTGACCCTCGCCAGCATAAAGCCTCTAGTACTTACCATCCAAACCTTTGCCGACACAATATGTCCATGGAGCTACATTGGTAAAGTTATGCTGGACCGAGCGATTGACGCATTTCGGGGCAAGACATCCGGGTTGGTGCGCTCCGAGTTGAGCTGGAAACCACTTTAATTGTGGCCTGAGTCGAAAGGGTCTTGTAAGTTCTGATTGTAGCTGTTTGGCAGAGTGGATATCAAAAGTTATCACTCATGGCTTGTGTGGCTTTCTATTTATTCTATTCTGCCGGACTGGCCTTTGTTCTTGAGTACTTCTTATGAGATTCATCTTATCCAACTCTACATGACTTTTTCCTTTCCAAGTCTGTTCCACACTACAAGCAAGGAAATTTTATATGTCCCTTGACCATTTTGCGACCCTCCCCCCGGGTCCCAGCTCACCACTGGAACGATATTTCAATCTCCTTTCCAATTGCTTTCCTGGAAAAGACTAGAACTAACATCAATACCATATTACCGACAGTGTGCAAGAAACAATTCCTATCACGACTACAAGATGCGCTGTTCAGAGGATGCTCTGCAAAAGGGAGAGATATATCAGATCGGAGGTCCTTGATGCATGTTGCGTGGGAGATTGGTTTGTATGCCCATGATGATGATTATGATGATGACGGCTATGTCATCCTGTTCCTGCTGTTGCTGTTTTTACCACTGAATCTGGTCGTGAAGATGTCGACAATGCTAAGAAACAGCAAAGTCAGGAAGTAAAAAGAAGATTGAAACGACCAGCATCATTAAACACAGAACAAGAAGCAGAACAAGAAGCAGAACAAGAAGCAGAAACTAAACTCCTCGCCTGGCTGGACTCCCCTCAACCACGCAAAAGGTCGATCAAATGGACCGCACCGCGCAGCGTCGCGAAAGAACGCAGCATTGTTACAAGCGCCGACTTATCTATTTCAAGGGCGGTATCAAGTTGGCGGAAAGCAGTGTGAGGGCATGTTTGCCGGCATGTTTGAGCGGATCTGGACAGATTATTGTCATGTACAGGGACAGGCGGAACAGCAGAAGAGAAGCAGGGCTGGAGATAGGAAACAATATAGTGCTCACTGCTCGGTTGTATCTAGTACGTGGGGACGATCTTTCAAGGGAGAATCGTTGAGTGGTGCTGAACAAGTCTTGAACATGCTAGATATTTAGCGTTATTACATGGACTTGCAACCACTACCACCATGTTTGTTGAGCTTAGGATTACAACTTTCATTAGACAACGAGTACCATGAAGACATCAGCCGTTCTTTGGGTCAATGGTAAATTTGATAGCCAATGTTTGATTCCCTCTAGCATGGTCACGGTACTCCGTGAGTGCAATTCCCAATGTAAAAACGCCGCAATGCAGACCATGACCCACGAGAACTTGTGCACAGTCTAACTCGTGTCCAACCATCCCTTTTGTATGGACGTTGCGCTCCCGTCTCTAGACTTTCTGGTATATTGGATCCTATCCTCCTTTCCCCAAACTCCCAAAACAACGCCATAAAGAAGCAAGTAATTGTGGTAAGCACAACTAAAAATCAAATCAGAACCGTGTCTTGGTGAGACCGACACTCGTCACAAATCCTTAAACATGGACAAAGCTCCCTTCAAGTGAGTGTTGGTTACGTTTCGTGGCGCCTTCTTCTTAGGCTTCTTCTTGACCTTTTCAACCTTTGCGTTCAACTCCTTGAGCCGTGGATCCTCGCTCGCAGGCTTCTGTCCAGCCTGCAGCAACAGTCGGTTCATATCATCGACAGTCGGCACATTTACCTTGTTCCACATGATCATGAACTCGGGGTCGACGGGCTTCCACAGAGTCGCATCATCCTGCCACACATAGCGGGGGTGATTATCCTTCTTTGTGCGTACGACGTGGATCTTGTGCTGGCGCTCGAGCTCGGTGATGGCCGGGTACAGCGACTCCTTGGGCCAACCATCCTCCAAGTCTTTGACGTGCACCAGCATGGCGTCCTTCCTGGACTGTAGGTACGCCAATAGCGACTCCTTGGAGCGTACGCCGGGAATCACCGGATTGTGGCGGTAGGTGCCTGAGTAAATGGTCTGCTCGGTGAGGGTGGGGTCGGGCGTCCAGTGCACGCGCGGGTGGCGGCGCATATGCTCGACGAGCTCGGCCCACTCGGCGGGCGACTGCGGGTGCCGCGTCAGGTGGTCAACAATATCGGTGATGGAGAGGTCGCGGTCGCGCTCCTTGAGGTGATTGACGGCGTACACCATTTGCGTGCCGAGCTCGGCGCCCGTGCCCGTCAGCGCGGGCTGCGAAAAGATTTCGATGCCGTCGCCAGGCCGCTTTTTCTTGGTTGGCGTCAGGCTGTTGTTGCCATTGACGTTGGCTGCCGTGCCTGTCATGGCGGATGACGTCGAGGCGACTGAGGGAGATGGCGATGGCGGGGCCAGGAGGGTCGTCTTGGAGTCTTTGCTCAGGTCGACAACGGACTTTGAGGCGGCAGTTGCCACGCGCTGGCGTTCAAGGAACGACATTGTGTGCAAGTGATCGTGCCGACCTGCTTATGAGTCTTGTTCTTTGTTGTTCTCGCTTCTGTCCTTGCTCGATGGGCTCGTTGGTTTGCTGTGTTTTCCCTCCTCCTTGTTCTTTAGCTGTCCTTCCGGTGTAGAGAGGGTCGATAGTGGTGAACGAAGGTAACGACCAAGCTCCGTCAAAGAGCTCTGTGAGAGTCCGCAGCGCACATCGACGGAAGCCGGGGATCGGCCAACAAATGGATGCGAGTCGGTTTGCGGTGGGATCGAGCAGTTGAGTCCCAATGGTTCCGAGGTTGCTAAAGGAAAAGAGAAAAGGCACGGTAGCAGTTGGGCCTGCGCGGCTGAGACAAACAGCGCGTAAAGTGCCCCAGAAAGTGGAAAGGGACCAGCAGCGGGTAGAAAGAAGGCCGTGCGTTGGGTAGTTCGCCCTGAGCAGCCGGGGCTAATCGCCCTCTTATCGGCAGACGCGATCTCACTTGGCTCGACCAGACCGTTTTGCTTGTGAAAATTGTTGGGTCTCTTGTGGCTAATAGCATGGACTACTGGTGTATCAATTGCACTACCTATTCCTCATAAACATGCACTGATTCACGGCCTTCGCAGACAGACTGACCAACCGTGGAATACTGAGATAACCCTACTCAAACTCCAATCACCCAGAAGCTGTGTATGGATTGTCGTGTAAAGCGTCCAAAAAGTCCCCAGGTAACCTCAACAATCTTAGGGGTTCCGTTACGAGGATTAGGCTGATTAGTCGCTCCATTCATGCCCACCAAATACCTTGACGATTCACTGTGCACCGTCAACTTGAGATCTTGAAGACCGTCATCATCATCATTGATTAAAATTCGCCATTACATGAAAAGAACATCTAATCAAGACACCTGTTGTGATCGAAATAGTACCAGTACAGACACAGTCAGTCAATCCGTCCTGTCATCCACAGCTCGATGACATCCGAGATGATCTCCCAGAGTCCTATCGTGAGCCTCAAGGACCTGGTGATCCTCCGAGCCGGTGTAGAATCATAGCGTCAAAAGGACGAGTTGCGGTCTATATCCCGTCTACCAACAAAAAATTGTGCCCCGGCTAGCTCAGAATTATTTGGGAAGGGGAACTTGGAGTCAGATGCTGTCTCTCATCCGTACTGCGTTCGTCTATGTCCTTAAGCCTCACGAGTAGCAAACAATGCTAGCCTAAGCAGCCGTCTGCTGCTGCTGCTGGGCCTGAAGGTATTGGTAGGCAAAGTACGAGATGGCCCCGCCAATCAGGACAAAGGCGTAGACGCCAATGCCCAGGCCGGTGGCATCGCCGGTAGATGCTGCGGGCGTGACGGCACCAGGCTTAGGGGCCTTGGGGGTTGGGTCGCCGGGCTGTGGATGAAGCAATCATATGTCAGCTGGTGTGTTTTTGTGCTACTGAACTTTTTGGGTGTTGGATGCTCCCTGTACGACCATTGCCCCCTTCGGATGTTTTGCGACGGGCCAGACATAAGTGTCCGAATCGCGCCATCTTCATGTGCATGTTGGACGCAGCATAAAGACGGCGGGGTACGGCAAGAACGAGCCCCCCCCCCCAAAGAAAATAAAAAAATACGGGGGCAAAGCGTACCTGTCTCTTCAGCTCACCCACAAGGAGCTGCTCCAGGGTCTCGCGCGCCTCGTCACTGTGGCCGACATCCTCGAATGCCTCGGTCGCATCCTGGCCGGCGACGTCGAGGAGAACCTCCTCGCCACCACTGTTGAGCGCATTGCGTGTTAATCATTGGTTTCTATCTCTCGTTCGATCTGGCGTCTGTCTGTTCTGCGGCTGTACCTTCCCAACGCCCAAGCTAGACTCCAGGGTAGGTTTGGGAAGGAGGCGCTTCGCGCGCAAAGTGACTTACGGGTGCTCATCCACGAACTTAGCACAGTCGTAGACCTTGTCGTGAATCACCATGAACAAATCCTTCTTGGTGTTGTGCTCAGCAACATCTTGGTAGGTGTACTCCTTGGTCGCCATTGTGAATAATTTGCTCGGGGGTGGTGGTGGTGGTGGTAGAGGTAGAAGAATTGGTCGGAGTTCGGGATCTCGAGTGAGTAGATTCGAGCGAGTGCAAGAGAATCGGCGTACGGCGACAGGTCAAATGCCAACGGAGCAGCGGCAGCAATATCGAGAAGAGGACGCACGCTGGAGAATAGGAGCTCGTCACCGGGGTCTGTGGAAGGGGATTCGATCGGGGCGGTCGGTGGATTGAAGCGAGAGCGAGAGAGAAAGAGAAGGGAAAAAAGAGAGAAGGTTCCAGGGTTGGAGAAAGTGTGGTGGTGGTCAACGGACGGGGCAATCGGAAGATTAATCTGTGGTTCTGGTCCTTTGCTGAGCACGGCAACGGCTGCTATGTACGGCCCCTTGGAACTGGGCCTACAGTAGGCCTTGCTTTGCTGCTCTTCTTGGCGGCCTGGCGGGAAGATGGATGGGCGCGAGCCCGGCACCATCAACTGGTAGAGGGTTTGGAGGGCCAGTGGGGGCTCTTGCCCGCTGGGTAGCGGTAGTGCAGCTCCTGGTCCCCTGAAGCCACGGTGCAACAAGCCGCTGCAGAACCTACAGTAAACTGCAAATCAGGGCTCTGCCATTGGTCCACGCCGCTAAACCATCGTTCGACTCGGCACATGGATCTTCCAGGCCAGCGCAGCGCATCAAGGGTCCACGACTCAGGAAGCGCTTTGTACTCGTTACTGGTGATTGCGCGGATGATTGGGGTATCTGTGGTTGAAGACCTAGTATTTGGTACATTCTCACACGAATAGCCGGTCACGCCTCTACTCCGCTCCCGAGATAGCATGACAGCGCTGCCTGCGTGCCGCCAATACATTAAGTGTTAAGAAAGAGCATGCAACGGACGCACGGGACAATCTTCCAACCCGGATTTCCGGCATATTTCGATGAACTGTAAGGAGAGCAGCTGTTTTGATGGCATCAAGCATTCATCAAACATACTTTGGGAGAATAAATGGAAGCAATTTGGCATGTTCTAAGCCGTCCCGTTCCCGCATTAAGAAACTCTCGCCTCTCGTCTGTTAGCGCAAGGGGTTTTCTTTTCTGCTTGGTATTTTGCCGGTATTGCCTTCGTGGCCTAGCGCTGACCATCCTATGTCTCGGGTTACCATGCCTCACAATAGATTTTCGTCTGTCTCGCGAAGCTCATGGCTAACATTTGCAACTTCTCTTGGCCATAGTGACAGTGATGACAATTTTACAGTGACAAGAGGGAGAACTGGAAGAGCGCCCATCTCTCTCCAGCAAACATACTGGAGAATCGGATGTACGATTGCGACTGCATCTGTACCCAACACTCAGACATACACTGGCTTGTGTAGCTGATAAGCCCGCCTCTCTTTGAAGAAACATCTTTTATACCACACGCAATGGTCGGACCGTTTCGAATGTCTCATGATGCAGTGAGCCTGTCAGCACCTCTCGAGCTCATCGATAATAGGAGTACATGGTTCTCGATCGACAAGCACGCATCATCGACAGAAACAGCCTTGCAAAACGCTCTCAAAATGATAGACTGTTTCGTTGACTATTATTTGTGCCGCTTCTCCCACGGCGCGCTCACTAATTAGACACAACAGCAACCAACAGCTCAACCTCTCAAATCACCTCCGCGAGCTGCCACCGCCAATGTCCTGGCCTAACCTGTAGCTCGTGACCTTGTCCCACTCGATCTTCTGCCTCGTCACGGGCAGCTGTCGCCGCAGGCCCTTGAACGCGCCCTCGCTGAGGCTGTTGAAGCCCTTGTTCAGCTCTTCCTGGTATTTCTTCTCGGCGCCCGCAATCTCCTTGGCAATGGCGCTGCCCGTACCCGAGGGGATCGATGCCGTCACTGTCTTGTTGGTCTGCAGTCGCACGTTGCCATCCTCGTAGTAGTGGACATCCACCTTGATGGAGCCCTCGAGGGAGGTTTCGGACGGGTCGAAGAGATAGATGGAGCGCCATCGGCCATTCCTAGATTCCGCCAGCAAATTAAAGTCAGATGAGTCTTCTCACCCTAACAATATGGTCTTGAATGATTCGAAATGGTATGCGGAAATCAGGGCTGCTTCTTACCAAAAGTTGTTGGGGCTGTACTTGTTTCCCACAACGATAATGGCCAACTTGGAGTCACCCTCGGTTGGATAGACGCCAAACGCCGCATTGGGAAAGTGCTCCTTGACATATGTCTCCAAGCTCTTTTGGATTGATTTCCTGTTCATTTGTATGTAGCCCATCGTCAGCATGGCATCCTGTTGTGCTCTTTCGTTCCAACTGTGCGTCCATATCTGCGCCAACTGGTCGTCTCCATTACCAAGACAAGACGCACACAAGATCAGAGTGTTGGCTCTCAAGCGCATGGCTCTGCACGCCGCTAGCCTTTTGCGTAGCATGATCAAACTCGAAGCTGGACGAGCTTGCGATATCGTAGTACCGCCCGTCGTCGAGCGAGTTGTGAGAGCTGACAATGACAGCCTCGCTGCTGCCGGGCAGCTTTACCGTAGCGAATTGCTCTTCATTGTATTTCTGGAACGCGGGAGCCAGATCCTTGACGATATTTGGGTCGGATATTGTGAGGGCTTTGATGTCTATGTAGTATAGGATGCCTGGCGGTCAGTTTCGATAGGCTCGAGCAAGAGGTGAAAGAGGATAGTCGGGTCGAGGAGGTGAGAGCGGTGGCGGCGATTCGTTGGGGTTACTTGCCTGCAACGACATCTGCAAGCTTCAAAGATGGTCAGCGATGAAGACCCGGGGCAGAGAAGCGGAAGTAAACGTTAGATGAAGGTGAGAACATGACGGCGCACCTCTCCCGGGGGAGCGTCTTCCACGAAGGACGACACCCACTCTACACTTTCAGACATTGTTTCGAGACAAGAGTTGGTTCGGATTATGTAAAGGGCTAGACGACTCGATAGAAGTCAACAATAGTAGACAACAAGCAGAAGTCCAAGCTTTCTCGCGCACGAAGATGAAAGAGTGTCGTCAAGATGGATCGGTGTATGTTGTTGGAGCTGGCAGGACCGTCATCCCTGAGCGACAACCAAGTGCACCACAGACCCAGACCCCTGTCCATTGGCGGGGCTGTGGGGTAAAAGTACCGCTTGACAAGGCACGAGAGCGATCCTGTGAAGTCCTTCCAAATGTACCAAATACAGCAAACATCGAGACTTTATATTGAATACATTGAATGAGTACTTGTCTGGCTGACATCGATCCGCCGCATACGTTTTCTGAGTATGTATCAAGTTGTCAAGCGGAAGTTCCCTGTTCCATTCTAGTTCTCTATGAATTGGAGGAGAAGACCGCTATTCTCTGAAACATTCCCCCAAAGGCATCACCACAATCCATGGCTGGACTCATGAATTCATGTTTCTCTTTCACGCTTTCCGCTTCTTGGATTTGTTGATCCGAGAATTTAGAGGCACAATCAAGGCAGAGCTCATACGCACAAGTAGGTCGTAAAACATGGACATCACTCAAAATCATAATCAAGCAACCCGTCCACAGCGGGATTTGTCAAAGGGTCAATACTTCAACGCCTTCTTGATCCCATCGTATATCCCTAAAAGAAAATTAGCGCTCTTGTCTTCAGGAGAGATAAAGGAAAAAGACGTGCAGGGCCCGCGGAAAGAGTAACTTACTTGCAACATCTGGGATGTTAAACTTCTCAAATAGCAGCGGCGTGGGTATACTCCAGCCAGCAAGCCTCAGCACTGGCGCCTCCATTCTCACAAATGTCTCTGGATCCTCCTGGATAGCCGCCGCAATCTCGGCGCCCACTCCGGCATTCACCATGGACTCATGCACAACTATGCACCTGCCAGTCTTTTGCACGCTCTTGAATATCGTTTCCCGATCCCACGGGTAGATAGTCCTCAGATCCACCAGCTCGACACTAATGCCAAGGTCCTGCTCTGCCTGCTTGATAGCGTTGAGACAAAGGTATAATGGCTGGCCGTACGACACAATCGTCAAATCTGTACCCTCCTTGATCACCTCGGCCTTGGAAAGTGGCAGCTCATACGCCGCCACGGGAACCTGCTCGACAGCCGCGCGATACAGCACCTTGGGCTCCATGAAAACAACGGGATCATTGCTCCGGATCGCCGCCAGCAACAGACCCTTGGCCTGCAGCGGGCTGCGCGGCATCACGACCCTCCACCCGGGAATGTGCGTGAAGAGTGCCTCGGGGCTTTGCGAGTGGTACAGCGCGCCGTGGCCGACTGCGCCGCACGGCATGCGCACTGTCAGGCCGCCCACGTGCCGACCGCACGCGCCATCGCGGTAGCGGAACTTGGCTGCTTCGTTGACCATCTGGTCGAAAGCGGGAAAAACGTAGTCAGCGAATTGAATCTCGGCAACGGGGCGCATTCCTTCTGCGGCGGCGCCAATGGCAAAGCCCATGATGCCTTGCTCGGATAGCGGGGTGTTGAAGACGCGGTCGCCGCCGTATGTTTCGGCCAATTTCATGGAGCAGCGAAAGACGCCGCCAAAGGCAACGTCCTCACCAAACAAGAGAACGGATTCATCTTCAGCAAGAGCAATAGAAAGGGCGTCATTGACGGCTTGAAAGAGGTTCATGCGCTTGGTAGGCTGGTCGCGCACGGAGGCGGGCAGCTCTGGGTTGTGCAGCGCGCTCTGCGAGGTCTGTGCGAGGAGAGGTGTGGTGCTATAGTCAATTGGGAGGTTCAGCTTTGCATTTGGCGGGTGAGTCGAGTATCTTTGCTGTGAGAAAGTGCTAGTCAAGGGCGCAAGAGGTCTTGTGAGGCGTGACGTCGTGGGTATTGACAAGCCGGAAAGAGGAACGGGAGCGGCAGCGCGGATTGCTGTCGCCCTCATCAGAGGACGGAGGATGTGGCTCTTCGTCATGTTTGGTCGACTCGAGGCTGCAAGAAGAGCAAGGACAGCAGTAAATGATGGCCTCGATTGTTTGTGATGAAGGAAGCAGGACCGAGCATCTCAAGGCTGTGAGTGTCCATCCCTCGTGGGCGTGGATCACCCTCTTCGGCATGACGGGCGAGCGACTGGTCGGGAAGGAGGAAACTGTGATCGGAGAACGTGCGGGTGCGGCTATTCACGGTCTGTCTGGGAAGTTCAAGGCTGCCTGGGATAGGCTTTGTACTTTGTAGTTTGGATGCAGTCGAAACAGTCCCCGGGGGTGGGGGAAGACGCCCGCGGGGTAGGCAGTGTGGCTGTCTGTGGCTTGGTCCCTGTAGATTGGTGACAGTCTAATGCCTGTGTGGGGCCCTGTCAACCATCCCGGCAACTCGGCTCCAGCCGCTGCAACCCTTGTCGTTCCATCGACTCCACCCCAGCCTCTCTGGAATCGTTCTTCGAGACCAGCCACCAGTAAACAAGCAAGGCAAAGACGGCACGCGATGAGGAAGGAAGGGACTGTGGAATTGGAAATGGATCTTCTTCTTCGTTCACTGACGTAGGGCAGCTAATTTACATGCATCTTTTATATCCTTGAAAAGTCTTGGCGCTGATTGCTCTCTTCCTTCTTGCATGTGTGGCTGATCTTCTTCTGGTTGTACCTTTTTCTTGTTGCTCACATACAACCGATTTGAACGAAGTGATTTCGATGCGGATACCGGCCTAACCCCAAAGGATATCTCTCACAATCTCCAAATATTTCCCTCCTCTCAGTGACTTCTTGACCCGACTACGCCAATGGCAGACCACCGCGAGCCGAGAAGGCAACGAGAGCCAGGCGAAGTACGACATCACAAGAAGCACCGCTCCAGATCACGCCAACATGGCTCTTCGGATGCCACACGGTCTACCGGGCAGCAATTTTCTCGCCAAACCCTGTCAATGGACGCTCTCGCTGCCCTCAATGAGGCTAACACAAGAAGTCGCAACAACCCAACGACACCACAAACCAGCAACCACCGCATACCACGAGACACAGAAGCCGAGGATGAGTATGAGAGACGCATTCGGCATGAACATAGAGAACGAAGACGGCGTGAGTCCCGGGCACGCGTTGACCAAGATGAATATCGTCAGGTCGACTCAGACAGCCCGAGACGACAACATCGCCAACGTCGCGAATCTCGCTCACGCTCCTCTGCTCCAAGAGCAGCGAAAGCAGAAGCCTTAGAGGCCGAGGAGGATGCGGGAGCCGGATCAGACTACCACAACGAGCGGAGACGACGGCGAAAAGACCGGCCGTCGAGGCGTTACGAGGCCTCGCGAGGCTGCGAGCCCGCCAATGGCTACGAGTCGGTGCCCGAGGCTTACCAGGAAATGCATTCGGCGAGTGGGGAGCGGGAGCGTTCGAAACGTCCCAGAGAACACAGCAGGCGACCAAAAGCTTCTGCAGCTTTCGTTCCAGTTCCAGTTGAGGATGCCAAGTCCAAAGAAAGCAGAGGGTTCTGGGCGCACGTACGAGGTGGCGGAACAAATACACCAACGAGCTACGACAGTTACTACGATAAGGAAGATGCAGAATACGACAGACCAAAGAGGAAGTTCTGGACGAAACGAAAAATCTGTGAGTATAATTGTCTCCATTGTGCTTCCCATCATCGATCTAAGACAGCTGACGAGGATTCCCAGGGGCGGCTGCTGGTCTATCACTAGCCACACTGATCGTTATCATCGTCGCCGCGGTTATCTTGAGCAAAAAGAGCAGCAGCACATCCTCCGCTTCGACTAAATGCACAAACGATCTCACCTGCAACCTCTCAAGCATCAACAGAAGCAGCATCCCATCAGACGCCCCAGACTACCTCGACCCCTTCACCTGGTACGACACCATCGACTTCAATCTCACTTACACCGACACCATGGTCGGCGACCTCCCCATCATGGGTCTCAACTCAAGCTGGGACGACTCTACCGCCGCCAACAGCCTCGTCCCAGCCCTCAACGAAGACTGGGGTTCATACGCCTCGCGGCCCGCCCGTGGCGTCAGCCTCGGCGGCTGGCTCTCCCTCGAGCCCTTCATCGCACCAGACCTCTTCAACTACGACTCCTCCCTGGGTATCATCGACGAATACACACTCTGCACCTACCTCGGCCCCGCGTCCTGCAGCTCGACCCTCGAAGCACACTACTCCTCCTTTGTCACCGAATCCACGTTTGCCGAAATCGCCGACGCAGGCCTCGACCACATCCGTATTCCTTACTCATACTGGGCCGTGCAGACGTACGACGACGATCCGTACCTGTTCCGCACCTCGTGGCGGTATCTCTTGCGCGGCATCGAGTGGGCGCGCAAGTACGGTCTACGCGTCAACCTCGACCTACACGGCGTACCTGGCAGCCAGAATGGATGGAACCACAGCGGCCGGCAGGGCGCGATAGGGTGGTTCAACGGCACCAACTCGACGCAAAACGTGCAGCGGTCCGTCGACGTGCACGACCGATTGTCCAAGTTCTTTTCCCAGCCGCGGTACGAGAATATTATCACCCATTATGGCCTGGCGAACGAGCCGCGCATGACCTTCATCGCCGCCAACGAGGTCATCAACTGGACGGAGACAGTGTATTCCATGGTGCGCGCCAACGGCCTGTCCAACAAGACGGTCGTGGTGTTTGGCGATGGATTTCGCGGTCTCGATGCATGGCAGGGTGAGATGAGCGGCTATGGTGATGGAATGGTGCTGGACGTCCATCAGTACATCATCTTCAACAACGAGCAGATTGTCTACAACCACAGCGAAAAAGTGCAATACGCCTGCCAGGGCTGGACGGAGCAGACAGAACAGTCCATGAACACGTCGACGGGATTCGGTCCAACCATGATTGCCGAGTGGTCGCAGGCCGACACGGATTGCGCGACCAACCTCAACAATGTCGGCTGGGGCAATCGTTGGACGGGAACCTATGACACGGGCAATTCCTCAGATCCCCTCGAAGCGCTGACGCCGCGGTGTCCGACAGAAGACAGCACCTGTTCCTGCACGTCTGCCAATGCTGACCCGAGCGATTATTCCGATGAATACAAGCAGTTTCTGCTCTACTTTGCAGAGGCTCAGATGGACTCGTTTGAAAAGGGTTGGGGATGGTGGTACTGGACGTGGTGGACGACTGAGGGCAGCGCACAATGGAGTTACAAGAGAGGATTGGCGGCCGGGATCCTACCGGCCAAAGCGTACGATCGAAGCTTTCATTGCAATTCGACAACCATCCCCGATTGGTCTTCTGGTCTACCAGAGACCTATTAGTTTGATATTGCAATAGTATGGAGCGCAGAAGAGAGCTATTCCACAACCGAGGTAGATTTGTGCCACACGGTAGCATGATTTGTGAATCCCCGCATTCTGCGGCGTTGGTTAGAATAATTCATAGCGTACATATTGAAATGACAATAAAGACATCGCGCGATGGACATCTTGCAATGCTCAACCCGAAACAACACAGTTGCAAGCACATATACAGCAGCACAGAAACATAAAGCGAGTGAAGGCAAGTGTTGGAAGGTATTATGATTGAGAGGCTATAACTTGGATATTGGTAGAATTGTACTGCCTCTTACAACAACGCATGACCACAACAGACCGATGGCAAGCCTGCTCAGATATTGTGACCAGCGCGAGTGGGAAGACATATCGCAGCCGCAGACATATTCCATTTACGATGGGGACCTACCGTAGTGTGCTACAAATCATGGTGCAACTGTTGCTATCGAGTCTTGCGAAACCTGTCTTTTATCTGGTCAGCATTGGAACAGATAATGGTTTTGAGTACATGACGATGAATCAGGGAGGCGATATCAGTTCATGGAGCCCCGGTCAGGGGGCATTTTCATCAAGGCAATTGCTATGAAGACCGTCGTGATAAATTTTAATGATCATCATATAAGCGCCAGAAGTCAGGGCATGATGCGGATAGCTTTTGGGACTTACGGGATGAGAAAAAAAACGACTGCAGAATGCTGGCTGTGTTTGGCGACTGTTACTAAGATGGAGCCTGAAAACCGAATGTTAGCTGACTTACTTGAAGAGAGCGCATCGGTTTCGGATCAGCCCGGATGTTCAGAAATGACTTTGTCATCTTCGCCCGAAAGCTCTGACATATGCTTGTCGTTTTTTGTCAGATCATCATGTTGGGGGAGGGCAAGACCGATGATGTAAAACCAATACGAAAATTCGATGATCAACTTACCACAAGTTGGTCTATCGTCGGTCTACGTGTGGAAGCCACATGAGTGTCTATTACAGTATGATTAGCACACGGCTTTAACAAGATGTAATGATCAAAATCAAAATTTGTGTCTCAGATCAGTTAATGCATGAATGGTAGGTTAAAGTTGTTGTCTGCATCGGGAAACCCGGATAAGACTCGTCATCTAAAGGGTTCATCAGGTAGTGGAGAAAGGAAGCATCAAGAGAACGTGTCATCGACGTACCCATTATGAGATCAGAAGCAGAGTAGCAGCTGGAAATTATGCGCATCCTTCGTCCAAGAGATACGCAAGGCTTCCAACGGATCAGCGAACTGTGGACATGACGAGATTAGCCCAAGGTCTGGCATGGGTCAATGCAAAGCCATGGGTTATGATGTCGAATCAGTGGACGAGGTTTTCTAGGCCTGTCACGGAATGGCATATCTGCTCATGACTTGTATAATCGGAGCCCAGTGCCGTTTCATCATGCAAGACATCATGGGAATGTATTTGAGATATTTCGTACCCAGTATCACGACGACTGCTTCTGAAGGCCACAATTAGTACAGAGTGACCAAGCAAATTTATGCAAATAACGTCCGTTATGAAGGAAGATCAGAAACAGCCAATTTTTGTCGACATGATTTATTCAGTCGGTAATTCCAACTCTGCCGAAGCAGAAAATTGCTCATCAGGTCGAGGGGGGGGGGGAAATCGAGGACAGACAAGTCGAACGTACCATTGCAGTGGATGCTGCGCGTGGACGGGCATCACGGTTAATACGACATATCGGAAAAGATACTTCAGCGCTACTGTTGACAACTGTTAGCTGCGGTTCGCAAGGTACGAAACATGGCACTTGACGGCGCGCATCGCGTCTTGTCGATCAGACTGACGTTACAATTGAGTTTCATTCCATTTAGGTCAAAGACTCTAGTTTGCGGTTATGTGTGTTGTCATCATGAAGAGGAGGGAGGGTATGTGAGAGAAATTTTGTACCTGCTTACCTCGAGCGTTGTTGTGCGCGCTGCTGCAGAGTTTTGGCAGGTTGCGCGTGGTGTGGAAGGAGGAGAAAGTTGGGCAGGGTGCCGAGCTCAGAAATTTTTATAAGGATGGAGTTGTCCCAAGCGGGTCCGCCCGCAGAGCTCGACCGACCCAAACCCCTGTTGGATCAGATGCGGGACCTGGTCACCTGCCCACGCGAGCATCAGGACCCGTTTTCCACTTTAGCAGCGTCATCCGTCACCGCGCCCAAGTCGCGTCTGGCATTTGCATCAAATCCTTGTGCAGCCAAAAGTCATGCCCGAAATCGCGGAAGGTATTACAACGCTCCGACATCAATCAGGAATTGTTTCAATGAATTAATCAATCGTCTAGTCTCTCGGCTTGTCCACTTTCTTCGCCAGCACTTGGTCGGCAAGAAAATCGCCAAAGTCCAGGCCCCAGATGATGCAAATATCTTCGGTAAAGTCGGCTGCAGCGGACCAGCCTTTGAGAAGGCTCTCCAGGGGCGAAAGGTTGGCACACAGTCATAAAGGCTATTTCAAGTGACACAGTTAACATGATTTCAGGTGGTCGGGGCTGGAAGCCAGGGCAAATACTTTTGGCTCCAGCTCAATGACCCGGGTGCTCATCCTGTAATGCACCTGGGGATGACTGGTATGCGCCTATTCTGATTCCATAACTCTTGATGTAAGCTGATTAGCTCAGGCTGGATTCATATTCAAAATGATCGGACGGCTTATACAAATTACTACAAGAAGATAAGCCCTGACGAGCAAGACGCCTGGCCGCCCAGATTCTGGAAATTTCAACTAGCAACAGAGGGCAAATCGCCTGTACGCATTGCCTTTACAGACTCGAGAAGGTAAGCAGGTGCTGTTGATTCATTGTCTGTGTGCACTGTTGATTGGTATTGGATCAGATTCGCCCGCATACGCCTAGTTGAGTGCCTAGGGGCTGAAATACGACAAAACTCGCCTCTAGTCGAAAATGGACCAGACCCAGTTGTGGACAAGGACATTTTCACTGAAGAGTATCTGCACAATCAGATGCAGAAGAGACACAAGCCTATTAAGGCTCTCATCCTCGATCAGACGGTAATCAGCGGGATTGGCAACTGGGTAGCTGATGAGTGTCTTTACCATGCAAAGCTGCACCCTGAGCAGTACTGTAACGAGTTCTCTGACGCAGAGATGACAAGGCTGTATAATTCTATCAGATATGTAAGTCCACTGCAAGGATTGGCGCTTCCTATAACGGTAACGCCGCAGACGTACTGCCCCCTGATCCGCCAGCTACTGATACACATACACCTCCAGGTATGTCAAACCGCAGTTGACCTGCTTGCAGACTCGGATCAATTTCCCGATACCTGGCTTTTTGACCACAGATGGGGCAAAGGTTCAAAGGCAGGCGCACTGCCGAATGGAGAAAGGCTGGCCTGGATCACAGTCGGCGGACGTACAAGCTGCTATGCACCAGGCCTACAGAAAATGACGGGACATGTGGCACCAGGAATCAAGGAGGCAGCCACTCATGATGCTGCCACTGATGAGGAGCCAAGCAGAGGCAAGGCTAAGAATAAAAAGGATTATGAAGAGGACGCTCCGAAACCACAGAGAAGCACACTCAAAAGGTCAAGGGCCGAGGACGGCGATGACGAGCTACACGTGAGCGTGAAGCCATCACCCAAGAAGACCAAAGCCAAGCAGCAGAAGGATACCGAGAAGCAAAAGCCACCCCGCGCAGTTCAGACCAAAAAGGCAAAGGCGAGCAGCAGTGCAGTGGCGACTTCAGGGCAACGGCGTTCGGCGCGACTGAGCAAGGGGACATGAGCATAGAAACACAGACACAATTTCAGTCACAACCAGATTCTGTTCCACTTCATCCTACAAAGGCCTCTATTTCTCGGAGTAGAAGAGAACGCAATGTATGAGACACTGGGAACAAATTTCCGACTTTGCTCTTCTCTAGGTCCGGGTTCAACTTGATAGAGCAGGTGTATGCAACAGCCATGCGTCTACACATAAAGTCAGCCGATTGTCCAAATTTAGGATAGATAGGTGTTTCTTACCCATCACCACTATTATTATAAACATTAGGTTGTATCTTCGTCACTTTGAGTCCCGACTCATCATATCTCTGCATCAGGTGGGAACGTCCCAAACAAGACCATCAAATATTCCGAGTCCTCGGGTGACAACTCCTTGCCCCCTTCCATTTCCTGGCCAAGCATGCGAAAATCTAGGGAAGTGCTCATTAGCTATGCTGTCCTCGGGATTGATGAGTTGAGTACAAAAAGAAGCAGGACTTACACTCGACATAATACCCTGCATCACAAGCCGCCCATGTCAGCCTCGGGTCCGAGTGAGGGAAACAAGCCAATGTCTGTACAAGCGCAGCGGTGAGCCCGACTTACCTGGATTTGCAGTCATGTACAATTCCGCATACTCCGTCTCGGAAGGGTTCGAAAGCATGTGCGCCGCTCGCGGTGGCACCACCATCATGCTTCCTTGCGGGGCATCGACCGTGCCGTCCGCTACAGTGAACCGGACCGTGCCTGCGACACCAGTCAGGGAAAAAAAAAATCAGACAGGCTTCTCTTCAAGACGAAAAGGCCCAGACAGACCTTTTGTAACAAAGAAACATTCATCGTGCATCCGGCTCCAATGCATCGGCGGGCCCTCGGCCCTAGGCGGCAGTAGCAAGATCACAGCAGCGATGCGATTGGCCGTTGTCGAGCCATCTTCGAGGAGGAAGCAGGTCACGCTGCCGAGCTGGATAACTTCTGCGTCTTCTTTGCGATGAAGCTTGGGCGTGATCTGGCTGTACGGAGGCATTCTGAGTGAGTCCGACTTGTGCAAGGCGGCAGCTGGCGATGTAAAGGTGACGCTATCGCCTGTTGTGATTGGGATTGGTAAAGATTTATTGCACGTGGGTGACCTCAGCCAAGATGCCTGACCTTTATTGTTCCTCCCTTACACTGTAACTTGGCAAAATAAGCTGAGAGCCCCCATGGTCATGAATGGAAGACCACATCACCATCATTGTTTCGTCTTTTTCTGACGTTGCCGCTTGCGTGTCACGGTGTTGGCGGAGGCCTTCCTAGCTTGTTTCGTCTGAACTCCGCTGAATGCCAGCCGTCCGTACGCTTTGACAGCACGGCGCAACGAGAAGTGGGAAACTACTGTTAAATCTCACCTCGATTTCCATGACATGGAATTGATTAAATTGATATGGTTGATTCTGATTGAGTTATTATAGATCGTTGATTGCGGAAAGGCATCGAACTGTCAACAGATCTCAACCGTTGACTGATATGCCAATACAAAGTATCATCTGGCTCAATCATTCCTTTAGCACCTGAGATATCGACTCATGATGGAATTCAGATCTCTTGGCCAGCCTACACTCGTTGATCACTGGTAATGCAACTTCATAAGCGTCTTCGAAGTTCTCATAAGTGTCAATTTTACAGATCGAACAAGAGTCTCCCACTCCGACCGCTCTACGTGATTCGATTAGCTATTTTCAACCTCTTCACAGGATTTTACCAAACAGCTGATCCGACATCCTTTGGCTTCAGGCAGCAGTCCTCACAAAGATTTATGTTCGTAGATCATGATCTTTTCTCTTTCTCGTCCCAAGGTGCGCGTGACTATCCCCAGCCACTGGACATGTGCACTCGTTTTTGCCAGAGAGTTGCAAAGCCATTGAATAAGGTGTCACCCACTCGGGCGGTACGTCAATAATTGCTGCACGTATTGCGAGTTTTTGTATTGGAATCGAGACAACTAGCACACCACAGTACAGGCATAAAATCCATCAACATGACAGACTCCGTCTTCGCCGGCTGGCTTACTGAAGACTTGACGTACGACGTGACCATTAGAAGCGCCTGGCAAATCTTGCTCCGTTGGCAGAGCCAAATCTTGTCATGTAACACGACAGCGAAAACAAAGATTTGTCTCCACTTGATGCAACGGTGCAATGTGTCCAAGCCGATAATGTCCAGACGGGAAGCAAGTTGCCTGCTGGCGCAGCAGGCCTCTGCAGTGGTGGACAGTCAAACACCGTCCTTCATGTGGCCGGAGCGCTCGTGGCGATGGCCGTGACGCAAATCATGTGAGAGTAGATGAGGGTATTGAAAGAACAGGGAGAAAGGGTGTCAGATCTTTTCTGTTCGCCGGAGCGATTCGACCAAATGAATAAAGAGGTGAAGCGAGAAGAAGAGAGAAGGAAGCCTCACAATATTTGCCGGAAAAGCAAGTTCCCCAGATATTAGCAGCTCCAACAGCGGATCTTCGAAATTATTCGTGTCATTTTCTTCAAGTTTTTGAAAACGACACCTGGAAGTGCTCAAGAACTCCTGTTGGTTGCATCGCAACAACGCTTTGAACGCCTTCAGCACCACAGTGAAGAGTCGTCACCTCGTTGACGACACGATTGTCGCACAACGGCGGACATTGATCTTGTTTGCTCAGCCTTGTTTTGTGTTGTGTTGACAACGCCCCGTTTTCACCTGAACTACTTCTGGTATATGTGCAAAGTAGCTACTCTCACATGTGCGAAGGTAGGAGGAAAGCAAAACATTACATGAAGCAAACATTGCGCCCGGTGACGAGAAGCGTGCAAAAACTCAAGACTCCAGCTGGAAAGCAAGGAGCAGAATCTGCCTGCTTCCTATTCGTACGATCATCGCTGGCACGGTTTTCTCTTCACGCGAAAATCTGATAAGCACAATTACCGGAACACCAGACCCTGGCCACTTGATTCGTGGGAATGGTCACCAAGAGTCTCATCGGAACTTTGCGAATTTTACATACAGGACTCAGGTGCGTGTCTGAAATTGGTTTATATCTCTATGTTCTTGTAAGCCAGTGCCAGCCTTGAAAAAGCTCGTCATACAATCTACCCAGGTATCGGCTATAAATGCTTCTGCACGCAAAGCGGAAAATGATTTGTGCCTATACTTATCCTTGGTTACGGAAGCACAAAACACATTGAAAGGACGAAACGAATGCGAGAAGCACTCGATTCAGTGTCATGTAGTAGAAGCGCTTCATTATTCGTGGTGAACCCATTAGAAATCAAATTATTTGCTAATGAACACTCATGGGGTATCTTGGTATATGCCTAGCAGCATTGCGCCTCATAGCCGGATGCCTCTTTCTCTGTTTGAAACAACCAAGAAAATGACGAAATGGGACCGTAGTGGAAAGAACAAGAAAAGGATCAGAGAGACTCATCATAAGTGACCAAACAGACACACAAGTATCACCTCAACTATATGTTCAGCGATTCCCTTCTTGTGAATCCGCTCAGAACCCGCGCCTCCCCTCCCTCCTAAAAAAAAAAAAGGCAAATACTCCTCAAAGAAGAAAGATACGCTCGCGACCCAAAAAGATAACTCCAAAATAATGCTTTGACGTGTGCGCGCGAGGCGCGAATACCACGGGGATTGACTGCATCGCTTTCAGCAGAAACGTTGCGTGAGTTCCAGCGCGCTCAAAGGCGTACAGTCTACTCCGATCATAGCCAACAGAATGCAATAATAACAAAAAGATAAGAAGGAAAGAACAAGAGGGACAAGATGGAGGAGCAGCAACAACACGACTCTTCGCACTGTAGTCTGTCCAACGAAGTCTTGAGTTTGCCGGCCCTTTCAATCGTGACAACACTATGAAGTCCTATGATTGAGCAGTGTAGGGGCATTGTTGTTCGGAGTATTCAAATGGAAGATTTTTCCGTCATCTTAGGCCAGCGATGCCTGGTCGCATTGGAAGCCAATGGAGTATCGGTATCCGGGGCTGTCCCAGGCGATGGGAATCAGGCTGAGAATATTGACAAATGGCCGTCCGTCCTTGGTGAAATTGGTCAACGTGGCGCGATGTTCTTTGTTGCCCTTGATGGCATCTCGCAGGCCACAAACGGTTTTGCTGTCGACGTATTGACGTGTCGATTTTGCGGCGACCTTGCCACCAGGGGCTTGCAAGAACCGACAGTTCTTGCCCTTGATTTCATCCATGCGGTAGCCTGTCATTGCCAGGAAGGCATCCGAAGCGTAGACGATAGGGTGGTCCGCCTGTACCAGATCGCAGACAATCATACAGACGGAACAGTCGATAGGGCCGAGATTAATTTGAGGATTCGGTCGGGCGTATACCCGGAAGAGGACGGTCATGATGTCCAAGCCACTGGGGCAGTACAGCCCGGGGTATATGAGCGGATCGTTGATGTCGGAAGTACCATGATCTTGGGCATATTGTAGCTGTTTGGGGTCTTTTGTTGCGGTGCTGGTATAGCGGTACTAATCCAGATATCAGTATTAGATTTTCGATCTTTAGAGTAGACCCAGGCTGATAGTTCAGGACGGTCTTTATTAAAAAGGGAAAACCAGCACAGACAGCGAAATTCGAGAAAAGAAAGGCAAGAAACTGCTTCGCATACACACCTCCAAAGCGCAAACTTCCCAAGGATTCATGATTGTTGCTAGGCTCTCGAAAGAGACGGTGGAACTGCAGGGTCACGATCTCATGTGAAATATACAGACAACAATGAGACGTGTCTTTGCCACAGGTCGAAGGATGTTGTTTAAGAGGATATGGTTGGTGAATTGCAGAAGAGGGAGTCAAGCAGCAAATGAGACGCTCAAGGGCTTAGAAATGGCGATATCTGCAGATGTATGACAAGGAGAGAAGTTGGGCCGCGGCCTGTATATTATTGTATTAGTATCACGACGATTCAGACGGCATCGAGATTCTGAAGTAGAGCAGGCGGGTTGAAGATTCGGTATGTCTGACCATTGACTCTTAGACTTGTGGACCGGAGCTGCCATTCATAGCAAAGAGCACTTTGCAAGGCCAACTTGTCAATCTTGTGGCCCATGTTCGTCAACCGTATGGTCATGTTCGTCACCGATTCCCAGATCGTGGCGATTTCATGTAGTCGGCGGGATCGAAAGCAGTAGGGATCTGGCCCTCCGCCAGGTACAGGCGCTTTCCTAGCCCGGTACCTACGCTTTGTCCACCCCCTATGGTCCAGTAACAGCCCGCTGGCACAATGCTCGGAATGGCCTGTAGCTCGCTGCGATCCAGCCGTGTAGAGTACCTAGTTCTGGAATACTGCACCCATACATGCCATCTCAGATAGCGGCCCAGATGACGCTGAGACGATCCTGAGCCACGGCTCTATTAGGACTGGATATAGATTACTGAGAAATACAATAATGGCTAGCAAAAGGGAATACGCACTAGTAGACACATCTCCGTAAGCACATGAGTGCACTCAATTGTTGATTGCTCGCGATGGCATACATAGACTTCGGCATTTCCGTTTTGGTCGCCCATCCTCATCGAGCATGTTTCCCAGGATGCCTGACACCAAAGACATGGAGAATGGTCTGATATTGCAGCACGGTGTGGACTCTAGAGCAATAAGCTCCAAACAGCATCTCGGTTGTACATGGTAGAATCAAGGCTTGCAGGCTGGATTTGATGGGGAAAGCCTCGTCGCGGGATTTGATGTCGATCGCAGAAGCGGCTCTTGGCTGGAACGATCGCGGCTAAGGTGGTAAGGGGCCCGAAACACCTCCACGCTGCCGGGGTTGGATCTCACTTTTTGCATGGTCGCGTTGGGAGTGGATGCAACTGCAACGGTTCCTGTTGGAGCCCAGCCACAGCCACAGCCTCCGTCAACCTGTCAAATTCTGGCCCAGCTCCACCATGCTCTTTGCGGATCTCGATTGTGAAGCCACACCGCGTTGTGCTTGTGCTGCCGCGCTGGTCGGATTCTGCTGGGACTTCTAGCTGTCAAACTCCCGCTCAGCTGCCAATGCTCAGATATTGCGATGCAAACTTCCGAACCTAGCACCAACACAGTTCCTACCGTCTCACCGTTCCAAGCTAGAACTTTCTCTCCGGCTGCCATACCTGAGATTCTACTTTCTCCGCCGAGTAAGCTATGCGTAATGACGCAGCGCTTCCTTCACGCCGCGCGAAACCTCAACGGACTTCGAGCTCTCCCAGCAGCGGCGAAGGTTCCATCTTCAATTCCGTCAGCCCTTGTTCGCTCCCTTGAGCAGCTTGTACTCTGACAGCGGAGACCAGGCCCAAGCAAGCAGCGCTACATGGTGATTTGACAGTGTCCCATCTTCCTCCCAAAGCTCTTGGTCGTCAAACTCCTTGTCCTTGTCGGGGACCAGTTTGCTGAGAGCGTCTATCCTAGCCCTGTCCCAGTCAGGTCCTGCGGGCTTACTGTTGTCGACGAGCACGTTGGCCAGTCGCTTTTTCCTGTCGAGCCCAATGTAGATCTCAGCAAACGCAGTGTTGACCCCGCTCCGCGCCTTCAAGTCGGGCAGCAGGGCCTCCACCGTTTTTTTGGACAGCGGCTTGAAGACGCGCTGCTCAGCCTTGGCCTTAGGGTACGTCTCGGCGAGCCATATGCCGAAAATGGCGATTGCTTTCTCGATGTCCTTCGTCTTGTGGGGATGGTGCTTGGCACGGTTGTACATGGTGTTGATCACCTGCCATTGGTACAGGAGGGAACGCTCCGAGACCAGTGAGACTTGTGGTTGGCTCGCGTGTTAGTAAAATTACAGCTCTCGCACTTTCTCCGTGCTGCAGTTGGCGACAAGGGCACACCGTCTCTAATGCACTGGGCCAGGCACGCAGCACGTTCCTGTTACGGGATTAGAATGGTCAACGTACTGGTCTTAGTGGCAGCTGCCTCATCCTTGAAGCCAGTGCCCTGGAGCGTCGTTTCTGGGTTGTCGTCGGTGTAAAGATGGCTGGCCTTGGGGTCTTTGCTGGCTTCCTTCTTGTCCACCGGCCCCTTCTTGCCGGGTCTGCCCCTTTGCGAAACGGGGTTGGCCCGGCTGCTCTGTTGCTTCTTGGCTGTCGCTTTTGCCATGGTGCTTTCGATATTTTCCTGGCGCAAGTCGTCTGCTTGATCTTGACGATGAGGATTGTTTTCTGCAGGTTTCAGTCTGCTCAAGCCTGGTCAACCAAGACCAACTCTATATTCCTTGACGGCTGGCTCTGTTGATATACTGCAAACCTGCCTTGATGCGTGATCTTGGGCCGGTAAAGAAGCAGGGGATGCTCTTTGTTGTTGCCCATTTTACCCCTCGTTTGCAAAGAGACCAATGACCGAGGAGGTGATCCTGGACTATTTGGCCACTGAACAGGGCATTTGAGCAGTTCCTTGACAGGTCGCATTGGAGCAACCACCAGAGTTCAAAAAAGCAATCGCTCTCGGTCGTTCCCCGGCTTGCTTCTGCCTCACAGGTGATGTCATTGAGCCCAAAGTGTCTCAAGGATAAGGTACCTGCTACAGCACTTAACGCGTGATTAGCATGCTTACAGCGGGTATGCAGTACAGCTCTCACAGAAGCTGCAGACAGAAAGGACATCAGCCAATCAACTTTGGGGAACGCTAGCCATCCCCAGTTTTTCCAAAGTTCCCCCGTCCAACGCGTAAAACGCGTCTCCCAACGTTTGAACTTGGAACGGACGATCTCGAGACGTTTGATGGCATCGCAAAAATAGAAGTCACTGAACCAACAAGAGCCAGCTCTTCAGCTATCGATACAAGCCGCCTGATTTGTTTCGTCCTGTTCACAAACCACGCGCAGAGGATAAAACACGAAAGAGCAAATACTTCGGATTGATCACCGCAACAGAAGCGCAACAGAAGCGCAACCGGCAGAGATTAACAGCCAGCGGCATCAAGGAAAATTGAGCAACAAACTCTATCCATGAGCGCCGGGAATCAAGCGCTACGTCTGGATACTGACCATGTCGTCGTCGCGAAGTCGACTCTTCTCAAGCACATCACGTGCAGACATCCGCCGCCGGCCACAGGCTTCCCGGCAATATGCAGACGACAACCAGACGTTGACAGAACTACCCGAGTACGAAGAACCAAGATTCCTGCTCACCGCTGCCGGTCTGCAACAGCTCGCAGACCTGGTCAACAACCCTCTCAACGACAAGCTCCTTCAGCACTCCAAAGAGTCCGTTAAGATACTTGGCAATGCTGTGTGGTCCATAAACGAGCGTGCGACGAGCCGCAAGAAGAGAGCAGCAGCTATTGCAGAGAGAGAGGCTAAGAGAAGGCGTGCCGATGATGAGGAGGGCAATAAGCGGGCCGCTGCAGATGTCGCGCAGGCAAAAGCTCTGGCAAAGAAATTGGAGGGCGAGGCCGGTCCGCTTACGCTACAGTTGGAGCAAGCAATGAGAAATATGTTGGATATACAAGCTGCCCTGCAAGACGAAAAGCAGACACTTATCAATCTTCCAGAGGCTATAAATGTGATTGCAGATGAGAAGAGACAGCGAGCCGCCAAAGCCGAGGGTGAGGATCCGGAACAGGAGGAAGAAGAGGATCAAGAGGTGGCCGGCGTGATACTTTTTGACGTTTACCAGACTGAATGCAACAAAAAGGCTACGGAGTACGAACAATTGAACGCACGCCAGAAGTATGTCACAAACAACGCCTATATCGACTTCAAGCGTCAATGGCATGAGGGTTTGTTTCCTGATGATGAGGTTCCTGTGCCAGATCCGCGCACCTGGTTCGATCGCGATGGACAGCCACAGCATCAAGTTGCCCGAAATGCCGACGGCGACGATTCGGATGCAGAAATACAGTTCGCGAGCGAGACTAGGTCTTTCAGGTGTCCTCTATCGCTGGTACCTATGACGAAGCCTTACACTAGCCGAGTATGCCGGCACTCATTCCAGAAGGATGCTATTCTCAGCTTCATTAAGGGTGGCAATCACCGGGGCACGCAACAGCGATGTCCTCAAACCGGATGCGAGGTAATGGTTAGTATGATACTGGGGATTTCGGATGTGGAGTTGAATCATACTTACTGATGCCTGCCGTACAGATCACGCTGGATGACCTGTACTTCGATGAGCCATTGCTGCAAAGAATAAACCGTACCATTGAAACCGAAGAGGACGAGGATGAAGCCGACCAAACTGCTCAGTTCAGACGCGGGAGTCAAGATCGGGAAGAGGAGGAGGAAGAACTAAGCCGTGACAACGAAGAAGAGCAAGAAGAGAACCATGAAGGTGGAGGGCATATCGGTGAGGAGGAAGAAGGACCAGCAGATGACGAATACTAGCTTGGAGAACGACAGCAAGTGAGATATGTAACTGTCTGCAAAGGTTGATTGTGCCTCTTTTTTCTATATAAAAAAAAAACAGAAAAAAAAAAGAAAGAAAGAAAAGAAATCATACCAAATGACCGATGTGGAGCTGTACATCTACCTGTATTTTCCTAGAAATAGGAGAAATGGGTGAATTCAATTGGTATGCTAACGTTATGTTTTCAGTATGATTCCCTGAATTTCTAGACTTTCAAGACTGCTTAGGTATGCGTAGTTCAGGGTGCGAATCTGACAGGAGCGTACTAAAGTTTCTCAAGCAGACCGCTGCAGCGCCACTTTGTACCTCTAGTTTTCCCTCTTTGTGATAAACGATAGCATCTATATACGCCCCCTTTATAGATAAGCCCTTGATAAGAACGGACCTCAGAGTGAAAGTCACCTTCCCTTGTATTGGACATCAGAAGCAACATTGAGAGTCATCAGCCCACGGCGTTAAGGGAGCGATACCGGGCAGCGCTGACCCCCCCTTTGCAGCCAACTAATTCCGGGCTCCGAAGGGAGAGCGCGCAAGAGAAGCCCACAGCCAAGAAGCAACTCAAGATAGCCCGCCGAAACGCGGTCGCCGGCTGGCGATTTACCTCCTTTTCCCTTGGTTGTTTTGAAACCCGCCGCCGAACTTGCAATAACCTCTCTGGAGGAAAACCTTTTCTTCTTTCTTCTTCCGAGAAAAACACCCCCACCCCGTGTTCGTCGCGCTAATCTCTACACCGGACTCAGCGATGGCGCCTTGGAGGCAGAAGTCCGCGGCGGTAACCAATGCTGTGGCCGTGGTCCAAAGACGAGGCATGGCAACCGCGGGCAAAGGAAGCGGAGCATTCAGACCATTGGTCGAAGGTACGTACCGCTGCTGACAGTATGCGCCAGACTGTAGGCGCCTTCCCCAACATTGGGAAGTCTCCAGCTGTGTTTGTGTTTGAATCCCTGTCCCACTTTTCTCGGCACCTGCTCGCTTCTGTTTTGCCAACGTCGAATCTCATCTTGCGTCTCCTCCGCCAGCAAAACAGGGCTCCACCAGGACCTTATCAAGAGATCTTGATCTTTCCAAGATCCATATTTCCTTTCTTCTCTCGTGGAACCCGCCTTGATGTCACAGTATGACACATTGTACAAAAGTGCCCGAACGAAGGTCACGGATGTACAGCACCCGTGCGCGCTCACACACATTCAGAAAATCCAATCTTGTTTGCGATCCCACAAGACACAATTGCCTTCTCTGGTTCTGCCCTTGCTTGTCCTCTCGTCCGTTCATCAGGCCATCAAGGTCGCTGCTGCCGGGCGCTTCCTCCTCGGAGCAGAGGACTTGGACGTGACGGGAGGCTCAAACAGCATGAGCAGCGGCAGCAGACAGCGGGCAGCGGGCAGCTGTTGCAGCCACCACAGCGCCAGTGTGTCTGGAAAAAGGCCGAAAGGCGAAGTGGCCATCTTGCATCGAGGGATCAGATCTGGCAGAATTGGCGCTGCCATCGTGCAAGTTGACCTGTCTTAGAGCATTTGGCATTACCCAGTTGTTTGCCCCACCGGGTCTCGCTCCTGCATCTCCGACTGGCAAGGTTTGCTTTGCACGCCAGATTTCTGTAACGCCAATGACTAGCAGTTTTGCTGGCGGACCCTGAAGTTCTTTGTCCAGGCTATTGTCCTGCTTTGCTGTGGCACTATCTTCGCATCGCGCTAAGAGGTCACCACTTGCATCAGGGCCAGCGCAGCAAGCAGTCATCATCATCGCTTTGCGTCGCCGGAATCTCGCTCTTGCTTCCTTTTTCTGTTGAATCTCGTGCAAGCAAGCAACCTTCTCCACTACTCGTCGTGAAAAGCCTAATCTCACACAGGTTCTTTCACAGCTTCGACCCCGCTATCCGTGCGCCCTCACCATCTTCAGTTTGCGCCCGCATCCCACCGCAGCATGTCTTCCGTCAACACCCGCCGCCTCAACGCGTCCAACATCAACCCGCACGTGCGCGAGGCCAAGTACGCAGTGCGTGGCGAGTTGGCTGTCAAGAGCGAGGAGTACCGCGCCAAAATTGCAAAGGGCGACACCGCCGACCTGCCCTTTTCACAGGTCATATCGGCCAACATTGGCAATCCTCAGCAGCTCGACCAGAAGCCCATCACATTCTTCCGCCAAGTCCTGAGTCTGCTCGAGAACCCCAAGCTGCTCGAGCACGAGGATGTCCTTCTCCAGTCGCTTGACTACAAGCCAGATGTCATCGAGCGCGCCAGATGGCTCTTGAGCAAGACTGGCAGCGTCGGCGCCTACAGCGCAAGCAATGGTGTTCCTGCGATTCGTCAGAGCATCGCGGACTTTCTCGAGAGTAAGTGACCTCTTCGATGACGTCGTTGCCATGCGCGATACCAGCGAGCTGACCACATCTCATATCATGCAGGACGCGACGGTTTTCCAGCCGACCAAGCCGACATCTACCTCTCTGGTGGCGCCTCTGCAGGTGTCAACACCCTCCTACACGTCATTTGCGCCAACGAAAAGACGGGCATCCTGGTCCCCATTCCTCAGTACCCCCTGTACACGGCTTCCCTATCCGTCCTCAACGCCACTTGTGTTCCCTACTTCCTCGACGAGTCCAAGAACTGGGGTACCGACCTTGAGGCCATCAAGAAGTCATGCGCTGATGCCAAGGCCAGGGGCGTTGACGTGCGTGCCATTGTCATCATCAACCCAGGAAACCCAACGGGCGCCTCGCTGTCCGAATCTGATATTCGAGACATGATTGAGTTTGCCCGCGAGGAGCGCCTTGTGCTCATGGCAGATGAGGTGTACCAGACCAACGTGTTCGTCGGCGAGTTTGTCAGTTTCAAGAAGGTTCTGCGGACGCTGCAAAAGGAGAACCCAGACGGCAAGTACGACTCGCTCGAGCTCGCCAGCTTGCACTCCATTTCCAAGGGCATGGTCGGCGAGTGCGGTCACCGCGGTGGATACTTTGAGCTGGTTGGCTTCGAACCCGCCGTGCAGGCTGAGATCTACAAGTTCGTGTCGATTACTCTTTGCGCACCCGTCATTGGACAGTGCCTCGTTGAGCTCATGGTCAACCCACCCAAAGAAGGCGAGCCGAGCTACGCCCTTTACCGCCAGGAATACGACGGCATCTTCAATGGCCTGAAGCAGCGCGCCTATGCTCTCTGGCGCGCTTTTGAGAAGATGGAGGGTGTTGAGTGCGGCGAGCCCCAGGGCAGCATGTACCTCTTCCCCACCATCAAGCTGTCTGCAAAGGCTGCAGAGGCCGCAGCTGCCGACGGTCGCACCGCTGATGAGTTCTACTCCCTGCGACTGCTCGAGGCTACAGGTGTGTGCGTGGTGCCCGGTGACGGCTTTGGCCAAAAGGAGGGCACTCTTCATTTCCGTACTACATTCCTCGCCCCTGGTACCGAGTGGGTCGGTTCCATTATCAAGTTCCACGAGGAGTTCATGGACAAGTACAGGTAGAAGACACGGACGAAAAGAGCAGGATTCCGAAAAGGTCAGGCATGTTGAGATAGTTCTTTACTACGAGACGCTCAAAGCGGTTGGGTTGTATTTGCTTAAGAAGTCCGCTTTCGATTCTCGAATTACATTTTGCAGGCTGATTTCTGTCCCGTCCGGGACTTTCACAATGGCGAAGTAACTCGAGCCCCGGGAACTTGAAGAATCCCCCCCCCCCTTCCCTTCTGTTCTTGTTTGCTACAAGAGAAGGATTTTATTATGGACAAAAGCTTCCAAAGACATCGACGTGGAATCGTACAAAGTTACTAGAGTTTGTGTAATCGATATCCTCACTGATAGCAGAGAAATTTCTAACTCACAAGAACCTAGATAGAAAGCCGGCGGCGAGCAGGCGTAAACATTGTTTGTAGAGCGATGAGAGCAGTATTTTCCGCATTTGGCTCGCAGGAATATTCACGATAAAGTGCAGCATCTCAAAAGTTCACAGTGATGCTGTCGAGCCATCAGGGACCGTAGAGACTCTGCGACCCGGCAAATCTGTCTCATTATCAAGTCATTTTGGTGACTATATTTAATGAATGTATTATACAAGCCACTTTGTCCACTGCAGCCTTTGCATCCTCAACTGCACTCTAATTCGCTGCCTTAATTCGCAAGCAAAGGCTTACAAGCTACATGCACATCGTCGCGACGTCTCCCTATTCGTGGCTTCCTTTACGCTCTCTCACTTCCGCGAAGTCTGACTGCTTGGCCATACTTCTGCAGCTTGGTGATTAGCTGGTCGCCCTGCCGCACGACGTCTTGGTACTGCTTGTTCTTGTCGTCTGGACGGTTAGTTTCAATGACACCCTTGCCCGACACACGGTCAATGGTGCACGGAATGCGACCTCCAGCAATGAATTTGGCCAGATCCCTGAGACAGAGAGAGGACGGATTAGCGGAGTTCTAGTTGCATCATCCTCATAGGAGAAAATGGATAAACATACCTGTCCAAGAAATCCACAGAGACACCGAATTGGTTCGCCATGCTCTCCAATCCGACCACTCTGTAACTCTGTAGTAGCTGCTGGTATGCGCGCAGTCTCATTTCACGAATGAACCAGTTCTTATGCTCGTGCAGGTACCGATCCTGGGTCAGGAACTGTTCCTCGACCTGCGCCAAAGCACCAAAAAACATCTTGTACCGCCCGCTGTACAAGCTGCTGACTAAAAGTGCCAGTGGAGAGAAATCGACCGCCATCTCAGCCTCGGGCTGATCGCTGTTCGAGCCGAGTGTTGTGAGGTTGACTGCAGTTTTCCTGCTGGCCTTCTCGGCTTGTGTCTCGTTGTTGCCGTCGGCAGCGTCGTCAGCACCCGGCCCTGCAGAAACGCGACCGCTCAGCGCAGCCAGTTTGTCCTCGCCATCGCCTAGGATTGCCTTGATCTCGGGCGCGTCCACAACCTTGCTCTTGAAGTCCACACGCTTGAGGCTGACTGATCCCGCAAGAACCGAGTAGACGACCAAGTTGGAGTAGGTGCAGAGCTCGTAGGAGGTAAATGTGGAAAGGGAGTCGAGAAGCAGAGGCGCGGCCAGGTTGTAGGATCGGACGGTCAAAAGGTACAGGCCTTCGTAGGCCTTGAGGCGGTTTCGGCGGTCCCAGTCACCGCCGCTCTCAACAAGAGTCTTGGCACGTTCAACATGCTTCTTGACCAAGAGCTTGTCGCCATAGAAAAGACCCATGCGTATTATGGCGAGGACGAGGTCGATTTTGGTGCCGAGAATACCTGTCTTCTCAAACACGTCTTCGTAGGCGGTAATGGCTTTCTCCTGTGAGCAGCGTGAGCCGTCAGTATTGATTGTGCAAGCATTACCAAGGTGAAGCAATGCATGTATACAAAACGTACCTTGTCGCCCACGCGAGCCCAGAATTCTGCCCGTTTGCCTCTCGCAGCCTGGATCTCGGTCTCACCAGCCTTCTCCACAGACTCCTCTTCTTCTTTTTGGATCTCCTCGAGCTCTTGGTCGTTATCTTCCTTTAGTTTCTGGTACAGACCCTCGTCCCAGGGAATCGTCACGGTTGCGGTGGGTCCTCTGGTGGCAATCATGCCGACGGCGCTCGACTTCCTGCTCAGCGGTTTGCCCGGTGCGCTGGCGCCACCCTCACCGACGACGTTGAGGATACCCTCGAGAGGATGTGCCAGATATCTGTAGAGAGGAGCCATCTTGTGCTCTTCAATGGCGTCCTGCAGCTTCTTGGCGGCGGAATCCTGGGCGGGCCGGGCAGCGTATGGGTTCGTAAGGGTGAAGACGTGCTGCGACAGTGGCAGCAGTGGCCATTTCGCGTATTGGGGCTCGGAACCCATGATGAGGCAGTCGACTGGGTAGGAATTGAGGGTGGGAAGGGTGACAGGAGGCGTGACTGATGCAGAGGCGGAATCGCGAGAAAGGCTGTTTTGCTGTTGTGAAGGTGGAATGGATGTGTTGGTTTGGGTTTCGAAAGAGCGATGTGAACTGCAGCTCTCCGATGTCACTGCTTCGAGCAAGCAACAGGCGGCAGTAGCTGCCGTAATGCTTGCTGCTCCAGTTGACGAGGCTGGGTGGGTCCCGGGGTACAAGTGGCAGGTACCTTTTGCTTCGACCGCTTGCCCCATCTGGGAAGCTGGGGGATTTGCTGTCTCGCAACATCGCGACCGAACGCTTCTCTCCTTGCCTTTCCTTCCATCGATCCTGAATTTCAGCTTCAGCATCAAGTGGACTCGTACTGCTTGCAGTTTCGCTGTATTCATTCATCTTCAGCAATGCGATCTTCTCTTTGACAGTTAGCTCAGCTGTCGTCCACAACTTGTGTCAAAGGTACACGCCATCTCAGCCTCGAGCCCTCACTCGATTCTGATACAAGTCGAGAGGTCACTGCCTCAAGTGTCTACTCGCTATAAAGCGATTTTGAAAGTGCTACGACTAATAACTCTGGTTTTTGCACCAATTTTGCTCCTGGCAACAGACCCATCACCCCAACACCATCGCACAACTTCACCATGGCCGGCAACGACGACCTTCCCCAGCCCTATGACGCCAAGGCCCTCGCCCCCGCCAAAAAGCGTCAACGCAGCATCTCTCCTTCTTCATCCCGTTCTCCCGGCGGTGCCAACTCAGGCAGCGAGCCCGCGCGCAAGCTGAAACGTCCGGGCCAGCGGTCGCGCATCAGCGAGTCCCAGCGCGAGGAACTGCGGCAGCGCGCTCTGCAGCGCGAGCGCGAACAGAAAGAGGCCGAAACTCAGCAGCAGAACCACGAGCAACAGTATCACGAGCGCGCCGGTATTAACGATGTTGTGCGTGCCCACTATAATGCAGTGCCTGAGCGAGGACGCGACTGGCGTAAGACGGACAGCAAGATCAAAGGTCTGCGCGCCTTTAACAACTGGATCAAGAGCTGTATTATCCAGAAGTTTGCGCCCGATGAGGACCATACGCCTGGTGCAATGGAGCGTGGCATCACAAGTGATAAGGAGCTGCTCGTGCTGGACTTGGGCTGTGGCAAGGGAGGTGACTTGGGCAAGTGGCAGCAGGCGCCGCAGCCTGTGGAGCTGTACGTGGGCTTGGACCCTGCCGAGGTCTCAATCGACCAGGCGCGAGAGAGATATCGACAGATGGTACAGCGGGACCGACACAGCGGACGTGGTGGACGGGGTGGGCACTATCGTAGACCGCAGCCGCGGCTGTTCGAGGCAAAGTTCCAGGCCAAGGACTGTTTTGGCCAATCGCTTGAGGATATCGAAATTGTGCGGCAAGTCGGCTTCACGCAGTCGAACATCAGCAATGAGCGCGGATTTGATGTTGTTTCGATGATGTTCTGCTTGCATTACGCATTCGAAAACGAGGCCAAGGCACGACAAATGCTGCGGAACGTGGCCGGCTCGCTGAAGAAGGGCGGCCGCCTGATCGGAGCAATACCAAACTCTGACGTTATCAGTGAGAAAGTGAGCCAGTTCAATGAGAAGCAGAAAGCCAAGGCCGAGAAGGCCCAGGCAAACGGCGCAAAAGAAGCGGAGAGCGAGGCACAAGCCGAAGCTGGCGGCAGCCCTTCAGAAAACGGCGAAATTCAAGACGACAAGGAGGAGGGAGAGGCAGAAGAGACTGCCGAATGGGGCAACGAGACGTACCGTGTGAGGTTCCCCGGCAAGACCCCCGAGGATGGCATTTTCAGGCCGCCCTTTGGCTGGAAGTACAACTTCTTCTTGCACGAAGCCGTTGAGGAAGTCCCTGAGTATGTCGTACCCTGGGAGGCCTTCCGTGCGCTGGCCGAGGACTACAACCTCGAGCTGCAGTACCACAAGTCTTTCAGCGATATCTGGAAGACGGAGAAGGATGACCCGGTACTCGGCCCGCTGAGTGAGCGCATGGGTGTGAGGGAGAGAGGCGGCGGTGAACTCCTGGTTAGCCCAGAGGAAATGGAGGCTGCCAGCTTTTATGTCGGCTTTTGCTTCTACAAGGTCTAAGCATGATGTGAAACGGAAGAAACTCGGAGGAAAACCATGGCGCAGGTCTTATTTTATCAAATGAAAGGCACAAGAAAGAGAAATGATGCTGAATCAAACGCTACTCGTTTCTAGGAAGTTTTCAGTTAAACAATTGACCCAAGGCAAATTCACGTTTCTAACTATCACACTGTCAGACTTTCCCCCCACTGTAAAAATTAATACAAATCATCCTCTTGAAACCACCAAGAAGCAGAGATGAGGCGCGATTGACTAAGGGAAAAAAGTTGACACCACAACAACAGTACAACTTCGCTGCAAAATCATCAATAGCCATCCATCGTCGTTAAACACTTTCGTAACTTTGTACACATATATAGTGCTGTGGCTCCTGTTTTCCCTTCTGGAGTCCTGTTTCTTGTCTTCTGTCTTCTCTCTTTCACTTCTTTTGCAGGGATGATAACTTCGAGACGATTGCTATTCGCATCTTCTTCAACTCCTCTCAATCTCAGAATCTCAAAAACTTCAGGCCGTGTTGTTGGTTGACGATTTAGAAAGAAAGAAAAATATACAGAGGAAAAGGGAGACATGTGATCATGACAGGATAAGAAATGGTCCACAAACAATATCTAGTTGCTCGTTATTGGTTTGTAAAAGAGACACCCTTCCCGACCTCCATATCCAAATTGCAATAAAGCAAGATGCAGCAGCCGAGCGCAATATAGAAGTATAGGACCGCAGCACAGGACAATGGGGAAATCGTGGATCCAAGGCATCGGACTTTAAGAAGTTGCCATTTGTGCAACATCCTCTGCTTGATAACAATTCATATATCATCCAGTATATATGTAAACTGGTGGATCAATCATCAATCGTTAAGCAGCCGTCTTTGCTCTAACTTTCGAGGTATCCAGCATGGTCCTGGTCGCTTCATCGATTTCAACTCCCGCAGAGATTGTAGACATACGTGGTCGAGTAAGAAACACCAGAGAAACTATTGGTGACAAAAATGCGTTTGACACGAGCGTGAATCGCACCTTTGAGTAACATACCCAGTGAATGAAGACGACTGGCTGCTGAAGCGAAGTCCTCGATCCGGTTCCTGGCCTTGAAGTGTGATCTTCCAGTTCCGTCCAAAATATGGCGCAGTCTGTCAGTCTGGTTGAGTTTCTGTGCCAGGGCGTGGTTTCTGCATATTTAGTCTTGGTCACGAACAAGGCATAGGCTTCTGATGGTATCCCCAAGACGTATCACTGTTTAGATATGTCAGATGGTTCCTGCTCCTGGATCGCGGACCGTGTGGCAGGTGGCCTTGATAGAAAGTACCAAAAAGAGGAAGAAGCCTCTCCTACTTTAAGAATCCACGGAGTTGAAGTGAATGATTTCAGAGAAGAACCAAGAAAGAAAGCAAAACCGGTTTCGACGATGGGTAAGTAAATATGTAGAATGCAGAATCTTTATCACCAGTGTCGTTGTGCCTGGGGATTGTAAATGGTCGGTGACCTCTCATCATTCGCCTGCGGAATAAGACCGCCGTACATGGAGAAACGCTGATCCATAGTTTCAGCCGACGTGGACGAAGCTGAGAGCGACGAAGCGGTGCCGGCCGCCAGCATGAGCTGCTGACGATGGTGGTGGTGGCGCCTGTCACTAGAGGTTGTGTCAACGCAGAGACTTTGCTGCTGCTGCTGCCGGTTCCGCTGGATGTTTGAAAAAGAAGACCTTGGGTAGGCTATTTGCTGAGATATTTGTGGCGGTGGCTGCTGATGCTGCTGATGCTGATGACGCTGATTTGAGTGGTGCTGGTGGTATTGATGACTGGGAATATGATTGTACAATCCGTTTTGAGAGCTTTGCTTGGACAGTTGCCTTTCCATCTCAAGGTATGGGTTCTGAGGTCCGCTGTATGCGACGGGAGAACAGTAATTCTGCTGATCGCCGTATTGATTCGGCGGCGTAGCACTTAATGGATTGCCAAGGTCGGAGGAGTAGTCCAGTGGATACTGGACTGAAGGGGTCTCGGGCGACGGATAGGGAGCATTGACGGCAGAAGAAGGTGGCGGTGGCGGTGGCAGCGGTAGCCTTGAGCTTGGGTCAGAACAAGTTCATTTCAAAGAGGCAAGAAAGCAGTTATTTTGGAGGAGTGGTGTGACTTACTGTCCTGTGATACTAGTTCTGTGTCCTGGTGGGGTGCTCATTGGAGGACTGGGCACACTTTGGAAAGAGACTCGTCGCGGTAAATTTGTCGTGGACTCGTTGATCAAGCCAGAGTCCGAAGGTGTCGTTGGCGTCAATGTCGCCCTTGCGTTGCCTCCTCTCTGATTCGGATTCTTGTTGTATTTCACGCAGCCCCATCTCTTGAGGCGGGATCTGTAGGCACGAATTCTGTTTTGTCGAGGAGTTGTTGATCTCATTTAGCTTCATTCCGGGTACTGGTCCAGGTTGAGAGACGGGAAACTTACGACGCTATGAAGTTGTACTCATCCTTCATGATCTGCATCGTTTCCTCGAGTGTTTTACCTTGACCCTTGTATATTGTCTTGATCGTCTCCTCCCACCTGTTCCATTCCTTGGTCATGTTTGCTTTGGAATTCAAGTGGCTTTACAAATGAAGTGATAGCTGTGTTTTGCGGGCCAAACGTCGACAGTGTCTCTGGGGCCAGCCTGAATGATCGACAAGTAGGGCGTGAGTTGTACTTTGTATGTGATAGAGACGGCAGCGGACGTGATATCACAACAGCCAAAATCAGAAAGTTTAAAGAAGAGAGGCGATCCCTACCCTATCGAAAGGAAGGACAAGTATGTATATCAAGGTTATGGGCAGTAAGAGCCTGCCTGGAAAGTCGCCCTGTCTGCGATCAAGGCTGGCCGGTGGGGACAAAATCAGAGGGAGGGTGGTGTGTCAGGGGATTAAGAGGGTAGGGCAATTCGGTGCAAGGCAACCAGAAGGGGAGTCCCAGCCTCGGCAACGACGCCAAAGAGTAGGAAGCCTCACCTAGGACCATAGGATAGGAACAAGAGTTGCTCAAACGTAGGCAAAAAGCACTTGGGAGGATGGAGAGGGAATTTCGGTCCACATATTGCTTCAGTATCGCTTAGCGAGGTCGATTCGCAGATGCCATATCATTGTCTCAAGTCACGAACAGACGGGACTGGTCTCGTGCACTGCCGCTTGAGCCTCTTTCTATGCAAAATTGGTCACCAAAACAGAAAAACAGACCACAGAATCCTAATGATCCATGAAAATCAATAAGGAATTCCCAACAACATGACAGGGTTGCAGCGAGGCTGTGCTTGAAGAGCGCGAACATCACCGTTGATCCAACGTAAAATCGGTATCAGCCACGCCCAGGGAGCGTGTAGACGCGCGGAAAACTGGCCGCGGTCTTGGAAAAGCACACTATGATTTGACCATGGAGATGCTAAGTTTTCGGTCAGTAGAATTGCCCTGATTTTCATAGCATGGCACTGTGCCCGACTAGGGCGCCATGAACCATCTAACAGGGCCACCCTCACGGTCATCGCGGACGGGAAGCCATCCGATTCTCGCCCTGCCACTTGGCAAAGGCATTGCCCGGACAAAGCGACCAAGTGATGACCTACTGTTCGTGCTTGCGTGCCAAACTTGTCTCTCTCTGCGAAGACTGGTACTCTGAGAATGGAGAGAGGAGAGAGCCATTGTGCAGCCAGCAGCCTCGCTCCCTCACTGCCAAATATGCTCCCACAGAATTCAGGTTACGATCAGACCCTGAAAGACATCGTGATCCCACGGGTTTCTCCACAACTTGACAGCCGCTCGCTAAGAATACTCTCGGCAGTTTGGGCTGGCTGTAAGGTGATCATGGCTGCTTTGAGCCTGGTAGGGTGACAGACAGAAGTATTTTAAGGCGCTTTTATGACTCAACGGCTCGACTTGTCTGACAGCTGCCGTGCCTGCTGTTGAGCAAGTACGGCGTTTTCCTTCCCACCATAGTAGGCAGCAGCTGAGTTGACAGTGCGCGACTGCAAATCGACGGCGACGGTCTCAGACGTTGCATTTTGATGGGCAAGGACAGTTCAGCTCTTGCCAAAGCCCGTCCATTCGGGTCGGTGGTGCCCTGAGCAGGAAGATTTGACGAAGCGCGCAATCTCAACAGCGGAAAGACGACGCTTCGTGGGTAGGCTGACGGCTGGGTCAGGAAGCCGTAGAACAGGTAGGGCACAGGGCCGCTTATTGCGGCCTATGCGACCCAGGCGGAACGTGTTATTGAATGCTGCGGCTGAGTCTGCCCAGGCGACCGCCCCCAAAGATCATGGGTGGTAGTGTCGTCACTGTACTTGTGCTCAGCCCAGGGTCTCACCAGTACGCAGGCAGGATCGCTGCAGGAACCAGTACTGGTACATAGCACTGTCATCGCGGCGCTTGGTCGAAGACAATGGTGCTTATTGGAAATATAAAAAGTTAGCCGGTGACATGTGGGTTTGGGGTTGATGTAAAGTGTGCAGTAGTTTCGGACATCCTATCTGGTCATGCGAGTCACCCTTCATCAGCATAATTGACCGGCAAGGCAACCATTTCAGAACAAGGGTGTCCGAATATAACGTACTATCTGTGGACTGCGTGCGCCCATACGAACAGTATCGATGCGCCGGGTAGGCTACTTGAGGCCATACGCTGGCCATTTTGCCAATAGCCTCCCTGGCCATTGGACAATGTTTGAAACCAATCCGCAGGTGCAAGACGAAGGCTATCTTTTTCGCGAAGGACTTCGTAGGCTAGGGTGCGCATCCAGAAGCCGAGCCGCAGAACGTAGCTCACGCTGTAGCTTGAGACCGTAAGGGTCGGATGGACTCATGTCTCGCAACAAGTCCCGGCTGCTGAAGTTGAACGAACGGTATGGGCCCGGAGGATTTGGTAAAGGGGAGGGTACGTACGAGGCGGCTATGCTGACACGATCCCGCTGCAGACAGCTGACCTACCCAAAGGAACGTACCGCTTCTGTGTCCTGGCAATACTTGATCGACTCCAATGTAAAACCTGCGGCTTTCTTGTCCACAATTACCGCAGCCATACACGATCGCACCAAGCCGCTGTTGGCGGGCTGCAAGGCTTAGCCGTATGGTTTGTTTGGAGCAGACAAGTACCTTCTCGAAACGCGACAAGGAGGCTTGCACGTTCAGCAACGACGGAGCGTTCTCGTTGAGGCCAAAGCGCGTGAGATGCAGCTATCTCGTGTGCCGAGGTGTATGGCAGAACCTATAATTAGCCAAGACATTGCCCGATCCGGTAGAGAATTCAAGGTCCGAGTGCATGTGTGAGCAGTATGTGCAGGGTGAAGTGAACCGGCAAAGTGGAAGAGGCGAAGCAGGTCAGCAACAGAAGAGGGCGCTTCAGCCTCCGCAATGGCGTCTGCTTCTCCCACACAAAACCGTTTGCTGTGTATGTTGTGTCAACACGCGGCGGCAGCATAGCAAAGGTACGAGGTCGAAAATGCCGCGAGAAAGCCCCCCTCAACCGATCCCACCACGCGATCGACTGCTGCAGCGGCATCCAGCAGCTTCATCCGGGTTGACACTCTGCACCTCACTGCCTCTGACCACGGAGACTGACGCCCTGGTTGGCACACCTGCATTGGCTTCCGTTCGATGGCAGTAGCCTAGCGCCCACAGACTGCATACCTAGCCAAGCAAGCACACGCAGGGCGCGGGGAGCTGACGCTGACGTTGCAAGCAAGAACCCAAGCAAGGCAGCCTGGCAAAGCGTCATAGGCTGCCTCTGGCCTGGCTGAAAGATCAAATCGCGCGTATTGGTCGCTCGCGGCCGTCCACTAAACATTGCTCCTCGCCGAAACGCAGCAGCACGTTTTGTTTTCGGTGAGCACTGCCCCAACAACAACCCTGGACTCGAGACACGCACTTGAAAGGCCCCATGTACTCGTTTCGAATCGAAACAGGGCCCGATGGCTCAAGACCGAAACGCTTCGCGGATGCTCGGGGCCTTGCCAGAAGTGCATGCGCCGCAGCGTGCAGCTCAAGTCTGAGAGTCGAAAGTGCGAAAAGGCGCTTTGATTCAGGGGACGCAGTTGTCTTGAGTTCGAGAGGCGCAGCCTTGCGGCCGCAGAAACTTCGTCGGCATAGGTGTCTTAATGGACGTGCGTCGGGCGTCGGTTTCCTTTACAGGTTGCAGATGACACAATGAGGAGGAGGAGCAAGGGCAAGTATGGAAGAAACCAACGGCTTCCTCGATGCAACCCTGCCGCTGCGGAAAGGACCGAATGTCGACCAAGCTCACGAAAGTCTTGCGCTTTTGTTTCGCAGCGGCCTCTGTAGTGTATAAAGTAATTGCCTGAGGTATTGACTTGGGCAGTGCCAGCTCTGAGACCACCAAATGCAGCATTGGCAGTTAAACCATCAGCCAAAATGAACCGAGAAGTCCTAAAGGAATTCCTGGCGAGACATTTAGTTGGCGGAAATATTTCACAAGTATAACATCAGTGTCGCTGTACATGATGGACTCTGCCTGAGCAGACCAATCCAACCGCTTGTACCGAGAAGTGTAAAAACGCTGCATTGCACACCTCCTAGGTAGAGACAAATGTAAGTATCCATATCATGACATCCTCTAAAGGTTAGATGGCGTCGACTCACCCGCGCACACGTTTGCTCTCCCACGGCCAAGTCAAAGACTGGATTTACTTCCTCAAATATACATAGGCACCTTCAAGTCGCACAACAAACGGGAGACTATACCTATCAATCCAGTAGTATCCTCGAAACGCAGATAGCGAGCGGGAAAAGGAAAAATGACAATCGTTTGAGGCATTGTGCTTGTATAAGTAAGTGATTCTTTAGGTAGTCATATTCAACAGTAGTAGACAAACAATCCAGAACCGCACGCAATCACTGCTCATTATTCACCGTCCCACGTTCTCCCGAAACATAAGTATGTCAACCTCAAAAAAAGAAAAGAAGAAAAAGAAAAAGAAAAAGAAAAAAAAAACACCCTCGTTATCCAGGTCTGATAATGATGTAGTCCAACAAAGAGGACAGAAATCCCCCAAACCATTTAGAATCTTCGCTTTCTAGGCAGCAGCAGCGACAATAATAACAACAGCAGCCGGACGCAATGTGCTACCTTATCCGGACAACTCTCCGCCTTGCCTAGCCTTGCCAACTTCCTTTACACCCATTTGCCACACCGATACGCCTCACTTGGCTCTCACTTCATCCGCGTCATGGTCTGTTCTCTCGCTGTCCGACTCCCACACCGAGCATGACCTCGCTGCCTGAACGCCGTGATCACTGGTGTAGCTACCAGCCAACTGCTCCTTAAGACCGTGGGGAGTGGGATATCTTGAACGCCAAGGCTTATTGAGACTAAGCTTCGCGTCATTGTATACAGTAAACTGGCTGGCCTCGTCGTTCACGTTATTGTGCATGTTGTTGTTGTTGTTACTGTCGATATTACCGTTGATATTACTGTTGATATTACTGTTCTTGCTCCCGGTGCTGCTCTCTTTCTCCACTCTTCTCCTGTGCGTCGACCTAGCAGCTTCTTCCCGTGCACACTTTTCGCCATGCCGAGCCACTGTCGTCGTAGATCTATCACCAGTACCACCACCGCCAGTGCGGCTGAAGATGTACTTTTGCCGTGCCTGTGTGCCGTTGAGTAGCTCCTGCTCGGAGCAAAACTGCTGTAGTTGCTCGTTGCTCATCCGCCATTTAGCCGCCGTCGTGGCTGTCGGATTCCTCGGTTGCTCGATATCATTCTATGCTGCCGGTGCTAAGAAAGTGAATCATGTTAGCCGTGCTAAACTGACCAACAGAGATCTGCAGTCTGATAAGGTCTGCGTAACAATCATTTCGCCACGGAATGCTTACCCTTGGTCTCTGCTGCGTTGCCGGTAACACCTGCTTCTTGGTGCATCTGCTCGACAAGTCCGTGGTTAGTACCCTCGCTCTCAATTCCTCCCTCCATAGGGCCTGTAGCCGCCCCGGTCGCTGCAAATCTTTCCGCCTCCGGATCGTGGGCTTCGTTTACCGGAGATTCGGCTCCGCTGCCCACAATTGGACTCGTGGGGCCGCTGTCGCTCGAAGCAATAGGGCCAGTGGCGCCGCAGACCTGCCGGACAATCTCGTACCAGCGTTCGGCGTCGGCGGGAGTGTGTGCCTTGAAGTTGATCTCAGATGTGCCGGTGAACTTGCTGCTCATCGTCTTGGAGCGGTCCTTGCCCTTGACAGTGAATTTGTCGCCGTTGGGAGCACTAATGGTTGCATCGGGCAAATAGAGTGACAATTCGGGCGTTGGGTCCTTCTTGACATTGTCCGAGTCCTTGAACTCGTGCAAGAATCTTGTAGGCGTTACCACATAGTACCCACTCGACCATCCCCACGACAGCTTATTGCGCGACTTGCGCTCCAAGCTGCCCTCAATCAGCGGCTTCGTCGCGGCGTGATCCTGGTTGGGGAATGTAATGGCCTCAACTGTTCTGAGCGGGTCGTTGGGGTTCACCAGTGTCTCTGCGTGGCGCTGTTGGAAACCCTTCCACTCGAAGTCTGGTGGAATGCGCTGGGCGGCGCCGAGCATGTCGAGATACAAAGCTTGCGTCTTCAGTGCCTGTCCGCCCGCAAACTGGTTGAAAGTTTCCATGGCCTGTTGCAGAACCTGGACAACGTGTGCCTCGAAAGCCTCGAAATTTTGTTGAACAGAGATCAAGTCGTTACGGTGGTTGTTCTCCTCCAGAACCTGCTTGTGTAGGCGGTGCAGAACACCTCTGTGTAGCACATAAGGGTCATCGTTGGGGTTCATCTTGCCGCCAGTAGACTCAAAGCTGGCCGACTGCTGTCCCAACAACTCAATATGCTTCTGCGTGGTATTTCGGGCCTTCTCTACATCCTTGGCTCCTTTTTGCGCACCGGATGACAGCTCCTTAACTTTGTTCTTGACTTCTTTGTGTAGACGGTCGAGAATGGGTAGCACGGAGCCCTTGATGCTCTTTTCCGTCTCGGCATTTGTGTTGATCAGCGCCTGTGTGTTTTGTCGCAGATTCTCGTAGAAGCCGGCGACGCCGCCCAGATTTTGGTCGAAGTGGTGGCCTTCGCGCAAGGGCTTGGAGATGGTCTTGAGAGCCCGTTCGTATTCTTTGCTCTGTTCCTTGTGAATTTTCTCAATGGCGCCCATGTACTCTTCGAGGTAGCCGACAGCATGCTTCCAAGCTTGTAGACGCTCGGCGAGAAGTCCCGCAGTCTACGTAATGCAAAATCACATGTCAGTCACTATTGTCGACAAATACCAGAGACATCATTGGCAACTCAAGTGCAGCGTACAGTGCTAGGGTCGGTATCAGGAATTGCGTCTCCACTGAAGGTGCTGGACATGGTGCCCGTCCGCAGAGCTAGAGGCTTCTCTTCTGTCGCCATGTTGAAGCTGTTGGACTGTCGTGGCGATGCAGCCAATTGTGGTGATGCTCAGGGGCTCGTTGCGAGTCTGGAAATACGACGCGGCGTGCTGCTATCCGAGAAATTAATGTCAGTCCACTTGTTCGACGTACCTGAAGCACAAAAACAATATCCTAGGCCCAGCTTGTGCAGTATTGACGATAAAGGTGCTTTTCACCAAAGCGCGTAAGAGTAGTAAGGCAGAGGTTTTTCTGACTCAACGCAAAGAAAAAAAAAGGGCAAGAGAGAACGCGACGTTGGCACAACGAACGAAGTCGATGGTCCCCGTTAAGCAGATGAGGTGATGCCCACTTGCAAGCAAATGCCCTTGACCCACGCAAGGGGGCTCCAGCGATGCGCCAATTGCCGGTGCGGTACGGTACTACTGTACTCTGTGCGAATCTGCTGACAAGAAGGCAGAACTGGTGGTATGTACATGGTAGAGGCATAAAGCAAAGAAGCGGCCCCTGTTGGCGATCTCGACGCGAGATTGATCGCTCGCTTGATTGGACCCTTTGCACCCTGAGAGTGGGGAGAGAGCAAGGGGGGAGGGCTCCTCGGCGGCCACACCAGTTGAAGCAACAACGTTCAACGTTCTTACTACCTTGTTATGATAAAATGAATGGGGGCAGAAGGTAGGCTGGATGTGGAGGGGGAAAAAAAGGAAGGAAAAAAGAGAGCACATTCTGGCATTGCGTGCATCCGATAAGGAGATGGAATAGGAAATCAAGACAACGCTGTGCGTGAACACTCCGACTCACCTCACTTTCTCAAGGTCAGTTCGGGTACCGAGTTATGCAACTCGCAGGACAGCTGTGAAAGTATAATCTGCAAAAGGACGAGGCTGAATATAGAAAAAACCCAAGATATCGATCGTGTTGGGTATTCGAGATTCGAGGTAGCTACATTGCCAACCTTAAACAGTCAATACTTATATCGGAATCCGCGCAAAGGGCCCGAAAACCATGTGACGTCACGAGCCATCAAAAGACCCTCCATTTCAGCAACATCGACCCTGTCCTTGTCTGGACGCCTCTGATGCGTTCATGCGCACAATTGAAAGCTGTTTTTGTCCACGTAACACCGAGTGTATGGCTGATAATGTCAAATGAAAAGGGCTGCTTAGCTATTATGCGTTAGACTGGCCAACAGGAATGCAACCACAAAGGTTGTCCAAATCCAGAAATTCCCTTTCAGAACCTGGAATATGGACACGTCCTTTTCACTAGTCGTTACGCCATCCAAGAAATTAGAACCAGGCTGTTATTCTCAAAGCTACACCTGCTGTCCGGTGAAGCATCATGTCACGGCAAAGGTGATCGCCTTCAGGCTGTCACGTATGCTGACATGGAACATGTAAATTAGTTTGATCTTTTAGTACTTGTAAGAACTATTTGGGGTATATAAACAGCAAAATAATCAAATGCAACCTGAAGATGAGATTGGCATGTCGTTGCCAGGTCAATCATCCCCCGAAGAAAAATTGAAAAACGCCGTCCTGTACTTCCGCTCTATGTTTCCCATATTCATACCAACCATCAGATAATGCCATAATATCGCTGGATAGTGGTTGCAGTCATCCATTAGTTTGAAAACTCCACCCGCAAAGTAATGCAACGCCAGAATGAGTGTCCAGTTGAAAGAGAAAATGTTGTTCCGTCAACAATGCACGCTTTTGGTTGTGATTATCGAGCCGTGATAGAGAGCGGCGAGTGTTGAGCGGAAAGCAGTGCTTGCCTACTTGTCATTGTCTGGGATCTCTGATCGCCGCCAATGCTTCGTCGGCATCGACATGAAACGCGTCCACCGATGCTTCTAGTATGGTGTCTGGTCGCGACTCTGCAGTAAATGCAGTCTTCGCCGTACATCATCCTCGAAGCCGTCATGATGGTGGCGTAGCAGGCTACTGAAGCCTAGAGACGTCTGTCTCCGCGAGGGTCGCGGCCTTGGTGGTACAGGGTGGCTTGCATCTGTCGTCCGCACCTCTGGAATCGAGCCGAGCGGATTCGAAATGTGCGAAGTCGAGATCGTGGGGGATCCGGGTACACTGACTGCTGAGTTGTAGTCAGGCAATGAGACACCTTCAAGTGTATTCAGAGGACGCACTGGCGTCTTGACCGCTGTTGAGTAACTCGGCACTTTGTTCAGCTCCTCGAACTCAAGATGCTCTGGCGTGTTCACACCCGAGTAGTTCTCACCGCTGTGAGACCGAGACAACGGAGCCGAGTGCGGAGGAGAATTGTGGTTGCTATCTGTGGGAGCATGTGTCGAGTGTGGCGTTGTAGCACCGTCCCTCATCGCTGCGCCGTTGAGACTGTTGTACGAGTGATTCCTGTCTGACGCCGCTAATGACACGTCCTGCAACCGCGAGCTCAGTGCCGCAGGCGGCACTGCTTGCATACCTGCTAGGTTATGCAGGTTCTCAGCGGAACCAGCGCGGGACAGAGCGTAGAATGGGGTGTTAAGTCCAGACTGTATGGCTGGCGTTTGGAAACCACTGTTCAGACCGTTCATGTCGACATCCTCGTAGAGCTGGTCGAGAATATGCTCTCCGTATCCGGGCGGCGCTATGCCTACCATGCGCTGCGCTGGGGCTGGGGCAGCTTCTTGTGGTGCTTGACGGACCAGGTTCCCTTCATCGTCCAGAGGCATGTTGGGGGAAATAAAAATTGTAACTGGCAGAGTTGCACGAAGCTTGGAAACTGTCAGTCATTTTCAACCACACCCGAAGACTGGTTTGGCTAGTTGTTTTCTTACCTCTGAGACATGGCCATCTGGATTGTGCAGTGCAACGACCAGCTTGAGCTTATGGCGTATCTTGATGCCATGTACGTTCGTGTCTTGCATGCACTTGCCGAGCTTCTTGGGAAGGTCGAGTTCAGTGTTCAGGACCCAACCTTCTTGGCCCGAATCATCAATCATGTCGTTCCAGTGATCTTCATTGTTCACTGTCAACGTCCAGTGTTTCACTTCCCGCTCTCTCTTGTGCTCGCGGATCGTGTGGCCATGACTAGTGGTCAAAATGATCTCGTGCACCTCCATAAGTCGGCAGCTGATATCGCCAATCTTGAGACCCTTGAGCAAAGGCGAAAACCTTGTCTGAAGTGGGATGGAAGATCCAAAAACGACAGCCTTTTGTGGAATGACAATGCTGTACTCCACCTTGTTGGGCCAAATGTTCTCGACGCTCATAGCATGCAGGAACTCCAACGCTGATGATTCCAGTGTCCGTATTATGCGAACTCTCTTCTTGGCGTGCAAGTCATATGCCAACTTTCCCCGCGCCACGGTCGCCTTGAGGTGATATGTGATGCCGGCCTCTGGGAGGCCTTCGACGCTCTCGCAGAATTCGCCGGGTAAGAGCAGTTCAAATGGCCATTCATAGTTGCCCTTGTCGAGTGTGATAGTCTTGCCATTGCCGCCTACGAACGGCGCCCACAGATGGTTGAAGAATATCTGGTTACGATCAACCTTTTGGTTGGAGATGCCTGTGGGAGTAATGCGCGCGTCGGTCCAACTGTACGACACGAAAACCATTGAGTCAGTCACAAGCGACAAGAGCGAGAAGTTGACCAGGGCCGCACAGCCAAGCAGACAAGGGAACAGCAGACTTACTTCAGTCTCTCGGTTCCAACCAGCCTGAGATGCACGTCTTCAACTCGGAGCGGTGCTGGTAGGCAGAGCACAAGGGTTCCTTTGAGTAGCTGTCCAGAAGACTCATGGTCGTTGCCGCGAAAGACAATGAAGTCGTTGTCGAGCCTGGGCGGAGCGTACCACTTAGTCTAAGTCTAGATGGACAGGACAGGATAGTGACTGAACAACAGGCACATGGCGCAACTTACCGAATGTCGAAGAGAGTGTAGGCGTTACGTCCAGTGACGTTAGCCAAGGGATTGAAATGAGGCATGTTGTAATGCATCTGGTCCGCAGGGCGACCAGAAGTCGCGAGATGCTATGGCGGTATGGGAGGATGTTTTGCAGGACCAAAAAACCAAGATGATAAGGCGAATGGAGGGACAGCGACAATTGGTTTTATTCAGGCGGCCGTCCGAATCATGAAAGCAGAGTGGAGCCTGCTGGGGCGAAAAATGTAACTCGACGAGGAGATACCGGTTGGACGACAGGCCTGTGTAAGTGTGCGCTTCCGAAGCAGATCCGCGACGGAACGGAGATGGTGGGGTTGGCAGGCGCGGGCCTTGGTGGGTTCAGACTTGATGGATTCGATGGGTTCTGTCAGAGAGGCGGAGCAGGAGACGAGGCGCTCTGGATGGGAGGCCAAGGAGATGCGAAATGCTAGAGAGGTAGACGATGCTCTTCAAGGTGCGCTTGACAGGTTGCAAGTCGGTGTGGTGCAGAAGATAGTCCACTTGATGCTCGGCGAAAAACAGAACAGGTCGAGAATTCTGGTCGGTTTGGGTGAGAAAGAAAGAGTAGTAGATGATGTGCAGTATTAAGATAGGCCAGAGCGTTAGGTCTGAGGATGATTGAAGAAAGGAAAGGAAATCGAGGACAAAGAAGCGCCAATGCTCTAGAAGCAGCAAGCAGCACGCCTTCGGTCAGGGAACCGATGGATGGTTTTTTTAGCAGGTGGACAAGTATGAAGCGAAAGTATCGATTGCTGTAGGGCTTCAAGATGACCGCCAAAGCGCACCGGTACCGGGTTCGTGTCAAAAAGTCGGGCTAGACGTTTGCCTCGCGCAACCTGGAAAAGCATCATGTACATGTACATGTCAAAGTCGCTCCGTACCTGCTGCGAGTGCCTGAGTCGGTGGGACCTCCCGTTTCCATCATGCTCAGCCTGCAAAGTCGGTACGTACCTGATGGGCGGGCAGGTGGGGTGTGGTACGTGCAGGTAAATCGACAGGGATCTTTGCTTGTGGATGCCGATTCCAACCGCATCAGGGTCAGGGTCTCTGTTCGTTGCTGGCCAGGTGCCTCTTTGACCTGCTTGCTGCTGCCTTTGCTGGCCAACAAACATATCACATCACATTGTCACAATCCTTTCTCGAGGATACCACGGCGGCCGTTAAGCCAACAGCACTGGCTAGCACAGGGCAGTACTGCACAGAATCAAGACTGTTCATCGGACGAGTATTCAATCAGGTCACATTTCAGACGATGCCCGAGACGGCCCCACGTGTCAAGGACCGAGATGTCCTTCATCTTCAATCCCGTCTCCTCGTCCAGACCGACTAGCACTGCTAACAAGGCGTGAAAGATGCTCACTCCCACGCTGACAGCGGTGTCTAGCAGGGTGCGCGGATTAAATAATACCCTCGAGCGACCAGTGACCGCCTGCACGGAGGGGGCGGCGCACACTGTCGATGTCCATCTCCGCCAATTGCAGGTACATTATAGCCGTGACCCACGCCGGCGTCGGTCGAGCATGATGCAACACGGACCCCATATAACGGATGCGCTGATCTCGCAAAGCTGGCTGTGCCTCGAGCTTTCGTCGCCACGATGGAGGTCATGGAAATGCTTCGACATCCCTCTTTTCGCACCATCAAAGGCAGCAGGTTGTGCCTGGGTTGTGCTATCCGTGGTCCACTGCAACGAGTGGCGTGCACGGCTCTGCTTCCGTCAGATGTACGGGTCCTGAAAATACAGCCAAAACTATGTTTTGAGAGTTACGCTGGCTTGAGGCAGTCTCTTTGTTCCCGCGCCCCGCCCCGCCGGCCACGCCGTGCCATCACTTAGCGCTACACACTATGAAGTCGGTACCCGGTACAAGGGGATGGCCCTCCAGTCGACGTAAAACCTCTCCAAAACGATCTGTACACTATACTCTACTGTTTTGGTGGTTCGTACATGTTCGTCCTCCAAGGAATTCTTCCATTCACGTTCCGTCAGAATTCTACGCAGCCTTTTCTTGACGCTTGCGCCGCCATGGTTGCATACGCCACCAAGTTAGGCGTACGGTGTCCAAGAGGGAATGCAAGGATCACTGCAAACGCCGTTTTCAGGGTCGTCCCGCGCCAGCAGATTTTTGCACTTTCAAGGCAGTACAATATACTGTCAACTACCAGACTACGCCGCCAACGACAAGACAAACTGCTTTTGGCAGCTGGCTTGGTCTGCCAGGAACGGCTTTCATACAGCATGGCATGCCATCGGCCTCTAGTGTCAGCAAAGTCTGTTGTTGAACGGTGGACGGTCGGCAGGCTGCCACATCTACCTCGTCTCGTAAAGGGCGGGATTGTAGCCGCGGATACTACGGCCGCTCGATGCTTTGTGAGCTGCAACTTCATGACCAACATCTGTCAAGATTGTGCAATACACTGTTGGGTGAGGCCGATTGGCTTTACGCCGTCTCAACTACAGAAGCAGCGTCATCTCGGCCCCTGTCATGGGTGTGACTTGCGTGCAACGCAAACAAACTCAACGTACGGAGTACAAGCCACTGTTCCTAGCCCTCTTTACTCAGAAGGGCCGCAGCTGCAAATCGCAACAGTCTACTCTACAGGTACTACTACAGTAGACGGCAGGATATCTGCCCTCGTACCAGGACCCACACTTTCGACCGCCCAGACTGTGACCATGATCTGACAATAGTTCTTGTGGCATGATTCTGCCTTGTACGATGGCATCGCATCGTTCGTTGGACATCAATCGTCTCATGCCTTTGGACGTCTTTTTGAACAACGGCATGTATAAAGCTGTGGGCAGCCTCTCGGAACCCGTGAGGGTGATCATTTACTTCCAATTACAGCCACAAGTGTCTGTAGCCTGGGGTAGCTACTGACGCAGCCTTGTGCAAGGGAGCAACAAAATTCAAGAGACGCTTCATTGAGGCATTATCTCCCCTTGATGGAGCCATCTTCTGCACATGGGTCTGCTGCGTCTGCTGCTGTCGCCTAGGGCTGCAAAGAGGTCTAGTCAATAAAAAATACAGACGGAAAGAAGAAGCGCCGCGGACATCTTTCAGAAGCGCCTCAAGGGTGGTGGCAAGCAGCTCCGCCCCGTGAGGCTGGACCGGAAATACGCCGATTAACCTGCGATTATTTTCCCGGCCTTGCCCTGGCCTTTTGATGCTTGCCAGATCAAAGTCCTTGACGTATAGGGCTTGTCTGGTTCCGCGCACGAGTCACCAATCACAATCGCCCAGATATGGAACTTGGCCTCATTATTGTAAGAAAGATGTCCCTCGCCATTCATCATTGGCCAAGACAATCGATGCTTGGTAGCCATATCTGCATGTGTGTTTTGTCGGCGAGACCCATAAAACGCTGCAAGGTCGATCTGCCAAATTTCTCCATGACCCTGTTTATTGGATCTAGGCAAGTCAGGGAAGCAAAAAGATCTCGTGCACCGCAACCTGCTCCTTATCGTCAAAGAACTACAACCAAGCATGGAGTCAGCAACAGGCTTATCGACCCGTCGGTTAATAGCCAAGCCGTGTGCCAGATTCTGGGACAGCGCTTGTGCCGACATTCGGTGCCGCTGGCTTTTTGACGCATTGTACTTCTACGAACAAGCAAGGGGGGGGGGGATTGGCTGCCGCACGTGCGCCAGATCGCTGGGTTCCAACCCAATCAATCCATCCACCAGCCTCCTTTTCAACACCGCCGCGATGTCTCCACTGTGTGTCTAGAAGTGCTTATGGGGTGAATGTCAATTATTATGGTCCTCCTGGTATCAAGGCATGGTTCCAGACCAGCGCAAACAATGTAGGTGAGCTCTACCACGAATCTGTCATGAAGGTCGAGCCTCAGCGGCTGTACGTATTTGAGCCTTGTTTTGAGGGGGGCTGCCTGTCTACCAGCCTGTCAAACACCTAGATATCTCACTTAAAGGAGTGGTGCTCGGGCTGTTAGACCTTTTGGTTTTCAAACTCACCACCAAGTCTTGCCGTGACTCGTAAGGTCAATAAGAGGCGTCCATAGGGGGTTGAGAAGGCCAAACCGGGTGGTTGCGCCTTGTTACAGGCTGACTTCTCGGGAAACAGTCCAAAATCGAAACACGTCATTGCTTCAAAGCATCAACGTTTCAGTGCAGGCATATTGAGGCTGAACAGCTAGTCGAGAAGCATATTCACATGCTTGGACACCGAGAAAGGCTCCAGGAACCAAAGTCCGGCCAAGGGGTACCCCTGTGCCAAACAAAGAGTTCAAAGTTTTGACAGCACGCAATTCTGATCACACATGCGATAAGCCCGGCTGTCACAACTGAACATCTGCACAGAACGAAGAAAATGAGACTCGAGTCAGATGTCTACCCATCTCACACAAGATGCCATTGAGAGAACGCCTGGCGGATGTATGTTCTAGCGGCGGCCACTCGCGTCTTGCGAGGGCCCCTGTCCGCATTTGCTAAACACATTTGGCAGCCTCGTCAGGGATCGGGTCCTCCGACATGTCATGATTTCCTATCGTCGCCGAAGCCCGGCATCACGGTTGCAAAGATGGCACGAAGGTGTTTTTCCAACATCAATGATCACAACAGCCTCGGGTACTAGCCTTCCTCAACGAGACTGTTGCTGTCGTTTGAGTTTTTGTTATTTGTGCAGATGTGCAGTGTGCAATGTGACATCTGGAGCAATGACCCACTGATATTTAACCAGCATTCTTGTGGGCGCTTGTTGAGGCTCTAGATTTATAAACGACATGCTTCAATCGCAATGTCACACTGCGATATTGACGACCTGAGGCTCCAAGAAAGAATCTCCAGTCTCTACCGAGACACGAGCCAAAAACAATCAAAAAACCGTTCCATTGTCGGCATCAAATCAAAAGAAGCAGAACCTCAAATCAACCCGCCGTATCTTCTACCTCGTATATTCGCTCGGATGCGATATGCGCACAGCGGCGTTCTCGTTAACCCGTCTCACTTGTTGGCGAGAAATGGACGGCTAGGTACTTGTACCGCCCAAAACGAGTTGAAAGGGGGCCGGCGGGATCCACTTTTGATTGAAGATTTTCCTTGGCTTTTTGTATGGGTGAGGATGACTACGTACCAAAGACGTCAACCACGGCGAGGCACGACGACAATCAAAAGAGTCTCGACTGCTCTATGTGTAGCTTAGCTGGTCGGCCAGTCGGCCGGTCGGTCGGGTGAGTCTGTGAGGAAGTGGATACACGCACACATCTATGCATACTCGTTAAAACAGAGCGTGCTAAATGGTTGATGATAAAGGTCAGAAGGTTTGGAAATACTAGTATGTTTACACTGTACTTTTATACCGATACTTCCTACTTTTTGACAATCACCCGTCGCAGAGACGGATTTCACCAAACAGCCAAAGTTGAACGACGAGGAAGAAAAAGAAAGGAAAAGAAAGACCTGCCAACACCTCAATAGACCATACTGAACTCCACCTGTCCAGGGTCATCCTAAAGGAGGGAAGCTTGGGGAGCCAGGAGAGCTCCACCGGGTCGTAGTAAGACGACTTGGCGTGGGGTTGTCTAGAGATAAGTGGGAGACAAACAACGGGCATGGCAGACGCTTGGTTGGTTTGTTGGGAGCATTTGGAATCCCCAGGGATGCTGAGAGATAGCAAATTGATGGCTGTCGTATATCCTCGTGAATTGCTATAGCATGTTCCATAATTTTGGTTCATGGAGGCGGTAACTTGGTGGTGGCTCGATGTACCTGGCATCTAGTGACGAGCTGTGAGGCTTACGGAGGGAAAGTCAAAATACATATTCCACACGTAAGAAAAGTAGACATGGAAGTATCCAGTACTGCATCAACATTTCAAAAGCAGACAACCTGGAAGCACAATATCTTCAACGCCACGTGCTTCCTGCTCTCTCGACCATCGTGCATTACTTCACAGACGAATCGCCCCACTCAATGTTCTTCTACTACATCCATTGCTCTACGTAGCTCCCAGCCTCTTTACACAATCCACTCTTCTACAGTCAACACGCAGCCCCTTTCCCAGCCTTCCAGTCCTTTTCGTCTCAACTACGGAGTTCATACTGCACCTTTGTCCCCTTCACAAATACACGCTGACGTAACGCAAACGTATAGGAAGTACAGTAGTGAATCCACGCCTCGGTCACCCTCCGGCGGTGTCCCGGCACTTTTCGCGGCCATTCTCCAACTCGTTCTCGACCGCATCGGGGGCTAAGTCCACCGTGGTGGATATGTGGATTAGAAGGAAAGCTCAGCACTGATTGGAAAAAAGAAAGAGGTCCCGAAAAGAAGAGAGAAAAAAAAATGTAATCATTGTCACTGTACGGGAAGCTTGCAGGGGGGCAGGGGACGGATCGACCCGTAGGTACTACGTCAAAGCCTCAAAGGTAAACGAACAGCACTTGAGGCTGAGAATCCCGAGCAATCTGAGATAGTGATGTAGACAAGGCATATAACCGAGGGTGTTTTGAAGAAACATTCACTCGTGAGATTCACTTGCAGCTCGCCGTGGTATCAGTTCCAGCTCTCAAAACGTCTAACTTGAGACTGGCTGTACATGTTGGATACACAGACAATTGATGCAGAAATAACACAGACCTTTGACGATCGTTCCAAAAACACAAACAGCACTAATAAATACTATAATCACGACCAAACAGAATCCAGCCAATATCCATGACAGTCTTAACAGACCAGGTTTCTGTTTCATCCACAAAAGCAACACTGATGACGCTCATTCCTGATTATCACATCCGTCTTTTCTTCTTTGCTTTTGTTTTTATGTACAAGCACAGCCGGTTGTGTGTCAATCTTGTCAATCTACCGAGAAAGAAACTACCCATACCCGGTACCCGTCGTACCCGTACCCATACCACACAATATCCACATCAACAATCGGGGAGGGAGACCCGAACATGAAAATTGAAGCCAATCTCACAAGTGCCGAACTGTATGGGCTTCCAAAGTTTTAGTATCTAGCAGCAAGATGCATGCATGAGGTACGTAGTGACCTAGCAGCATAGCGAATCATATCAGTTTTCTAGTACGTCCACCTGATACCCAAATTTACAGCTCTTTTTCAGACGCACCATTATTAATGCTCTTTAAACAACCAAGTGTCAAATCTGAAGTGAACATTCCTCGTCCCCTATACTGCCGTCTTTCGTCTTTGTCTGTCCCCGTTCATACTACCATATGCCTACCGCGGAGCCGGCCATCTATGCACTCGTTAGGCATCCCTTTGGTCTCCGCCTCGTTGCAGCCTTATCGGACGTGATCCGAAACGCACTTTATTCAAAGATTTGTTTAAAGTGGACAGATTGGCAGATGTAGCGGGCAGGCATATGATAAAATGAAATATCAAGAAAGGTAATATGAATACGCTAAGTAAGTGACAACAAAATAGAACAAATCCGACATGTGAAAGATATTGTCAGAATGTTCTGTGTCAGTCCTTTTTTGCGTTTTGAAGAGGATTAGTAGAGGTACAAGCAGCTTCCACCATTTATATACAGTATGTCATTCGCCTCGCGGTTTCGTAACAGTGACAAGTTCTGCCCCTTACAGAAAGATGCGGAAGGACTACTCAAGTACTTCTATAGTATAATACATTGTAAAGCACTGTACCAACAAATTCGCCTACTATGTATACAGAAATTTGCCAACATGGATCTTTTGTGCGGGCATGTCCAAGACACACATCACCACTTGTCCCACACATCTCAAGGGGTTCCTGGGGTCCAGCCACGACCAGACTCCAGCGTCGTTAATTCTTCAAGTAGCGGCTGGTGTTGTGTCACCGACGTGAGCTGTCGAGTCCGATGGTCGAGTCCAAGTCCGGATGTGACCTGTCAAACAGGTTGTGGTCGTCAGCCAAGCACGGATTGTCAGGCAGAAAAACTAATATCTCAGGCATGATCCCGTCTCGCCAAAAAAAAAGAAAAAAGAAAAAAGAAAAAGAAATTGAAAAGTTTGGACAAAATACACATCAGGAGCCATGATAACCGTGGTGAATTCACAGTAACAGTCCGTGCAACAGGTCCGGCAATGAACGTCCAAAGAGGGGGAAGAAAGAATAAGACAGACGTACCGCTTCTACAACTCGTCATGATGGCCTCTTCAGTAAACTCCAACCACGCAAGCGGATCGGCATCCACCACTTTTGTAAGCACAGGCGGCAGCATCGCCGTGCTAGCCCGCGGTTCCACCGGATGCGGCCCGGTGAACACTCTGCCGCCAGACCCATTATTATGACTGTTATTATTGTTGTCATACCCCGTAGTTTTCTTGGAGTCGATGGTGCCTGCTGTTTCGGCGCGGCTCAAAGCCGTGCCCACCGCGGTTGTGCCACCGCCGGCACCGCCTGCCGTGAAGCGGGATGCAATTGAGCCCCTATGCGCGCCACCGGCGCCCGCACCAACACCACCACGTGGACGGTGCAACATGCCGACAGAGAAGTCCCACAAACACAGGCGGCGGTCCTCGCCTACGCTTCCAAAGCGGTAGTTCTTGTCGTCGCAGCGCCAGGGGTCAAAGGCAACCGATGTGATCCATGAGTGATGCCCTTGGCAGCGGGCAACAAGGACCGACTCGGGAACATGCCAGATGGATATCAGATCGTCTTGACCGCCAGTGAGGACATATTTTCCATCAGGAGACCAGCAGACGCAGATGAGTCCACCATAGTAGGACCGAAAATGATCGAGGAGCCTGCGAAGTTGATGTCAGTATAACGATCTTTTTCAATCAACATATTGCTACCTCACAATAGAGAGCATACTCTTCTTTCAGATAATCAATGATTCGTAATGACCCATCTTCGGACACGACAGCGAGGTGGCGGTTGTCTGGAGAAAAGGCAAAAGCATTGATGCGCTGGTTGGACAGTTTCCATGCCGCCACTGGGTTCGACTTTTGGTTCTTGGAGTGGACAGATTTGTGCACCTGCAAGCCAGGCTTGGTAGGAGCAAGTGGTGCAGCGCCGTTCACACCGTCCGTCTCACCATTCTCTTGCTCTGCCGAAAAGATGGCATCCTCTTTTTCCTTGTCGTACACGACCAAGGAGCCATCCATGTGAGATGCGAGGAAGAGATTCTCCGAGCCAGGTATCCATTTAATTTGAGATACTGGAGTGCCGTTGATCACACCCTAAGCATCCAAGTTAGTGTTGTTTTGAGATGTAGTAATGAGTGGCAATATTCTCACATTCTTATTCAGGCGAGAATAGCGCTGAGAGGTTGCTTCCCACCAAATGATCTCGCCGGTCGAAAAGCCCATAATGACATCGATATGGTTGTTGCTCTTTGTGATTTGATTCACGTCATGGCATAAGCAATGAGCCTTAGTGAAGAGAATCTTGGTGAGATAGTCGGCCTAGATTCCATGAATTAGCTTGATCTTCAAACCTGCATACGCCTAGGCTGAGCGCAGCACGCGGCAACGGACCTTGTTGGGGGACGACATGTCAAGCCATTGAAAGGCACGGTTGATGTTCGCAAAGGCATATGCGCCATCTGCTGGACGGTCCTGCATCCTTTTGGCGAGAGACTCGTGAACAATGACTCTACTAATGAAGGAAGAATTACTCTTCGTCATGTTGCTCTTTGGCTTCTTCTTCTTGCCAGCATCTTTGGGATTAGGCGGCGCCAGTAGTGAGGTTCCTTCTCCAAAAGCCGGCGCAGACCCCAGAGAGCGGGGAGCTTCACTCGAATAGGCTCGATCTTCGCTTCCGCTCAAGGTCGGATCTCTAGAAGTGTCCTCATTAGGCTGTTCTGGAATGCTAGACTGCTCCAAGCTTGCCACGGACATGCCCCTGTAGGCAAAGGGTAGTGGACGATTCTCTAAGCTGAGCAACGAGATCTTGGTCCCTGCTGTTGCCGGTTGCGGACTGGTAGCCAAAGGATTTGGATTCACAATAGGTGTTTCCGAAGGATGTGGCGGAGGTGTGGCAAGATGCAAGTCCTCCTTGAGCACATAGGTACCTGTGATGCGCAAGACACGTCAACATTCAGCGACGAGGGACTTGGCAGAGCCAAGGGTGAGAGGAGAAGGGCAGCTCACCCTCGCCGACCAAGAACTGGTCCTCTGGGTTCGAGAGGATATTGTTGGTCTCGATCAAGGGCGGAACATGACCCGCGCCAAGCGCAGCATTGTAGGCAGCCTGTGAGGGATATCGCGGAGCGGGTGGAAGGACGCTTAGAGCAGTAATCAGCGAAATGTTAGCCATGCCAAGCGTCACAGCAGCAATGTGGCTGGGTCGTCAACGCAACGCAAAAGAGGGACAAGAACGATCTGAGCTCACAACATGGTGCCAAAGTTGTCAGTGATGGTGGCTGCTGGCCTTGCTTATCCGCTCGATGAAGGAGGTGTGGTCGTGTATAAGGTTGGCTAGCGGGCACGACCCCATTAAACAGACGCGTTGAGGTGGATGCGACGGCCTGATGAAGTGCCTCTTAACCCCGAAAGACAGCCGAGAGGGCGCTGCTGCCGGATCTGGGCCCTTATGGACACGGCGCGGCGCCTGTTGGCCGTTGACTATGCGGATCGCGGAGGAGAAGGAGGGCGAGAAGTGCGCCTAGTGACTACGATCTGACTGCCGCAAGATGCCGTCGACAGGAAAAAAAAAGGAGACGGAACAATGCAAATGGCTGAAGCACTGAATAGCAGCTGCTGTCTGTACTTGTTGCGAGCGAGACGAATCCGTGAGGGCGGCGTAGACGAAGGTTGAGCGGAAGAGCGTGGTGCGAGCAGGTGAGAGACGAGAAGGTGAGATTGTCACTTTGCTACTGAGAGAAGCAGAGGGTGATTAGAGTAAGTACTTGCTGGCTCGTGGTATGTAGAGGAGGAGGACCGAGCCATGATGGACCGAGCGCCAGTATGTGAATCTGGGGTAACATCCTTCTGGAAGCCGTGTGCCTACAGGGCCTCTGAGGGGAAATGGTGGGGTCCTGCTCCGGTTGCTTGGGGCTCTGCAGGCGGCACCGCATGAAAGCACACCTGGGCAAACCCCGCATCACCTCCAGCGCTCCTAGGCCTCATCCCTTTGATCTGCTCTTCCGACATTTGAAGGTGTCACCAAAGGCAGATTTCTGACAATCAGCTGGCCTCCTAAAGATCACTGCATTCTACAACTCACAATTCACAGGGAGAACGCATCAAAGCTCGCGAACTGACTATCGACCTCGATCACAAAACTGTGGTGGCTGCCATCCATTGGCAAGCGAACGTGGCCTGGAATTTTAACGGGCAAGGCCCATTTGGCAGTCTTGCCATTGACAGTCCGACAGCCAAGAACCTAAGGTGGTTCGCAATTAAGGCCGCATAACGTAGTATCACGCGTCAGCTGCTGGCGTTGTGACTGGCCACTCCCTTATTGAAGTACAATTTGCGGCTGTTGGAGCTGTTTAGCTTGTCGACCCCGCGGAAATTAGCCCCAAGCACCGGCGCCCGCGCGGCACCGGCGCCAACCTCGCGACTTGCAGCCCAGCCCACCTGCGCAATTAGCCTCCCGTCTGGAGCCGCTAAACCACATGTTGGCAACCCTCAAGAGAGCATCTCTCAGGCCACATTCTTCGTCGCAGCCTACTGTCTTTCTCGCCCGCGGTCTCAGTTCAACTCTCGAGGAGCAGCCCGCCAGCCCGCGCGATCCGCTCCAAGCGGTGACGACAACCCCAGAACCACATCCTCTCTGGACAACGTTGGCGACCCTCGATCTCGACACCAATCGTTTGTCGGCGAGTCGCAGCTGGTCTTCTGGCAAACGAGATACCTGCTGCTATAATGGCTACAGGCACGTCCCCCGCTGCAGACCGCAAATACGCCACTACGATCTTGCGTTTCACAGGACACTGGTGCTGACAGACTTCCTTGCAATAGTACGAATATGCGTCTGCGGCGATGAGAGCACGGGCAAGTCCAGCCTGATTGCTTCGCTTGTCAAAGATGTCTTTGTTGCCAACAAGATACAATCCGTCCTGCCACAAATCACGATTCCACCCACGATTGGCACGCCAGAAAACGTTACTACGACCATCGTCGACACATCCGCCCGACCGCAAGACAGAAATACCCTCCGCAAAGAGATTCGCAAGTCAAATGTCATACTGCTCGTTTACTCGGACCACTACAGCTACGAGCGCGTTGCTCTCTTTTGGATGCCGTATTTCAGATCCCTTGGAGTCAACGTACCGGTCGTATTATGCGCCAACAAGTCAGACTTGACAGGGGATGGTAACACAGCACAGATTGTGGACGATGAAATACTACCCGTCATGCACGAGTTCCGCGAAATCGATTCTTGCATCAGAACAAGCGCCAGAGAGCACAGGAATGTCAATGAGGTATTTTTTCTTTGCCAAAAAGCAGTGACACACCCTATTGCACCACTGTTCGACTACAAGGAAGGCAACCTGAAGCCAGCATGTGTCTCGGCTCTGAAGAGGATATTCTACCTGAGCGACAAGGACCAGGATGGCTATCTTGGAGACCAAGAAATGCACGAGTTTCAAGCCAAGTCTTTCGAGAGGCCTTTGTCACCAGAAGACCTTGAGAACATCAAAGTCACAGTCAGCAAGATGTCCCCAGGCGCAGATACGTCAAAAGGGGTCGACTTGGCAGGCTTTCTCCGTCTTAACAAGATGTATGCAGAGAAGGGTCGACACGAAACGATATGGATCATACTGCGAAAGCACCACTACACGGACAGTCTCAGCCTCGAAGACAGCTTCTTACATCCAAAATTCGATGTGCCAGAATACGCCTCGGCCGAGCTGAGTCCTGCGGGATATCGATTCTTTGTGGACCTCTTCCTGCTATTTGACAAGGATAATGACGGAGGCCTGAATGATGAAGAACTGGCGGCTCTTTTTAGGCCTACTCCTGGCTTACCACAATCTTGGATGGACGCGTCCTTCCCTTCTTCCACGGTACGCAACGAGGCCGGACATATTACACTCCAAGGATGGCTGGCCCAATGGAGCATGACCACCTTTCTCGAGCCAAAAACAACGCTAGAATACCTGGCATATCTTGGTTTCGAAGCCTCTAACCCCAAGGAAACGACAACGAGCGCTCTCAAGGTCACAAAGGCACGCAAGCGGAGACGCCGCCCAGGCCGTGTTGAGCGCAACGTCGTCCTCTGCTACGTCCTCGGCGGCGCCGGCGCAGGCAAATCATCTCTCTTGGACGCCTTCCTCAACCGACCCTTTGACGCGCTGCACCGCCCAACCATCAAGCCCCGTCGCGCTGTCAACAGCGTCGAGTTACAGGGCGGCAAGCAATGCTACCTCATTCTCGAGGAACTTGGCGAACTAGAGCCAGCCATTCTCGAGAACCGCGCGCGCCTCGACGCATGCGACCTCATCTGCTATACGTATGACTCGTCAGATCCAGACTCCTTCTCGCATATTGTCAACCTTCGCACCAGCTTTCCGCAGCTGGACGATCTGCCGTCCATTTACGTGGCGCTCAAGGCCGACAAGGACAAGACGACACAGCGGTGCGAGGCGCAGCCCGACGTCTATACGTCCAGTCTTATGATGCCCACGCCGCTGCATGTCAGCGTCACGTGGAACAGCATCAGCGAGCTGTTTGTTGCGCTTGCCGAAGCGGCGACGAATCCTTCCACTGGATTCCCCAAGAGCGAGGAGCCGCCGCCTGATATGACAAGTTTGTATGTAGCGCTGGGAGCTGCGGCGTGCGCAGGCCTAGCTGCGTTAATCATATGGCGGCGGTCAACGAGTTCGAGTTAACGACGCCTCAGTCCATGCTGAGATGAGTGTTATAAATACTTGGCAAATAAACATCACAAAGGAGTCATGGATGCGAAGATGGAATACCTTGTACTTGATTTCAAAAAGAGACATAATTGTTGATACCCACCTCACATCAAAACATAACAAGATGAATATGACACCATGAAAGAGGAGCTTGCCTCTGAAAGCGCTAGCTGACTTGCGAATTGCGTTCATGCTTCATCTTCTCAATCGATTAGCAGATCCTGTGCGTTTGCCGTGAATCCTCATCTGGTACATTATATGTGCTAATATATGTTGACATGTAAATGAACATAAATAGCACGGCTGATCAACCAGCCAATAACATTTGATGCAGAGTTTGACTGCATTTTGAAACCAAAGACACTGAAGGTTTCCAGAAACCAGAAGGACTGAGATATGAAAACGGATATCAATAGCAGCAGGCTTAAAGTTCAAACCACTAGAGTAGAAGGACTCATGGCATGCCCTAGTATGCCATGGACGCCTCAAACAATCCCCTCAACTGCTCTCTCTCGGTCTGTAGCTCACGAGCCAAGTTAGGCGCCAGATTCAGCACACGCTGCTGTGGAATAGTACCCTCGACAAGGTCATCGAGGTGCTCCGAACCAAAACCAAGTTCTTTGATACCAGCAGGCTGGTCACCAAGGTCTGCCAGAAACTTGCGGATGGCTTCGGCAAGGACCTCGCCGGCAGACTCGCGCTTGACATTGCTAACATCGACACCAAAGCACTCCGCGGCTTCGAGATGGCGATCTGGGTTGGAGGCCGCGGTGAAGCGGAAGACAGCGGGTGCGGTGACGGCGACTGAGACGCCGTGCGGGATGATGGGAGCTGAGACTTGGTAGCCGGCGTGCTTATAGCCTGGGTTCTGGCCGGAGATGGGGTAGGACATGCCTGTAAAAGGGGCAAGTTTTGGATGTTAATTCTGGGGCTGTAAATGGCTTATTGAACCACAGGTGGATTGTTGCGATTATGGCTGTTGATTCTGCCCATGATACCGCTCGTGATACACAACTAAGAAGAGCAAGAAAGTAGACATACCGTGACACAAGTGAACACCAGCATTGCCAAAGCCAACGCCAGCCAGTGTGGCAGCCAGCAGCATGCGGCTCTGAGCCTCCATATCGTCTGGGTCTCTAACAGCTCGCGGGAGGTACTTGACACAGTCCTTGAGAGCCTTGATTGAGAAGATGTCGCTGATGGGATTGGCGCCCTGGTATGCGGGCCGCAAAATAGGGTTAGTAGGGCGTGGCGTGCGCTCGTAATAAGGAATCGCAGTCCAACTCTCGAGGGAGTGGCACAATACGTCCAGACCAGAGCTGGCCTTGACGGCAGCAGGCATAGTGCGAGTGTTGAGTGGATCACAGATACCAAGCGTGGGCTTGAGGTTGCGATGTGCGACACCCGTTTTCGCGCGCTTGGAAACAAGGTCGAAAATGGCGGTACCAGTGGTTTCGGACCCGGTACCTGCGGTGGTGGGCACAGCAATTAGGGGCTTCAGTGGCTTGTCGATGGGTCTCCCTTTTCCGAGAGGGGCATTGACGAAGTCGAGAAAGTCGGCGTCGGGATACGATGTGTAGAGGTTCATGAGTTTGGCCGTGTCGATGACTGATCCGCCACCGACAGCCAGAAAGGCATCCGGAGCAAAGGGCTTTGCCCAGTCTATGGCCTCTCGAATTCTACAGTTGGGAGAGCCAAGATAAGAGCCATTGTTAGCCAACAGTCTTTTGTATTTAGGAGAATAAAGGAAGAGGAAGAGACTGAATGATAATGAAATTCCGCGCACGAGCTATCCTTTGGTTCCACTCGAGTCTTGTTGAAGATCTTGAAATTGATTCCCTCAGCAGTGAGAGCCTCCCGCACTTGGTCCATGGCGGTCAGCTTGTCGACAGTCTCGTCAGTGACGACGCAAACACGCTTAGCGCCGAGGTTCTTGACATCCATGCCGACCTCGCGGGTCGAGCCTGGGCCAAAGCGTATGGAAGAGGCGGCCATCTCGAAGGCATAGTCCTTCAGCTGGGCATCGTCCTGGGGGGTGGCATAGCGGCGCACAGCAGCATGAGGCTGTGATTGATGGTGATGATGGCTTGGATTGGAATGACATGGACACGTGGGCGAGTGGTTGAATTGCACTGCGCGAAGCAGACTGACGGCCCTCGTGGCGGCCTTTGGTAGGGGATCTTGTCGTCAGCGAGTGAATTCAGAAATAGTATGGCAAGTACCGTGGTCTAAACTCACGCCGGGAATCACACGAATAGCAGGTGTCATGATGGCAGCATAAGCGTCAACATATGGGAGACGTGGAAGAGGAGGAAGAGGAACATAAAAGGGCAGTGAAATGTATTAAGTCAATGATGATGTGAGTTACCTAACGCTGCCTTGTAAGGAAAGCGCAAGTCGCTCAGTCTCCGGGTGCCTTGCCTGCACGCCGTTGAAAGCCGAACCATCGTCTAATTGCCTGTCCGGCAGCGCGGGGAAGCAGGTGCGAGCACGTTGTGGGGATTTCGGCAGGAACCCCGCATGAAGCTGTCATCGCTGGGACAGGGATGCCTGCCAGGATTGGTGGAGTGTGGGGTTGATGAGGAGGAGAGGAGGAGGAGGACTTCGAGGGCTTAGGTAAGGGTCCTCCCTATCGCCCATTAGCTTCCATCCTCGGACGAACCTTTCCCGTGATTATCACGAACAATCCTATGCACGCCGCCACATCGAATCTCAATTTCACTCATTCGACAGTAATCTGTCCTCGTAGCCGTTTGCTCCATACTGCGTCGCATCTCGCCTGTTCCGGCAACGAACCAGGATGAGTGGTTATGAATCATCCTCATTGCGCTTTGATTGATCTTGTTTCGATGCGAACGCTTGATGCTTCACCATGGCCCTGAGCGGCCAAGGGCACCTGCTACCAAAGAGATATAAAAGTCACCAGTGTCTTGGTTTCTTCAGCTGACTTCTCGTCTGTTGGTGAACTTGGGACATCCATCATCCATTACCATGGTCGCTCAGTCTCACTCAACGTCCCAGGCTCCAGGTCCACCAACCCGCCAGCGGCTTCGCGCTCTTTTGCCCAATCTCAAGCTCGGCAACTGGCCCCCTGGCCCCCTCAATGGCATTACCGACGTGACCGGTGTGCTCACCCATACCACAACCTTGCAGCCATCGTCAAACCCTTCTATCAACACTGGCGTGACTGTCATCCTGCCTCATCGAGACTGGTTTGGCCATGCGGTCTACGCCAACATGTTCCGCTTCAATGGCTCTGGCGAGATGACAGGCTCCCACTGGCTGCACGAGACCGGCCTTCTTCACTCGCCCATCGTGCTGACGAACTCTTTTTCCGTTGGCGAGGCTTATCGTGGTGTCTACGACTATGCTATCAAACACCACAGTGATAGGGATGGCTCTGTGGGATGGTTCCTCTTGCCCGTGGTGGCCGAGACTTTTGACGGTTATCTCAATGATATGACGACTTTTGCCGTTACTCCCAATCACGTCGTACAGGGAATCCAGGATGCGAGCGCCAATCTTACAGCTGAAGGCTGTGCCGGTGGTGGAACCGGCATGCTGTGTCAAGGCTTCAAGGGCGGCACTGGTACCAGTAGCCGCGTGGTGCCAGGCTTGGGTTTGCCCAAGGCCGATGGAACCGTGCCGGAACAAGACTATACTGTTGGTGTGCTGGTACAGGCCAACTATGGCCGTTTGCGTGACTTTCGCGTCGCTGGAGTGCCTGTCGGAAGTATCATCATGCAGCAGCGTGAGAAGGAGGGCGAAAGTGACGCTCTGAAGCAACAAGCCGAGTATGACGCCGCCAAAGATAAGAAGGACGGGAGCATCGTTGTCATTCTGGCCACAGATGCACCTCTCCATCCCACACAGCTCGAGCGGCTCGCCAAACGGGCCACTGTTGGTCTCGCTCGTGTGGGCGGTTACGGACACAATCCCTCAGGAGACTTGTTCCTGGCGTTTTCCACGGCCAACAAGATCCCAGTCCAAACTGTGACTGCTGGAGGCAAGCGTATCGACCCTTTTCAGGCCCGTGCACTAGGCATTTCTGTCCTTGATGACCAGAGCATCAATGCTGTCTTCGAGGCGGCTGCTGATGCTACGGAGGAGGCCATCTATAACGCTATCTGTATGGCCCAAACGACGACCGGACACAAGGGCATGAAGGTCGATGCGATCGACTTACAGCAACTGAAGTCGATTATGGAACGGTACACATAGGTGTTGGGATTGTAGGTCAGGAAAGAGACTCTCTTCCGAAGAAAGAAAAACAATCCTTAAAATTCATAACTGCAAGTTGATTTATTATGGCTGTATACGTGTGGTCAGGATACGGGTAACATCCAGCTCGAAACAAAATCTATACAGATATCGAAAAACATACAAAATCGAAGCTGTTCGTGCATCATCAAAGGCCAGCCTGTACTTCGTTCCGCCCCTTCTCAACCTATCTCGTCACTTCATTGGGGATTTACCTTTATCCAGACACATCGATCCTATGAACCCAAGCCAGAGATCATAGAAGATAAACTGCCGCTGACTTGCATCGCGCCGTTCGTGCCTGTAGGCGTCTTCACAGTTGGCACGTTGCCCTATATGGATGAATTTCAGTCAGTGGACATTGTTTATATTCAAGACAGTGCATGCAAGCAAAACCATGAAAGACGAAGAAGAAGAAGAACTCACCATTCCTTGATTAGTGGCATCCGCACTTGCCAAACCCAGCGCACTCTTTTGCATCACAAACATGGCAGCCTGCGGCGCATTCTGACTATAAGTCAGGTGATCAAGCGTGATCTTATCTCCGTGTTTGGCGCAGATATCATCGTCCGTGTTACACAGCGACAGCACGCGGTCGCTTGTCACACCGGCGACAGCAGTCCCATTTAGAGGATCGCCAAAGAGCACGACTGACATGATGTGTGCATTAGCCGAATTGTTACTGTTCGCTGCGCTGAGCATCGTCATGGCATTATGCACGACCTGTGCGCCCTGACTGTACCCCGATACGACGAGTTTTGTATCTGGACACGCAGTAGCTGTTTTGGTGATGAAGGAAGCCATGAGAGTTGAGCCGGCCGCGGAGCCGCCCTCGAGGAAGTTGGAGACAGAGGCCGTGTAGGGCACGCCTTGGATGGCAAGCGAGGTAGTGCCGTTGACATAGTTGCGTAGAGCAGTGAAGAACGAAGGACCGGCGAAGAGGCCTACATTTCCTGTTTGTTTTTGCAAGACGATGTTGGTGGTTAGGTCGGTGTAAACCTTTCTGATAAGGAATATCTTGGCTGACTCTCCGGCTAGGACACAGGACGAGGATTGTGAAAAAGATACAAACATACCTGGCTCATCTGTTCCACGCGCAAACAAGACCGCCATTCCAGGACAAGTTGTTGTCGCCGCCGCCGCCGCCACTGCAGCCGTTGTCGAAGCTGTTCCCGTTGTACTCGTGGAACTCCCATCCTCTGCATCCACAACCACGGCAGCAGCAGCAGCAGCAGCAGAAGCAGCAGTACCAAGCCCTTGCGACTGCGCAGTATCCGCTGTCGTCGCCGTTGTGGCCACGCTCGCCGTTGCCGATGTCGTTCCCGTCAATGTGCTTGTTCCCGCTGCTGCCGTTGCTGACGCAGTTGTAGTCGCAGCCGAAGCCCCCAGCCCGAGCATATTCACGAGATCATTCTGCGTTGAGGCATTCTTGATCTCGGCCACGACGGCAATGAAATCCTGTACGAGAGACGTCACGTCTGTGATGATGCTGGCGACGTCATTGCCGATTGCTTCAGCAGTTGAGGTGATATTGCCGCCACCTGCAGCCCCGCTGAGGGCGGCTAGGAAGCCTCGTTCTTCCAAGTATCTGTCGGGCTGTGGTTGTGCTGATGTTGGTGCGGCGATGGCATGATGTGCTGTTGTGAAGATGAGTAAGGCAGGTGAGAGGAGCCGCATTGTGAGCGGCCGGCCTTGTGGGTATGGCACTGAGCCTTGGTATCGAGATGTTGATGATTCGTACAAGTCAAACTGAAGGATGAGAAACAACAGTTTGAGAATCGGATTTGGGCCAGGCGATGGGTAATTGAAAACCCACGATATTAAGAATTTTGATGATAAAAAACCAGACCCGTGGTTTGATGCGCTCAGCGCCGACTATCTCTCTTTCTTTGCTATCGAAGCAAAGAAGGGACTGAAGAAAAGAAGAAGAAAACACCAAGAAAAGGCCAAGATTTTCCTCCAGAGGAACACAATGTCAGGATAAGAAAGAGACGAGCTGGATAACTGGTGTTGAGCCCTGGAAAAGGCAGACTATAATCACCACCACCACTGTCACACTCATAAGTACAATTACCCTACCGAGGTAGCACTGTCTTTTTCTCGACAAGCAAAGAAAGAGTGAGCAAGCGCTTCCTGACACACAAAGAAACGTCTAAGCCTCCCTCTCTCGGTCTCATGGCCGACCGGCGACCCTTCGCCGCTCTCATCAACCCCCCCCTCCCGGGGACGCACCATACTGTACACAATGACAAAACCGACATTCATCCGGTGTGTCGCAAGCATGCCCAGAAAGAGCGGATTTGTCCAAGCCACTGGCATTTGCCACTTACCATCTTGAGCGTACATTATCTACAGATCAGCTGGTTCAAGCAAGAAAGTAGATGTTGAAACCGCATGTTGGTTAAGGTGTGTTTCATCTCATTGCTTAGATTCCTTTTCCTCCCCTGCCCCGAAGCTTTCTCAGGCGGCTTGCTATGATACACGGCTTGTAGTGGATGGCAGCCTTTCGTCTGATATCGCTGTTCTGGAATCAGCCTATCATTCTGCAGCGTGAGTGAGCAGGGCTGGGCCTTGTTATTACTTCAGTTTGTTATCGAGCATAAATGAGAGTGTACAAAACACTCTGATGTGGTTGTTTGTACATCGTTCAGTGTCATCGAGTTTGGACACCACAGTGACATACTTGAGCTTTGTATGCCCTCGCACAGGAGCCCAACCACAAACAATCATACAAACAGTATGAGGACAGTAGTGGGTATTAGTCTGCATAGAAACAGCTCCCACTTCCGGATTCAAAAGCAGTAAAACACGGCACAATATGGTATCTTCTGAGGCTGATTCAAACAATTTCAAGCCAGCCCAAACCAATAACAAGCAGAAAAGCACCTCCCTTCCCAGTCTCAACAGCTTCATTCACCATCTCCAGCTGATGATAACAACAACTATCTAAATGCGTTCTTGGCTTCCACGCGCGGCCACTCAACCGCAGCCTCACCACTGTACACGTCCGTAATGATACGTCCAATCCTCTGGTCTACATCGTCATAGTACCCTTCACAAGCCTTGGTGACCAACGCCGCCAATCCAGCATTTTCATCAAAGTGCTTCTCGACACGTTTGCGCAGTGACTCAATGCCCTTGCGAACCTCGCGAGCGTCGTAGTGTCCAAGGACCTTCTCGAACGTTGCCTTGTTATTGGACGCTTGCATTGCAATCATGGCCGGTGACCTGCCGTTCTTCAGCTGGCCTTCGATGTTTTCAATCTGGTCGAGCAGTTTGCCCAGCGGCCGACGCATTACTGCGTCGAGGTAGCGGCCAATATGCTCGTCTTGCTCGCCTTGCGCTGCCGCCTTCCACCTCTCCAAAGCCTCGAGGCCTTGCGTATCGACCTCGTCAATGTAGTGATGCATGTTCTCAATCAACAAAATGTGGTAGTTGAGAGCCTCCTTATCCTCTGGGTCAGCTCCGGCTCCACTGGCAGTGACACCAAGCGCCGGATTCTCTCTCGCAATGATCTTGAGCGAGTCGAACATGGACTTGAGAATGCGGTCGTATTCGTGGTCAACTGTACGGCGAACATTCAGGTTGGGGTCGAGACCTGCAAGCATGTTTTCGACGGCCATACTGAAGGGCGGGAAGACGCGCATGAAGGAGATGACGCCCTTGCGCTTGCTGATCTTGACCTTGGTATCCTCAATGGCACGGATTTGCTCCTCCACGAACCGCTTGAACTTGACGGTGAGATTTCCATGGACCTTTTGTAGTACCGTATTGAGGAATTCCTGGTTCGTCTGCGCAATGTCTGCGAGTTTCCGCTCAAGGCTGGCCATAACACCAACACCTTGTCTGTAGATAGAGTCAGCGGTTGTTCGCCAAAATCACGTGCTCATTGCAAATTGAGTCACTCACAAGGGACTTTGCGCCAGAACCCAGTCAACCAAGTTGCCAAGGTCTTTTTCCAAATACGGAAAGATGACCTCCATTGATCGCGTTACTCTGCGAGCAAGGTCTCGATCAGGTTCCATCAGTCTATGTCGCTTGAGGTCATTGCCCCGTCGAGCCCGAGGTGGGATGGCGCCAACGGCCTCGGGAAAGTCAATTTGCTCGAGAGTCGTGGCGTGGAAGAAGTCGATGATGAAGTTTTGCTCCATCTCAACCAGCGGCAGCAAGTCGTCGAGTACGCTAGCAAAGACCTCGTATGGCGAGCTTCTGGACAGGTCGACGGCGCTCTTGCCGGCCTCGGATTTTTCGCCCAGCGGGGAACGTATCCTAGCCAGTGTTTGACTTCGCTTTACAGTCAACTTTCTAGCGGCCGTGGCCATACCTTCTTCCTTCTTCTCCTGTTCCGTCGTGAACAAGAGCGCTTCTTCTCCAGTGGTCTTTCGTGCATTTCTCTTCCACGAATCTAAAGCGTCCCGGAACTCCATCTTGTAAGTCGGGTGGCTTGCATCCTGGTATTCTTGAATCAATCGGTTCCAGTTGTCGAGATCCACATCTCGGGCATAAAGCATCAAGGGATCGTACTTCCATAGCAGATCTCGACCTGCATCATGGTTATGCGGATCAATCTTCTTTTGCAACGCGCCCTTGAGGGACCGCCTGACTTCCTCATAGGCCAGCGAGAACTCTCTCGCCATGAACCCAATCAGCCGCTGCATGAACATTGCACTCTCTTGGAGATACATTTGTTTCTTTTCTTGAACGATGCGCATCTTTGCATAGTCACCATTGAAGTCAATCGCTTGATCGCTGCTTGCACCAGAAGACTTGATTGCGTCGGTACCACCCATGCTGGGGTCAATCTTGTGCATGGCTTTGTAGAGGGTGACGAGAGCGTTCTCGACGTCATCCAAGCCATCGACATCGTCCAAAGGTGCGACCGAAAGCGCTTGCAAGTCATTTGCGGTAATGGCGCAGGTCTCAAGAAGAGACTCGAGCTCTTTCTTGAGGAGCTTCTGATTAGCGGCCTGGACTTGTAGACCCTGGCCTTGCGCTTCAATGTAGGCAATATCGTCTTGCAAAGTCTGTAGCAAGTTGTTAGCAAGGAACGAAGTCGTGTCCAAGTGCGTATTCTTGTACTCACAGAAAGCTCAACACCGTACAAGGTCAGAAGATTATCCAGCTCCTCACACTCCTCGATTGCTGTGTCAATCCCCTGTTTGATGCCATCTACCCGCTCATCTTCCTCTTGAAATCTAGCTAGCCAGCCGCCAGCTTGAGCTTTATTAAGCTCGCGGTCAAGGTCGATTTTGAGTTCGTCGATGTTAAGAGACCGCATCTTGTTCCCAGGCACCCAAGAAAAGTAGTCCAACCACTCGGTGAATTGTGAGGTTTTCTTATCCAAGAAGGAAGGGTCGACGCCAAGAGTATTCAAGTACTTCAAGTCGTTGCCAATAACCACAGAACGTTTGCGGTCGTCCTGCGGCTCTGCTTCGGGTTCCTTTTTGGGTTGAAGTAGAGGCGCAGTCTTGGCTTCGGGTTTGGCACTCTTGGTCTCTTGTGCGGCCGAGGCCGAGGCCAGGTCTGACTCTGGCTTGGAAATCTTGACCTCAGGCACCTCGGGCGTCAAAGGCCGCGATTCTGGCTTCTTTTCTGGCTCTGGCCGGCGGGGTGCCGGCACGACAGCTGTGATGCCATCAGGTCCGGTCTTTTGGGATTGAGCAGCCTTTAACAACTTCTCACCAGCGCCGCCAGCACGAGGCTTGAAAACGCTCGCGGCTGTGGCAGCTTTCCACAAAGCTCCTGCGAGTTCATTCTTTGGCTTCTTTGCTCTTATCATAGGTCCCAGTCCAGGACGGTGGTCATCCTCAGCAGACAATGGCGACTCAGTTGGCGTCTCTGTTGGTGTCGGGTTGGAAGGAGGATTCGTGGGGTCAGGAACAGTTGGACTATCCATGTCGGCACCGTCGAGACCACCAGGCTTGAGGGGAGTTGTATCGAGTCGTGGCAGAGACTCAGGTGGCTTACTTGCGACCTCGTCGATTGGAGGACTGGCTTCAGCAAGCCGCGACCGTATGGACGGCTTTCGCGGTGACATGCGTTCGAGACTACGAGGTGGAGGTACGACAGGCGAGCTCGGCTCATCACCGTCTCGAGAGTTATCGCGCGAAGGCTCCTGAGAAGGGTCGCGGCGAGTGGCCAAGCTGCTCAGCGGTGCAGGGACCAAGCTATCATCTGGCGGCAGCCCAGTAGGTCTGGTAGGGTCCATAGGAGGGCGTTTGCGCTCTGGTGGCTTCTCGGCAGAAGGACTGGGTGTGGGAACGAAAGCAGGTGCCAGGGCTGCGGGAAGAGGGGATTCTGGGGTGTTTGCGTATGCTGTAGCACCATTCGGCCTTCCACGAGACCACGGCCGCAAGGCATCATCCGCGCTCTTGTTGCTCACGGTGACTGAGTCCTGACTGCCATTATTTACCCCCAAGCGTTGACGCAAAGGAGGCTCTTGACCTCGAAAGTTGCGTGCTGATTCGACGCTAGGGGCAAGACTGGCTGGCGATGCCCGGCTGTTGGGAGGCATAGGGCTTCGCGAGGGCGTGCGAGCATAATCTGCATTGGGGTTGGGGATGCCATCAGGAGCGAGTCCAGGACTGGATGATGGAATGGGTGGCTGAATGGGTGGCTGATTTGGTGCCTGGCTAAATGGAGGAAGGGAGACAGGTAGCCGACCGGGCGATGGAGGTACAGGAGGTCTGGCAGGAGAAGGCGGAGGTCTGGCTGGCGAAGCTGGAAGCCGTGCCGGTGATGGCAAACCTTGTGTAGGGGTTTGCTGGGCAGAGGGTGTTCGTCTCGTGGCCCCGCCAAGGACCTGGTCGAGCTCGCGCTGGTCGAAGTTGGACAGCACAGGAACGCGGCCGCCTGTGTATTTGCCGTAGATTTTGATCAAACTGGCGATGAAGAACTTCTTTTCCCTGTCCGTCTGTGCCTCCCAGTAGTAGGGCTTGCCGAGGGTGACGACAAACCCATTGTCTCCAGCGTTGCGGCGGTAGTCCGGGGCCACATTGGGGCCGGTGTATGATTCGATCGCCGAGAGGTCGTCGAGGTTCCAGGTCTTGCCTATCGAGAAGGTTCCATTCACGTTCTCCTTAGTCTTGTGCACGCGGACTCTCCCCGACTTTCTGACCGCGACAATGATGACACGCGGCTTCTCGGACTGTGAGTTTCTCGCTTCGGGCGGTGGGGGGGTTGTGGGATTGGATGCAAACTCGAGGATTCGGAGATGGGTAATGTACGTCTCGAGGACTGCCCTCCAGTTGGTTAGCATGTGTCGCGTGATGGGCTGAGCTGAGGCGCAGAGCAGAGCAGCAGAAGCAACAGGGAGAGGGCACACCAGAGCCATCGTCATCTCTCTTGCTGAAACAGCTTTCGATGATGCGTCGCTTCTCATCCTCGAACCGCTCGGCGCGGTTCATGCCCCCTGACGACGACATTACATTTGCTTCTCATGCATGGGCGTTGAAGCTTGTGTCCACGAGATGGCGTAGGCTGAGGGTCGTGGGAGGAGTAGCAAGGCGGCGGCCGTGGCGAGCATGTGTCGAGGGCCGTCGTCAAGAGTCGTGATTGTCGAGGATCAAGGTAGGAAAGCACCTTGGTTCGGCACGTAGGGGCTGTGACGGATAATGCTAGAGAGCCTCATCACTGGCAGGCACCCTGACACGCTCAGATGACCCCCGATAAAGTTTAGCGCAAACAGCCTGGACTGTACTTGTGCAGGTACCTCAGTTCCCCAGGTAACCCTGCAACCGGTATATGATTCTTGCAAACAATTCAAATCATCAACAGCCCTGTCTCCTTTATTCTACCTGGATATTATCTGCTGCCGAGTGTCCCAAATTCGTTTCTACCCGGCATTCTTGTTTTCACTCGTCATACCACACTGCTATTTGAGAAGGGATTCGTTTGTGAATTCAGTTAGTGACTAACCTGTGGCTTATGCAAGTACTTTCACCACCCGCCTCTGCAGCCGAGAGGATCTATTTGCCCTTTCACATGCTGTGCTACAAAGCACATCGCACGTGTGCATGTACGGGGTATACAATACCGCTGAATCTGATATCGATACTGCAAATACCTCATAGTCTGGAGGGAGCATACGAGGGAAAAGGTTTAAATTACACTTGGCTAAAGCACGACCAATCTTGTACCAAGAATATAACCAAACCCAACATTTTAAACTGATACCACGATATGTAAAGCTCATCTCTCCTGGAAATGCTCCACGATTTCCATGTCTCTCTTTAAGACAGCAGCAGCGAGATAGACGGTCTGGCACCATGCAAGGCCAAAGTTTCAAGGTGTGTATTCAATACTCCTAACCCAAACAGTCAAGGTACGACGCCTATACCAACGTCATGGTCGTCCAGTTGTGCTTATTGTCAATCATGCCAGCCATGTCCTCCGTATCGTCTCTTAGCATCATGTATCCCACTCGGCGTATAACAGCCTCAGCACCTCGTTTCGCATTGAAGACGCGTACCACAAGGGCAAAATACTCAGAGGTTGCAGGCGGCTCTCCACGAACATGCGAATGGCCTCCTTGAGGAAGCGCCACACGATGAAGAGGCATAATCCGCATGTCCCAGTCTCGATACGCTCCAGACTCGAGGTACTTGTTGTGGTCAAGGAAGCATTGTGAGTTGGCAGTCTTCGAGTACGGCGTTCGCACCCAGCACAGCCGCGGTGCATTTCCTGTCCGCCCCCGGTCCGTTCGCGGGGTCAATGGCACAACAGGGCCAGTGAGTCGGATCCAAGCACTCGTCACTTCGCCAAACGGATTGACGGGTTCTTGAAGTGTCACGGACCAAGCTGCCACTCTTGCGATCTCGACAGACCCCGATCCGGCGCTAGAACTGATGAGGCCGTCGTATGAAGGCCAGCTCCAGCTGGGACCCGTGTAGCAGTCGAACGGTGACCAGCCGTCGGAACTGCTCCATGCAAGGCCTCGAACAAGTGCATTGCTCCATAGCCCGGCCACATATTGGGGTCCTCCAAGTCGATCTTGGTAGATTTTGGCCAGGCCACTCATGGCGGGGAGCTTGTCTTTGAGCTTTGTCAATCTTCTGCGGCCGAACTCTGTGACCAAGCGGCTCCAGTTGTCGAGCTCGCAGCTGAGACTCGAAGGTGGGTTCTGCAGCAGCTCGCGCAGCGATTTGGTATGTTGACTTGTGAGACGGATACCTTCCTCCGAAATAGTGCTCTCCTTGCACTCAAAGCACATTTCTAGTGATGTGTAGTGCAAGATCCGTCGGGCAAGTTGGCGCTCTTGGAAAGCCCAACCGCGCCTACAGAGCGGTTCGTTTTCATATGGCGAAGTAGTAAAGAAGTGCCGCGTATATGAGTACAAGAGCGCTGCGGTGACTCCCGCCATACCACGAAGATTAATGACCCTGCTAGTTCTGACTCCACGATCGTGGAATATTCCACATGCAGAATCAGTAGACCGGTCGGCGGACAGCACAACATGAGCATGCGAGTAAATGCTGGCCATCTGGCTTGATTCACGAGCCCTGTGTGGTTCATTAGTGTAAGACGAAAATTAAAGACCGCGAGCGCAAGAGAGTGAACGTGGAAGCTGGGCTGAAGAAGGAGAATGGTGTTTCAAGGGGGAAAAAAGCAGACAAGCTTGCCAGTCTTCGGCATCACCCTGGCAGATGCAAAGGCAGTCTATCCATAAATATTGAAGGCCGACGTGTCGGGCGATCGTGACGGCGTCAGCGATAGTCCTGGGAAGGTCATCTAGGCGAATACCAGCCTGTCTGGCCTTCAGCGTCTCGTTTGACGTGATGAACGGCAGCGCGGAACCCCACTATACAGTAGCATGTGGCCCAGCGTTAGACAAGTTTGCATAGCTTCCGAAGAGAAACGGTGAGAAGGATGTAGCGAGCAAGCTGTGTCGAGACGTACACAATATGAGAGACAAGCATATTTTGCGGAAGGCCCTGAGCCATTGACCAACTTTATCGTATCTCCAGGCTTTCCGAGGTCGAGGACTCGGTTTGGCAAAATTGGCGGATCCCCATCAGCACTGCATGAGGTATGATCATGCGCACAAGTGCTAATCCAAGAAGCTGCCATGTCTAGGCAGCGAATAGATCGAGGATCAGATTTAAACGGCCGCTGAGGAATAACATGTGCTGAAGGGCTCGCTGGACTCGTGAACCCACTGTCAACCTCAGATAGAAATATCATATGCAGTTCCAGTAACACTCACAGACATCTGCGCTAAAGCCAATGGCAGCCATCAGGTAGAATCCGCCATATGGGTGAGGGTTGCGAGCCCACACGAGGAAACCTTGTGGTCCATTCCAGCAATGGGTCAGAAAAAGTGGTTCGTCCTTGGGCATTGGGTGTATGTGTGCATTTCTCAGCCTGGACTGGTAAGCGTCGTGCCATCTTTGCACTCCGGCTTGAACAAGCGAGCAGAGTGGACAAACTCGAGACGAATCTTTCAGAGTTGCCAGAGTCCGAAACGTCAGCCCACCGAATGCTCTTCGCGCTGCGTGGTCTAAAAGCTTGTCTCGTGTGAGGAAAACGACTTGTACACATTCTCCATCGTCAGTCACATTGTGGATGCGAATCAAGCTGCTGGGCAGCGGCGGCAATTTCGGTGAGGGAAGAGCGAAAAAGTCAATTATGGCACAAGCATCGCACAACTTCATCTTGACCAAAACGATACGATTGCGAGGTATTGGAAAAGATCGCAAAATTTGCGGCTAAAAGTCCTGCGATGAAGAGCTGGTGTCTGCACATCATAATCGCAGTAGCCACTGTTATGTAACAAGTGTAGCTGCATGAAGGCAGTCAGAGTAAGCAGGGCGCTTAAGCGCCAAGCCTCTCTCCAATAGCGAACACGAAGAACAGAGCAATGGCCCGAGATCGCAAAGTTGTCTCATTGCAAGTGCTGACACTTCAAGCCGCTTTTGGCCTATGAAGCTAGATACTGGCTAAGTCTGGCAAGTAGCTAGAGGTACGAAACAGAGTACATCTGTCCTGATAATCAAGGTAGCCGCTCGACGGTATTAAGCTTCGAAGACATACCATTTATCAAGTTTGTGCTTCTTGTAGTCCCAATTGTCCTTCCCGTTTATGGCGGCATGCACCGGCATAGTTGGCACTGGTATGCATGTTTGAATGCATGGCGAATTGAATAGTGATACCAAGTGAGGGTGATGATTCTGCGCATCCGCTAGTCCAGTCGGCACCGCCAGGGGATCAAAGTCGTCCGTGAATTCACTAATACTGTGTGTAGCCAGCACCCCGGCGGTACAGTCTAAATTGGCAACTTGAAGTCTTTTCTTGGATCGATTTGTAGTTTGGTGTCGTGCATTGGTGGTGATAGAGCATCTTTGATTCCAGAAGCCCCCGTTCTACTGGCCTTGGCCATACTCGACCGGCAGTTCCATGCCCACTCTCCTCGCCGTCAAACGCACTCTTTCTTCCTCGTCCATTCCCATACCAGGGTTATATCGCTCGAGCAGCGTGACGTATGTCCGTTGGGCGCGAACGTATGCGAGGTACTGCTCAGCCTGAGCCACAGCCAGCTCGCCAGGCGCGGGGGCCTGTGCCGGATTGAAGTGGTCGCGTAGGCGCTGGTGGATGGGCGATCGGGCCTTGGCAAGGACGGGTCGCGGTGGCAGTTCGCGCAAGAACGAACGGTAGATGGATCGCAGCCTTGGTGAAGCAGAAGACATGTTGTGAGTGTCGCTAGGAGGTTTTGTGTTGATCAAGAAGTGAAGCGGCGTTACGTGCTGATCTCTGAAATTGTCTTGGGGCGGACAAAGTTTATGATACGCGGACAGGCGATGAGCACTGCAAGTTACTGCTAGTCAAGCCTGCCGCAAGGGCTACAGACAGCGCTGTCAGTGCCGGCCGGGATGCCCGAAAGTTTGTTGCCGCGACCGTGTAAATTCCCTTTCGGCAAGCAACTACAACACCTTCGCATCTTTTAGCCATTTGACAATCAACGCATCTTCTCATGTTCCTCCTTCCTCTACCTGATTCAGACCTTGCATAAGGTATTCGAGCATGTCCTCTCGCGGGCTCGCTAGCCTGCTGGCTATGCCGCCATCACTGCGGCCAGTAATATTACAGGCCGCCTTGTCCCCATCCTCTATTCTTTCTTGCCCAACGACGCCCTTGTCGCAAACGAGATCATATGCAAAACGAGCAACACCATCCAAGACAAGGAGGACCGCTTCTCCAATTCCGCCAAAGAAGAAGAAAACGGCAGCGTCCCGTCCCAGTGTCTCCACGAAAGCAAAGCCTGCACCAGCAGCCACGAAAAAAGCCACAACCTCGATACGGCCGACTGCGACATCAACATCGACGGCAACATCAACAACGACATCATCTTCCACAACCCCCGACGTCGAACTTCACAACCAACCCCCACGCACATTCTCGTACCTCCCCACACCAGCATCTACAATAACCGGCAGCGCCGTGCTCGCCGACCCACCGTTAGACGCCGACATTACACGCTCCTCCAACCTATTTCGCCACCCTAAATTCCTATACTCTGCACCGCGCTTCCTTAACCTTCCCTTTAATACCCGCATACCAGAGATTTGCATCTTGGGACGATCAAATGTAGGCAAATCGACATTGATTAATGCGCTGGCTGGATATGGTGGCAAGAAGGCTGGTACTGCGCATGGTGGCTCCGCCAGCCGCAAGGGCATCGCGATTACGAGCGCCAAGGCGGGCTGCACCAAAACGATGAACGCATATGGCTTCGGCCCACCAGCAAGTGTCAAACCGTTGACGAAGGAAGAGCAAGAACGGAACAAAGAGGGTGGCCGCGGACGCTCTGAGCGCAGAAAGAAGGGCACTGGATCCTTTAAGCCAGAGGGCATGCCGAAGCATAGTCTGATTATGATGGACATGCCAGGATACGGCATGAATTCAAGAGCGGACTGGGGAGATGAGATTCTCAAGTATATCAACCGAAGAGACATATTATCTGGCGCTGTGCTACTGGTTGACGCAGTTGCGGGTCTCAAAGATGGAGATCGGATGGTGCTCGATGTTTTGCGGGAAGCTGGACTTAGAACCAGTGTCGTTTTGACCAAGGCGGACAAGCTTGTCACCGAACCAGATCTCCATTTGTGGCAGACAAGCACAACATTGCGTGAGGCATGTTCGCACGTCTTTCAGGAACTGAGACAAATTGAAAAGCAGGGTGAGTCGCAGTGGTTCGAGGGCGACGGCTGGACACCCGAGATCTTTGTGACGGGCGCCGGTGATCCCAAGATGGGTGGCATGGGTATCGACGGAGCGAGGGTAGCAATATGTCGCCTGGCTGGGCTTGTGGCGGAGCCGTCACGCATGGTCCATGTCCAACAGCCCGAGATTGTGCCATTTGACCAACTTGTGTTTACTGCGCCAAAAGTTATGCCCAAGTACAAGATTGAGTCTAAACCCGTGGACAAGACTCGCGGAGTGGAAACCGCAGGAAGAGGCAGGACCAGGCCTCGCACCAGCGAGAAGGTGTTCGACCCGATCAGGGCAATGGAACAACAAATAATGCGGGCGCCCAGGCTAAAAGATCTTGGCCGGGCCTCGTTTTGATTTTAGAAGCGATGATGTTTTCATGACAGCTCTTCCATCTAATAAAAATATGGTTGGTCGATTGCACAGTGTCGTCTCCCACCTGATGTTGTGAACACGTGAAGTACAGTGCTGTAGTTTGATCCCATACCGTTGTGAATGTCACTATTCGAGAGTAATATTACCTCTGGATGTCTGTATACGCAAAGATGGGAATGGCCAGCCTGCATTTTGCCCGAATTCATCAACCCTGGCGTCTTTCCCGCTGGCGACCTCGGCCTATTCTTCCGTCAACCGGTACACCACTGCCACTGGCAAAGCGATATCTGGGCCAAAAGACGTCTCGAAGGTTATCCCAGAAGCCCAAATCATACAGGTTGTCCACCTCCTTGAGTGAGGTGACCTGGGTCCACTCTCCTTCTCCCGGGATGTTGGTGCTGTCTGCTCTAGGTGGGCCGTTCTCTGTTCGGACCATAATGGAATCTGTCTCGACAGGCCATTTGGTCCAGGCTGGCTCGAAGCGCAGGTCCTTTTCGCGTGTGGGCGACATGCGGCGGCTGAATGCGAAGCCATCATCGATGTCGAACTTCCAGTCGGACCATTTGAGGGATTCGTTTGTGGTTGTGCCGGCCCAGATCACTGGAAATTGTGTTAGCAGCAGATGATCAATCTGATGGATCCTGAAGTCAAGATGGGAAAGGTGGTGTAGAACTCACTATACATGTTATAGGCCCACAGACCCCAAACAAGCGGTGCGGTGAGCAATGTGAGCAGCGTCACGGCGCCCATGCCCACGTTACTCTGTAGCGCAAGCGACATGATGAGGAAGTAGGTGTTCCAGTCGTAATTGACAGCAGCAGGCGGCCACATTGAAAAGTCTGGGTACCGCAGCTTGATGGCCAGGCTTAACAGGCTAAGGCCTAAGCAGGTTCCGTACATGAGGAGCACGGCGGTACTGAACAGTAGCAGCATAAACCAGTGCAGGTTTCCCGCACCCACGCAGTTGTTGATGAAGATGCAGTGGTGGTCGGCCTTGCCGATGCAGTGCTTGCAGATGCTGCAGTGCTTGGAGCGGGCGGGCTTGAGCAGCTGGCAGGTTCGACAGTGCGATCCTGGGTGGAACATGGCGAAGTCATAGGGATACTGGGCCATCTGTACAACGTGGTTCTCTGGAGTGATGTATCCGGGATCAGCCGACGCGGAGAGCCACAGGAAGACGTAGGGACAGATGACGACGATGGCGACTGTGAATCGCTGGGTGGCGTGAAGGAGGGGCCACACGGTGGGCAGGTACATGACCTCACCGCCGATGAGCAGAGCGATGAAGAAGATGAGGACGGTCGGGTGTCGCTCGTACATCATGTAGTTGCCAAAACGTCGCATGGCTCTAGAAAGTCGGCCGCCAGTAATGCGTCGGTCGACGGCCAGAAAGGCGCTGGGGACCGTGTTCCACATGAAGCCATGAAGCCATGATATTGGTGTGTTTCTGTGAGCACCACTGTCAGTCTATGGTTGTCTCCAGCAGTGTAGCAAAGGAGTGAGCAAGGAATGTTTTCTTGCCTTAGAGCTGGCAGCCTTCCAAAGAAGGCGACAAAGGTCATGAAGGAGATGACAAGAATCGCCACGACGAGTGCTTTGAGAGCGTGCATGGCTGCAAGTGACAGACTTCCTATGGGGTTTGATTATGCCAATTATCGTGACAAGAGGAAGTGTGAGAATGGTGAAGAGTCTGAACCGTGTCGAGCGATGCAGTCGTCCATGACTATCATCAAGGGGCTAAAAATAAAGATGTGGGATGGATTCCCAAGCACTCGGCCGCGGGCTCAGGCTGACGCGTTCGCTCCTCTATTCTCTGCTTTGCGAAGCACAGAACGACCACGGTGAGCACAGGAGCACAGGAGCCAGGCAAACACTAGACAAGCGTATAATGAGCGATTTGGGCCACCAAAATGCAGCATACGATCGCCTCGGACACTACTTGCCTAGTGTCTCGAAGCCTCGATGGTCTGGACGTTCTGGCGAGACTTGGGAGTCAGTCATGGCGCTGGCCAGTGGGTGGGCTTTGAGTGCATGTGCATATCTGGGCCCAGCAGCCCTGCCCTTGCTTCGCAATCAGTAAACGTGCCCCTGCTGAAGCAGTGTCCGCAGACCCTGAATGACACCTAAACGCTGTACCTGTAGCGCCTGGAGCACAGCTGAAGGCGCTTAGGTGCCTAGTACTTAGCCGAGTCCGCGCCGCTTCGTTAGCTGCATAAAAAGGCTACTTGTAGGACTGTGAATCTGCTATCAGAACGCGGTTGGCATTTCAACACCATGCCCCGTCATCACCACACGCGTCGGCACTCGCACCCAAACGGCCTCTCGTTTGCCCATGGTTCTGGCTGGTCTCGAGAACACCTTCGCGCGGGTCTTCAAGAAATGGTCTAAAATAGAGGAAAGCGATGGGACAGCCGGACTTGCAATAAAGGACTTCATCCCTGCACGAGCTTGGATTTGAAAGCACCAGAAACCGCTTTACAAAAGAGCAGGCACAACCCCACAAAAGGCTCCTCCCGGGTCTTGCCTGGGTGCCCATCGACCCAGCTCTGCGAAATACCTACGTTGTTTTCCAGGTTCTTATGAGACTAGACTGCGCCCAATACTTCTGTTCTTACACGCAATCTGCTCGCCAACGTCAGCCGCGTCCTTGCACATTTGCGCCTCTCTCTTCACCGTCACTCGGGTTAGGGTTAGGTGTGCCCTCGCCTGACCCCAACGACAGCGAGATGCCTATCGTTTACGATGGTGTCAATGCCAATGCTGATGACAAGGGCGAAGAAAATGGCGGGCTGTTTCGCGGCATCAGGTTCTGGATTGCGCACCGGGTGCCTATGCGAGAGACGTTTGTCAGGCTTGTCCAGGTCAGAACCGAGGAACCCCCCCCGTATGCGACAAGCGCAAAAGTCACCGCCACAACAGCATACGCTGACATACTGATGTAGAACAATGGAGGCGAGGTCGTACGCCTGGAGAAGCTCGCTCATATGCTGATCGCTGATCATGCCAGAAGAGGCGTGGCCGCACCCCCTCCTGGCTCCTACTCGTGGAAATGGATCGAGGATTCTGTCACTGCCGGAGCACTTGAGAACAAGGACCAGTACCTCATCGGCCGATCAGAAGACAGCCCACGAAAAGCAGGCGCCGCCGAACAAGCAAAGTCGAGCCGGACTCCCTTTACTGAGAACGACGATTTGATCTTGACTAAATGGGTCTTGAACAAGGGGGCATCTTCTGGTGGGATGGCCACAAACGGCAACGCAATCTACCAGGAACTCGAGAGAAGGGTAAGCATCTGTGCCACTCGATGCACACATGAACTGCAGTCATCTAAATTCCAATACTTCTTTTAGCACCCACAACATACATGGCAGTCCTGGCGCAATCGATGGGTCAAAACCCTGCGCGACAAAACTGGCGGCATGGCACTGTTCGATCGCGGCGATGACACTCCTTCTCCTCCGTCCGGCCCAGCACCCGCTTTCAAGGCACTGGACGAAGATGAACCACAGGCGTCGATCTTAGTAGCATCATCCCCACCAAGAGAACAACCCAAATCGGCGCCCTCGGAGTCAGCAGCACGCCCCAAAAGAATGCCTTTTACCCCCGAAGAAGACAACTTACTTATAGCCTACGTTCGTGAGGCAAACCTTGAGCAGAGAGCAATCAAGGGTAACGAGATCTACAAAGAGTTTGCGATTCAGGTGCGCCACAGATAGTGTATAATGTCTTCGTATGCATTTTTGTTCTGACCAAGCCACAGCATAATTCACATCCCTGGCAGTCCTGGCGGGATCGATGGATAAAACACCTGAGCCATATACCCACTGAAGACGCCGGAATACCTAGAGCGGCCGCCTCCGAGTCATCCCCGGGCGACTTTCAACTCAAGTCAATAGCCGTGGCTGCTCGGGCATTATATCAAGAGGCAAGGCCTGAGAAACCCGCTACTTCAGGCGCACATGGCCCTGGTAGCACGCAACGCAATGCGAAAACCGATGATGAACGTCTACAAATGCACAATCAAGAGCGTTTGCAAAATGTGGCTGCCAAAATGCTGCAGAGGACGTGGAGAGGCTACACCGAGAGACGAGACTATGCCAAACTAAAGACCGCTGTTGTGCCTTTGCAATCCATCATGCGCGGGTACTTGTTGCGGTCGAGCGAAGCGACTGTCGTGTTGCTCCAAGCTATGATTCGCGGGCACTTGGTGCGCATGACACTCACCGAAGAGTTTCCAGATGTTATGTCTGCGGTGACTAGGAGCTATCATGTTAAGAATATGACCCAGGAAGTATCCGGACTCATACCAGAGATTGACGAGGATCAGCCCGATAATATGATTCAGGATGTTATCGAAGCCAAAACAACCATGGAAGATGACGATGAGGTGAGCGATAAAGCCGAAGATGTCGCTGAAATCGCGCCGAAGGTGGATGGGAATGACCAGGTGGTGAATTCGAGCCAATATAATGAAAACCCGGACGCAACCACCATCGCAATGACGCAGTCGGCTGATGTCGAGAGAAATCGGTTCTTCGAAGACCTACGCGACTATGCTGAAGTCAGCGATCGCATAATCGATATGCAACCCGTCATCTGCGCACGGAATATTGACCTGTGGCATCTGTTCCGGGCTGCAACCCGAAGCGGCAACCACTCTGAGAGTCGCGACTGGTACAGAATCGCAAAAGACTTGGGTTATCAAAATGAAAAGCACCACGACGCAGCACGACAGTTGCAGACTTTCTTTGACCAAAATTTGGCCGATTTTGAAGAGGCTATCAAAGCTTTTGATAATGCAGATGGTGTCGTCGAAGAGTTCAACGAGCAAGGGCCATATGATGACCACAGTGACACTTCGTCGGCAGTGCTACCAGATCGGGATATCATCTTGGATTCTGGGAGGTCTCCAAGTCTCCAATCCTCCCCATCCGTGGCAAGATATAAGCGGCACCGCCAGTATGAGGAACTCATTACATCTGATTTGAGCTATCCTCCAAGCGGGTTAAAAAAGCGTCGTCGCCTGGACAGTGATAGCGTTATTCCATCAACGCCAGAGGAGAAACTTAGACTCTTAGGAAAGCACGATCCCCAACGAAAAGTGCACGAGGAGTCGTCCCCTCTTAAATCCCGCGTGAATGTCGAACAATTATCGGGGGACAATATCGTTGACGAGGGTTCGGATGGAGGTATACCAGTGGACATGCAGGAAGCGGAAGTGGTGGTCAACACGCAGGCACAATCATTGCCAGAACAGAGAATCCATGACCAAGGGCAAAATGCGTTGGATGAGCAGCATGTTCGCTCGTCCATCGAAACCGATGGGACTACTCTGTTTCAACAGCGCCAACTTCGGTTTGACCACCATCCTGGACAGGAGAGATTTGCCGAAGAGGGCGAGACGCACTTCAGACAGGATCGCAGTCGGCCACCCTCCACATCAACAGTACATCGTTTGCCCAACGACAGTCTAGACAGAATCGCCGTGGCTTCTCGGCCCCACAACGACTTCTCGTCTCGTATTGCTGCCTCAGTCAAAGCAACAAAGCGAACCTTACCGGCTCCATACTTCCACAGGCAAACGTCGAGTACTATTACTCCAACGCCTGCGCCCAAACCCTCCGAATCGTTTCATCTGCATGCGCGACACAGTCTGGAAGCCTCGACAAAACGCACGAACATCCCACGCACAGCTACTGCCTATGAACAAGGTGTAAGTTCGAGGCTATCTCGAACTCTGACTCCTACGCCTGCAATGCAAAGGCCATCGCCGCGCGCTGCCGTGCCGTCAGCTACGAAGGGACAATACACAGACGAAGCAAGAAGCAACACGACTGCTAGGTCGATGAAGATAGATGAGGTCTACGTTGAAAATGTCTTCAAACATTTCAAGCGTCTTGGCTACGCAGAAAGCGACATCACAGTGGCTCAAGATGCAACTAGTTGCGAACCACGGCTTATGACTGCTGTGCTGGAAAGCTTGGCCAATGGTCGTCCAATACCAGAGGACGAGCCCGGAATTTGGGCAAATGCTGACATGCAGGAAATGTACATGATCATTAAGTATCAACGGCGGTTGGAGAATGGCAAAGAGACCGAGGGCCCTGGGATGAACGACCGAGCGCGGGTCAGGATCTGGCAGGCGCGCAATCGACTGGAAGCCAAACACGGCGAAGCTGCGCTCGAGAGGAGGATCCAGTTCTTGCAATCGATGCAGCGTTAGCAAGCAATCATATCTTATAACTTACAAACTGCTGATGATGACCTTACCAACATCACCAAGCTATTGACCAAGACTGCTGAATACACACTTCGCTGCCTCATGTGGATAATCGGAAGAAGGGCATCCGGGAGGTGGTCAGGATTGAGTCAAATGCCACTGAGAAGTTTTCAGACACGTGTCCTAATAGCAGTAATATACTTGTTGATGTCGAAGCCTCCAGTGCATTTATCAAGTAATGAGATGCAAGACCAAGGCGTGAACAAGCAACGTTATGATGTCAAGCACACAAGAACGATTCAGTGAAGAAGCGCATCTACCAATGCTTCAGTCTGAGAGGCCAGCCTTCCCTTCATTTTGGCCCTGGCTCTCCATGCTTGACCAGCTCATACCCATAATGCCATCCACGGCCCTGGATATCCTCCCGCACCTTGTAGTTCTCCTCTGCAATCCTCAACACTTCCAAATCCACCTCGACATAGCTCACACCATCCTCATCCAGCCCGACCTCAGCCCGACTCTCACCATGCCCCTCTCCAACCTTGGGCTTCACCTTGCCCAAGATCGGCATCGCCACCTGACTACATCCACCCTTATTGCAAAATACCACGGCACAGGTATTCTCAAACGCACGACTCACCACACAACTATCCAAGAACACCTTTTCCGAGTCCGGGTTCAGCGCTAGGCCAACCTCATCCAGATCCGTGATCAGCCAAAACGACGGAATCAGCACAATCTGCGCCCCATCGGCAATCAGAGCTCGAAACGCCTCGGGAAACGCCAAGTCCCAACAGACCAGTAAGCCCGCGCGCACGGGCGTCTTGCCATCTGCGTTCATTAGCGGAGTGTCAAAGGCCGTGTGCGGGTCGTGTTTTCCAGGGGACAGGTGCGGGCGTTCCGGATGCCAGAGATTCTTCTTTTGGTAGGAGCCTGAGATGGCGCCTGTGCCGGCGTCGATGAAGTAGGTCATGTTGCGGAGCTCTTTGCCGCCTTTATGGAGGGCCGTGTGGGAGGCGTGGGATGAGGCGGATGGTTTGGGTGTGTGGGCTGTCGCTGGGTGGGATTCGCAGATTGTTCCCGGGACAATGGAGATGTTGAGCTCGCGCGCGAGAGATTGGTAACGTTCGAGGTAGGCCTCTGAGTCGGCGCAGGCGTCGACGAAGCCTGGGTGATCGGGCGTCCATGATGTCAGGTGATATTCTGGTAGGAGAGCAACATGACACCCGGCAGCGGCGGCCTTGCGGAGCTCGGATTCGGCTTTGGCGAAGTTAGCTGCTGGGTCGACGGGCTTTGAGGGCGGTGTCAGCGTGGTGCTCTGAGCTAGATGGAGGAAGTGAGGGCTGGCTTCTGAGATGGACTAGTCGACTGAGATGAGGCGAGAGAATGAGAAGCGAAGCTTGCCAGAAGAGCGCTCCAGCTACTTGTAGCTTGCTCTATATCAAGCTCTCGTTGACTTCTCGCGCTTGGCAGCAAACACATATCTTCAGCCTGTCGACCACCGCTTCATTACACTGGACATGAAAGATGAGAGTCCTCCAACTGACCTTAGGCTGCATTTGAATCAGCGCAAACTTATAGACGGGCGCCATCTTAAGCTGACTTGTATTTTGTCTTTCTTAGCTTGAAAGAGTATCAGAAAGGAGCAAAGGATGATAGCATTAAGAAAGAGTTGAGTGAATCAAATCTTGGAATGATGTCAGTCAGAATGCCATGCAGCCTTCTTATATGCCGGGTAAGAATGAAGTCGGCACCTGCTGCTTGGCTCGTCTAATCGCCATTGGTAAGAGTGAGCGATAACCAGAGCCGACTGCCCGGAAGGTGGAGGTCCGGCCCGGCCGGTCGTCACCAGCGGGTTGATATTAGCGGGCTCTGTTGCGGGCCACATCCACGACGACGGAACATGCATCTGAATGGCAGACGCTTGTGTCAGGCTTAGGGCTAAAGGAACTAGATCACAGCACAATATCCAACACAAAACAAATTCAACTCGATGTTGCTCATTTGAACACATGGCATGGGGAGGCGAGCAAATTTACACATGGACCAAGTAAGAAGTAACGTAGCAGCGCCTTGCATTGGGCCGTCTGTCAAAGTGCATTGGATATTGAAGACTTAGTAACTAGCTTTGATTCTATTCATTTAACCATTGCCATCTTGACAAGCACTGCAGCCAGTGGTCAGGGTAGACGCCACTGCAGGCTGAGAACTAGTTGCCATCAACCAAAATATCTCAATAGACATTCAATATTATCAGAGGACCGTGCCGAAGCTACAGTCATGTTAGCAGTCTGAGAATCCCGGAGCATTTTTGTGGATGCAACTTACCCAAAAGTCCTCTTGATGCTGTGCACGTAATAGTTTTGCCAGTTCTCCTTGGTCACCTCCTCCTGGCCTACAGGCACGCCCGTCCAATTGACCCGCATCACAGTCACGCTGTCAACATCGTTCTGGTCAAACTCAATCTCAAGCGTACTGTGATGACCAGCTGGCCATTGCTGCAATCTCCAGCTCTGCACAATCTTCTTGTTCTCTTCAAGCTCGAGGTACTCGCCAGTTACATTGCCACCGAAAATCTCGAACTTGCCACCCTTCTTGGCTCCGTCAAACACCTTGGGCGGTGCCCGCGTGAAAGCCGCAATTCGTTGTGGGTCTGTGAAGGTTTTGTAGAGCTCTTCCGCAGTGGTGCGGAACTCTTCCGTGTCCGTTACCGTTGTGGTGTTGACGACCGAGCCAGCATTGGACGAAGTAGTTGTGGAGGTGGTGGGGGTGGCGGCCTTGTGAGGGTGGACCTTGGGAGTTGAGAAGCCGCTGGAGGGGTTGGACCCAGGGGCGTGTTGAATGTCCTTGCCGTGCTCTGCGATCAGAGCAGGCGACAGCTTGCGGAATTCTTGGCGCAGCTGAGGCAAGATCTTGGAGCGAACGAGATCCTTGACAGGCTGCTTTTCTTTCGATTCGGAGTAAATGTCAATCTCAAACACAAACTCATCCTCCTCAGTGTCGTGTGCGACCTCGGGAACAGTAATTGTGCCAGAGACATCTTCCACATCGCCGGTCGAGCCGGAGTACTCGAGCACCAACTTGACGTCGAAGATGGTTATGACCTTGCCCTTGCGCTGTGAGACATCCACATCGCCGTCCGAGCTAACAACCTTGCTGATCGCAACCTTGGTCTCACCCTCTTCGGCAGTGATCTTGGTCAGGTTATCCTCGAACCACTGCCTGGCCCAGGCTGAGACGTCTTTGTTGACCCAGTGCCAGTTGTTAGGGTTGTGGAGGACCATCTTGGCGGAGGCTTTTCGAAGCTCTTTCAAGGGTTGGTGAGGTGAGGTGCAGCAAGGTGTGGAGGGGTTGTGGGGGCGTTTTTCAGCTCCAGTCGATCTGTTATATCCAGGGCCAAGGTCAGTTAACAATGCCTAGCAACAGCAATGATAGGAGGGCAAAGAAGCAAGGATGGATAAGCTTGATCAGAGACTGTGTAACAAGAAGCTTGGTCATCAAAGGAGGAGTACAAGTCACCCTATGACTGGTGCCAGCTGTATATTTCATCACCTCAAGCAGTGAGGGTGGAGGTGGGTTGGAAGTGGCCGTGACAGAAAGAAATAATGATAACACATACCCGTTTGTGTTGTGACGAAAGGTGAGGCGACCGTAGTGTAATGTGATGCAAGCCAGTCAAGGTCTGAGCGAAGGGGTTGAGGGTATCGTGAGGGCGTGCGCTGTGGTGTTGAGGTTGAAGATTGAGAGGTTGGGAGAGGGCGGCTTGAAGTCTGGAAAGCAGAAGCTGGGAGAAATCCAGACGATTCCATTTCCTTCTGCGAGGCTGCACGCAAAGCAACCGCAAGCCGGCGACCCCTGCCCCACCTTTGGCGCCTTCAAAGACTCAGCGCAACCCCAAGTCGCTGCCCGTACACGCTCGCCGCTGCCCTGTACCCTTAGAGCCCAACAGCCTTGCTGGATGCCAACTGAGCCATCAAGATGGTTCGGAACTCGAGCTCGCTTGCATCTTGCCAACTGTCGCCATTGCAAACTGTTTGGAATGTGTTGTGGTCGAGTTGGAAAAGGTGAAAAGAAACTGAAAATTTTGCGCGCACACAAATTTAAGCGAGGCTACCTTAGTGGGGCTCTGGCGCCTGTAGCTGGTGCCGCCGGTGCGGTAAAGGCGCCGATACTACGGACCGATGAGCCTCAGGTTCACAACGTTAGAGTCCTCATTGCCAAGGCCACAACAGCCGGCAAGGATCTTGGAATTGTTGTCCTAGACCGCGTGGCCTCACAATGCTTGGAATGAGACAAGAGTCGTCTCAGTAGTCATTGTGTGCGCGAGATTGTTTTGATCTACATCGTACACTTCAATCAATTTGCCCATGTACCTTTCAGGGCCTACCTGTCTCATGCCCTAACCCTGAGGACGTCAACTCGAATTGCAACACGCTTCAGACAGAATTTCAGCGTGGTACCAGGGAAGCTATCAGGAACCTGCAAATCGTGGCCGAGAAGAAATCATGAGTCTATACTTCTGATATCAATGGTTCTCGATGCACCACACCGTCAGCTCTGTCTTTGTTTCCAATCTCCAAGCCCTCAACCATGTCAAAACCGGACGTTAACATCGATCGTCATGGAAATGGTGGCGTGAACTCTTCAGTTATGTATACTGTAAACGCTGTGGCAGGCTGAATGAGCCACAAGTAGGTCAGCTCTAACAAGGGCATCTTTTTGATCAGTAACTACGGGGGTCAATGGCGGGCGCTATCAACAGAATGGAACACGGCGCTTCTTGGAGCATGTAGCCAGCCTCATATGAGTAGGCGTACGAGATGTGATATATCGCCGCACATATCTACTTACCGCGCAGCTAGATGCTGAATGTCTGCTCCTGGACAAAGGGGCTTCACGTTCTATGCAGCTTCTATCTATACGATCTCAAGTTTAGGTTGGCTTCTGTTTCTTCATGTTTTGCACGACTGTTTCATTTGTTGGCACCGTTTGTGAATTTCTACTTGTTCGACCCAGCGTGTGCTTCAGCGACATTTGATTGCGTAGATTTTATGTCTGAGATGTTGAAGCCCAGAATGCCTGTTCTCGAGCCCAGTTATCCATCTACCGATCTTCATCGTACGCAACTTACCTTATTCCCAGTGCTTGCTGCTCACAATGCTCAGACGCTCTGCTCGACTCGCTGCGGCGAACGCTACTATGCATACCCCTTCACAAGCTCACCAAGGAGAGACACGGCGATGCTCTATTTCTGCCCACCAACAGTTCCTCCAAAGCATTCCTTGGTCTGAACCTTGCCCTGTTCCTCCTCTCGCAAGCGTCAACCAGCAAGCCCTCCAGCAGTGGACCTGTGACTTGAGCATCTGGCTCCAACGATACCAAAAGACCTTCTACTTGAACGCCAATATTCCTTGGTGGCCTTCGCTGTCTGACTCACCAGAGAAACAAGCAATCTACCGCGTTGACGTGGCATGCATCAACAGTGTGGTCAAGTCGTCGCTCCAGGGCGGGGTGCGGAACCTCATACACCAACTTGGCTTGCTGGGTTGTGCTGCAGATGAGAAGTGTTTTGTCCTCTACTTTGCAGTCAAGCAGTCAAGCAGTCTATCACGTATTGTATCCAAGACCTGGGCCGAACCACCAGCATCCACTCCAGTATGGAACTCTGTCTCGGTGGTGGTGTTGGTAGTGCTGGTGGTGTTAACTCGTTCATCAACAAGGTGTCATACTTGCTAAACCGCTCGCACCAGCGGAATGCTGGAATCACCGACATGGCGTGGATGCGCATGGTGCTTGTTACTATTCAGTCTGGACAGAGTCTGGATGCCTCATGGGCAGCTCCTGTTGGTCCAGGCCTATCAATACCTAATGGAAACGTTGTTCACGGAGACGTGAACATAACCTACGACGAGTTCAGGAAAAGGATGGCTGCGCTCCGACGGGAGTTGCTTATTGCACAAGCAACACGACCTCGGGAAACTATATCTGTCCCAACAAGACATACAGTGGCAGCCCTGCCGATGTCACGCGAGGATGAGACTTGCTGGCGGGACATAGGGCAATGAGAAGAATATGGACTCGGCCATGCATCGAGACTGAGCCATTGTGAATTGCCAGCAAGAGACCGATGCCTGCGGTGTGTCGGTGTGTTCTTTGAGGCTTGAATGTGCTTCCTTTCGTCCTTCTGGCTCTTTCCCTTAGTCTTAAAACAGGTATCCTAGCGTGTGAATTGAAATATAAAGTTGCATCGCATGGCATACCGTTGATCAGATACCAAAGGTATAACCATGGATTTTTGGCAAAGTAGTTTCTATATGCGCTGCACCCACAGAAACAGAAGCCATCAACCAGTCCTTGCCTGAACGCCCAATAGTCCGTGATCACCGAGCGCAAAAACAAAACTTAGTTGACTCTTTTCAAGAATAGCAACATGAGCATCCTAGCTTGATCCATGTCTGTAACTCTGGAGCTTGGTCTCTCCTTTCCCAAATGGAGCCAAGTGGTGTTTACGCCGCTCTCCGAGATTCTGCCGTTTGTTTGGATCAAGCGGTAGGAACGTGTCCATCAACAATTTGACTCGTGTGGCCGGTGCTTCCAAGCATTGGGTGACATCTTAACGCCCTGATAAGACAAATGTGTACCAGAAATGTAACTGTAGCAACGTTGATTCCATCTTCGAGCCGATCGGACGCGGGTGGAGGGACATGGAGTCTCGTACGACGTCGACGAGCATCATCCAGCGATGCTTGCCACAAAGATAGCAGAGATCTAGCCAGCCATGATGCCGCAATATAGGCAAATCTCGTATTCTTGTCCTTTTACAAGACAGAATGAAGACGACCGGGCTCTTGAACACAAGCGTGGAATGTCACGATGCGTGGACAAACGTACAGAGCTGGATACTTGCACACTAGACCGTTAAAAGCGGAGTCTGCATTCAGTGACTGCTACGGTGTCTAGACAATCGTGAATGTCTCCGAGTTCCCATGCAGTTGGTTCTATATATAAAAGAGCGTAACGCTGGCAATGGCAACATGTAGTACCCACTCACTGACCCTTTGCCACTCATCGCATCGGCTAGTTCCTACGGATCCACCCTGTCGGGGCGGTATGCTCAAAACGTGTCTAGTCTTGCTGCTATATATATCTTGTGTTATGAACCGACAGGATCTTCAAGAGATGTTGAGGAGGCTGCGATAACAGGTTATACCGACTTTCTGCAGCAGTCAGGAGTGATCAGTATGGAGTTTCTTATTGTCGTCCATCAGACCAGCTGGACAAGATGGAGGCCAAAGTACGGTGACTAGCATCCAGATTGCAGACATGTTTGCGCGAAATCACGCACAAGGCACGTGGAGAGGTCGCAAGGATGGGATCGGTATCCAGATAAACAATAGTACACATGAGCGCCGAAGGTACAGACAAGCACAAATGCGGTTGGCGGCGGAGTGAATTCTATTTTGGGCCTCCGAACGTGCTTTGTGGACTGATCAGTCGGGATGTACACAGTTCGCCTGGTCAGTAAGGAAGACAGCGATATGAAGCCGTTGGAGATGCCTTTCAGCTTTCTGAGTCGTTATGAACCTGCTCATCGATCAGACAAGGGGTTCGCTGTGTGATGAGAGCCAGAGACTAGCCAACACAAGCATTCACATGATTAGCACCAACATGTGCGTATATTGCCTAGACCAAATGTACATGGCAAGATAATGAAACAAAACAAGAGGAGAAGGAGAGTTCACAGTATGTCTGTGAATCAGTACCTAGGTAAGTATATAAGCGTTGGCCTTCGGCTCGCATGGGGGGGTGGGGGCAGGTCACAACAGTTCGGGTTTGCGATTCCAAAGAGCGTTGTGGAGCATGAAGGTGATTGTAGAACGAGAAATGGTTGCGCCATTGATATCTTGTTTCTTTTGAAGGTATAGTCGTCGTCGAGAGCAGGCTGAGGTCTGCGCAAATCAGTCGAGATGGGACTCGCAGCACTTTTGTTTGGTTTTGACAGGCAGCTCTCTTTTGTGTGTTTAGTCGCACAGTCAGACGTTGCGTAGCGCGCTTGCAGATTGAGCATTGCAGTGTCTGTCAAGTCAAGGCCTGGCGTGCACCGCTGAGACTTTTGTGCCAAGTGACCCAAACTCCTTCAAGATGAAGCATTCTGATGTTTAGTTGAAGGAAAACGGTAGGTAGGGGAATCAGTTTGGCGTGTTGGTGGACCTGCAGGGACAGGGGCAGGCCATGTAGGGAGAGCGACAGGGTTATGGAGTGATGGGCAGTGTGGGGTTTCTGAGACTAGTCCTATCTAGGCTAGAGTGGAGCGCTGTGAATACCCAGGTACTGCAGCCCAGTCGAGCCTGACGAACGACATGTCGCGCTCTAAGCGCCCACCAAACTCTCTTCACCATCACTCGAGCATCCGGCAGCGAATGAGCCCCCGACCTGCATTTTGTCTCTTTGACGTCGTCTAAGAATAGATTTGGGTGTATGCATGGCGCCGTGGCCCCCTCCAATCACAGGTTCGCGACCAGTGCAGGAGGGGAATCGAGACCCTGTCAAGAGCCTGTGCGAAGAGAGTGTGATCGAGCAATCGAACTTCGGCCGTCCTTCAACAGACTGTGGCTTCCACCCGGCCCTCGACAGCCCTCTTCCCTACCGCCATCATCCGCCGCTGCTGCTCAGGCGATCCAGCTGTGATCGGCTCATCTGCTTGCTAGCCACTCGTTCTTCCGTCGTCGATTCCGCGCACGCGGCTGCAGCCGTCAGACGTTCGAGAGCAACTCTTGCCACTTGGTTGGGTTTCCCAATCTCGTTCAACTGATGAGCATCGACGGCCGTTCCAGAACTGGTTGGATGTAGCTACATGCGGGCCAGCCGTGGACAAATCGGTCATCCTTGAAGCACGAAAAAGGTCAAATTGTACCTGGTTCCTCTACCGGTCACACCCTGCGTGCAAGGGCGCCGCTGCCGAGGGGCGGGGATTATCAACGCGAGGCTCGAGCAACCACCTCGATTCTGCCGTCTGCTCCGTCCACCAACCTCTGACTTCCCACTGCTTGCTGTCGAGGTGGCTGTCGTCCTTGTTCGCAAGCTCTGTCGTCAATCTGACCACCGACCGCATCACTTTCTTCGCCACTCTGCTGCTCGCACGCTGCTTGATGTTTCTGGCCGAGCTCGCGACGATACACAAGCAAGTGGTTGGCAGATGATCGAGGCTGTCGCATCGAGAGGTTGAGGTCAAGAGCGTGCCTGGCATCACCAGTAACAATGGCCGACGGTCGTGATGGTTCACGCCTGCGCCAGAGACTCAATCCCTTACTTACCTCGCTCGGCGGTTTCTCCCAGCACTCCAACACACCCGTCTCGGCCGTGCCCTACAGCGCCACTTCCTATATAGCATCAACGCCTGCCAGTGCTATTCAGCCGTACAACCCACAGCAATGGATCCCTTCGCCCATGCCAGGTCCAACCGCAGACCGCATCCAGATACATCAGGTGGCTGTCCCGGACCCAAACGGTATTCTTGCCTACTACTTTATAATCTATTCTTATTCTTACTTTAACTTTCCTTACTACTGGTCCGTCTGAGCCCTGGAATGCCTTCACTGACATGTATATCCAAGCACAAGGCTCACAACTCCCGCCGCCGCCATACTCACCTCCGCGGGGTCCAAGACCCACCAGTATGAGCTTTGAGGGCTCCCACTTGGCGAACATGTCAGTGGCAAGAGCGCCTTTGGCTGCTGTCCACCGTCCATCGCCCGAGCCTACCACAAACCAATCTTTCCCGCCGCCGCCAAACGCCAGAGGATCGTCGCGAGAACGAAGGTTTGGGTTCCCATCGCTGGGCAGGAGAAGAGAGCCCGATGCGATTGCCTCGCCTCAGAGCCTCACTCCAAGCCACCAACCTAGCTTTACTCCGTCTCCCTCGCGTCCGCACGGCCTCAGCATTCACATTCCCCAGACCCCGTCCCCAATGCCGAGCCAAAATCCTTCGTCTCCTAGCGCACCGCCCTCTGCTCGCCGAGCTGTGTCTACCGGAGCCATTGACACGCCTACATCGGCAAGATCGCGCTCAGCATCCCAGTCAAGATGGAATCAACAGGCTCAGGTGCCACCACCTCCTCCTGGCCCGCCGCCTCCTCATTCACGCTCGCAAAGCGCCAGTAGGACGTTTCCGGCCAGTAGCGAGCCTGTGCTCTCACCACCAACAAGGCGACCTCCTCCAAGCGGTGTTGCTGCTTTGGGCCCTGTGCCACCTACACCTGCGAATTGGGTCGACAATGACGAGTCTGGAAGACAGCAAGTCCATTCGACAAACGAACCTAGCCATCAGGTCGTGCCAAATTTCGACCACCAAGTTGTGATAAGGGCCAGCGACACCCAGGTGCCAACATCCTCAACTGGGAGCCCACCTGCTGGCTTAAACAGGACGAATGCCACACGTGCGGACAAGACTCTACGTCAAAGGCGAAATGAAAGCAGAACACGCGATCCCGATCTGTCCACTGAAGCCTCGATAGCAGCACTGGAAGACATTGTCATCCCTGCCACTTCTGGCGACATGTCTAGAGCCAGAACTGGAGGTAGAAAGACGTCACGGACCAGAGAGCAGGCACAAAATACACCAGGGAGTGGTGATCTGTCATCCGAAGCAGAAGAAGATGAAGGGAGCAGGTCCACACCAAGAGCCACCGACACCAGCGGGAGAACACTGTCCAATACAGAAATTCCGACCCCCCCGTTCTCGCCGCGACCCGCCAAGACGCCAGTGTCTGGAGAGGCTTCCTCCTTCGTTGCTCCCAAGGCTCTGCCTACCCCACCGCCTCGCAGCCGCTCTGTATCCAGATCAATCCCAACGGCAGTGCATGGTGCTGCAACACCGTTGTCGTCAAAATCTCTTGCTCCTGTTACCAAAGAATCACTGATGCGGCAGAACGCTGAGCAATTTTGTCAACATACAGTTGAAAGATTCCGAGCGTTTGCTCAAAGAGAAGCTGCAGCCACCGAAGAGACAGAAAAGGTTCGATTGTTTGCAGAGTTCATTGTGAGCGAGTCCAGAATCAGGAGAGAGCGATACTCGTCGGCGATTGGAGCCATGGGATCAGAGATCTTCGACCTGACGCGCGATCTCTTCCGGCCAATGACATCTAGGAGAGAATCGACAGCATCACAAGCAAGTGATTTCACCCCGCAGTCGTCGGAACCGACTAGGTCGCACCGTGGCTCGATAGGATCAGAGCACCAAGGCGAGGCCTTTGACGTTGTTGAAGCAGGTGCGGCACCTGTCGCTGTCAATGCCGTGTCCATCTCTCCCAGTGGCTCTGCGACTGGTGGGAATTATAATTCGACGTTTCGGCCCTCGCTATCGCCAATTTTAAGCATGAGTGTCAGTAGCAGGCATGATGATGACTCCCGCGGACGACCAGCTAGCCGATGGTGGGAATCGACCTCGTCTGGCGATGGAACGAAATGGGAAAGGTCAAAACGCGAATCTAAATACATGAGCGTACCCAAAGAAGCTCGCGAAGCCTTGCAATGGACGGACGATCCGCTTGAGGGGTCGAGTCGAGGCGACTCGTCGACCGAGTACCCGCCAGAGAAGCAGGGATGGCACGAATCGCCGATAGAACAGAGCTATCGCCAAACGTTCAGCACGCAGTTAACGCCATATCAGTCTCAGCAGCCGCCATCTCTGCCGAACACGCCCGATCCAAAATACCTCGATGTGTCGAGACTCGTTACCCTTCCGCCTCCGTATCCTCGCCACCATCCAGCTGTCAATAACAATCATCCCGAGCTGACCGACATTCGGGCAACCGTTCGCACGCTGGCCGACTTGTCCGAGGTGGACGCAACCAAGACACGGTTCAATCACGACAGTCAGGTTATGTATGACGAGGCTGAAGAGGCAGCCAAAAAACGCCGCCTTGCCCTCGGTCAGAACCTCCATCAGGAAATCAGTCTCGGCCGTATGTCATATGCAGAAGCTGCCTCAATCGAAGCCGACATGAACCGTAGCGAGAAGAAGGCCTCCAAGGAACTTGAGAAGAAGGGCTTCGAGCTCTTTCAAAGCCAAGTCGTTATTCCTCTCAATGAGCTCCTAACAAATCGAATCACCAAAGCAACTCAGCTGTTCGACGAGCTTCGTTCTCGCCTCTTTGTCGAAAATCGTGAGCCAAATCCAAACATGGCACAGGAAGAAGGTGATGAGCAGCCTGAGCTGCTCGAAAAGCTGACCCTTCTGAAATGGATTTTTGAGACGCGCGAGGTGTTCCACCGCGCATCCTACGATATCCTCTCAGACCGTAACGAGCGCTACCGCGAAATGGTCATGACACCCTACCGACTGGCAGGCAATGAGGAAAAGCTAGCCCACGCCTCTGCCTTTTTCGCCGAGGATGCGAGTAAGCGTGCTGCGGCATTTGCGGATGAGGTACTACAGCGGACGAGCGAGTTCCGCGATGTTGTCGAGGAGAATGTTGTGCGAGGTGTTGAGGTGCAATTGTCTGCATTTTGGGACATTGCGCCGCTCTTGTGCGGACTTCTTGATGGCTTCCCGCTATTCAACGCGGCAACGACAGCAGCAGCAGCAGCTTCTGCTTCGTCTTCAAGAACGACAGGATCTACCTCTGGCAATGGTGGTATGGGCGGTAGTAATCGGGCCAGAGGAGGCGCCATCGCGTCTTTAGCCGACTTCCGCATTCAGATCCCACAGGCTGAGATCGTCGAGAACCCTTCGTACATCGAGCACCCGCTGCAGTACTTTTACAGCCTCCTCTTGCACGCTGAAAAGAGTACCTACCAGTTCATCGAGTCACAGACGAATCTGTTTTGCCTGCTTCATGAAGTTAATGAGGCGGTGCTCATGGCGCGGGTGCGCGTGATGGAGGAGCAGGGACAACAAAGTGGCAGAAGCAAGGAGCAAGTCGAGGCGTTCAGACGTGATGAAGGCCAGCGGCTCACGGATGATCTGAAGGAGAAAGTCCGTGTTGTGCAGGAGCAGTGGCGGACTGCATTCGGGGACCGTGTGGAATTGGTCAAGGAGAGAGTGGGCGAGTGGCTGCTGGAGACTGGTGGATGGGATGAGGCCTTGGAGGATCGAGGGGTGGGGTCCTTGTGATGACAAGAAAAGACCAAACGACGAAATATTCGGATGGTTGTTTGTAATAGGGCTTCCATGAATGAACAGAGGAACAAAGGCAGATGGAAAGATGGGCATTAGAAAGGTGACTGCAAGAGAAGGGAAAATACCCAAGTGTGAGCAATGCTCATTTTCATGTTTGTTTGGGTGGATCAGCACGTTCTGCATTTTCATGTTTCACGGAAATCTTTTCACTTCTTGGATATGTATATATTCCAACTACCTTTTGAGAGGAGCGGATGTTTTATCATGCGGCTTTTCATTGTGATATCTGTTTCTGTTCATTTCATCTTGATCTCCTAATACAAATTCTTGTCCTCAAATGACACGACGACACGACGAAATCACAAAGCTCGGCCACTGCTTGTTTCAGCCCGTACATCGTTTCTGGCTACAAAGGTCAAGCCAGGTGTTGGATCCAGCCGACGGTCAAGTACATGTTCTCTTCGTCCATTGAAGTTACACATGCCTCTCATCTACAGCCCAGCCTTGGCCTGACTCTGGGGTTTTAATATCTTGCGCGGCGTAAATCGCACCCAAAAGTCAGACTGCTTGACGAACCACGAATTGCAGATCTTCCAGTCCTTTTCTGGGTCCTGGAACTCAATCTGTGCGGGTATTTGTGTCAGTCTTCACATCTCCGAATTCCGTACCGACAACGAAATATTCTTGGATATCCAAGCTAATGTAGGGAAATAGACAGAGGAAGAAGGAGACAAAAGAGTAAAGGCAAAAGGCCTCTATACTCACATCAAACCTCCTTAACAAACTCGGCACCAGCTTGTAAATCTCCATCAAGCTGATATTCTTGCCAATGCACGTGCGACTGCCCATACCAAAATGGAGCATCGTCCCCGTCATCTCCCGGATCCGTGCCTCTTCCTTCTTGGTGTCTTCTGCGGTCTCATGGCGATCATTGATCAGCCATCTCTCTGGACGGAACACATCGGCGTCCTCGCCGAACACTTGTTTGTTTCTGTGGATTACCCATGCTGAACAGCCAATGATAGTCCCTCCCGGGATGAATAGCTTTTCCCTCTTCTTTTCCTTCGCGGATGGGCCTGCTTTTGTAGTAGTGCTCGGAGGCATTTCTACGCCCTGAGGAGGCACGACTCTTTCAAGCGGCAAGCCGGCAGCAGGATGCATCCGAAAGGCCTCTTTGATGACAGCGTCCAGATAGACAAGCTGCTGGCTCTCACGCCAAGTTACCAGCCCCGTCTCGTAATCACTGAACAGGCCTCCTTGGTCATTGCCGTTGAGAGCGGCATCGTCAATCTCAGCACGCAAACGGCGGTACGCAGCCGGGTTGCGCAGGAGATGGTAAATCACAGAGGCAAGGCTTATCGCCGTCGTCTCGCTGCCTGCAAATGCCATCGAGACAGCCATGGTCTGCACAAGGGTGTCGCTCATGAAGTCTGGGTGAGTGTCGCGGGCTGAAAGGAACTTGGCGAGGAGATCAAGAGTTGGTGGGGGATTGGCTTTTTCTGCACTGGTTGAGAGAGATGTTGTTTGTAGGTTTGCTGTGATCGTAGAGGTAGGAGAAGTGGACGAGGAGGATGATGAGAAGGTGGATGTTGGGAGGCGCTCGGCCATGCGGGCGCGAGCGAACTTGGCGACTGGGAAGGTGGCGTCTAGAAGACCCCAGGACGAGAGGGTGAGGTAGAGGGGGTTCTTGAGGAAGAGCTTGTCGAGGATGGGGATCTGGCCGATCTGGAATGTTGTTCATAATCAGTGTCGTGATACAAGTTCGGAAGTGATTCAATATGAGAGCAACCTGGGTTTTCCTATGCGCTTTTCTCGCCCAACAAACCCGTCCTTCTTCTCCTCTTGCGGTTCGCATGTTTTGAAAGGTGCCATATGTCCATGTTCAGACGCAAATGAGTGCCTTACCGGTGCAACGTAGTTGAACAGCCCACTCAAATAGGCTATGATCCCGTCGATGTCCTCATTCTTTTCTAGGAACCCATGACGCTTGCTGTAGGTTATCTCCCCGATGACATCGAAAGCGTAAAACTGCAGCCAGCGCGTCAAGTCGCACCCCTGAGGATTTCCAACAAACAGCTCATGCGTCCGGTCGAGAAACAACTTGGTCGTGTTGTCGACAAAGGGCTCGTACTGCACCAGCGCAGACATGGAGAAAGCAGCGTTAACGCAGCGCCGGAATTGCTGGTGGAAGTCATTGTCGACAGTGCTGAAGAGGCTAGGAAGGGAACGGCCTTTGACGACGGACTGCTGAACGACGTAGAAGTCGGACTTGTGGCATTGGAAACGTGAGTTGAGAGCATGGCACACTTGCTGGATGATGCTTTCTTCCAAGAGAAAACCATTATATAGAGATCTTGCGCAGCACGCACCTTGACAAAGCCCTTGTTCAACCCATAAATTCTTTTCAACACACCAGGATCAGCAAATGACAAGGTGTTTGGTCCCAGACGAACCACGTCTCCGTATTGTTCGTGCAGCTTCATTTGTGTCACTTCTGGCCTGCGTCGCCAGACATCCATGAATCGCCACCAATCGGTCAACGAGGCCATCACCGGCCCCGGGTATTTGTTGAGGCCATGATAGTAGCGGTTGCGAGCCAGCCAGGCGAGTAGAAGGATGCTTAGAACCGCAAAATAGTGCTTGAACACCGTTTGCGCGACTAACCCCGTGAGGCCGTGCATGGTTTATGACGGTCTCGTGCGAACCTGGGCCGAGAGACTGTGGAAAGTGTGTTGAACACGATAAGGTGAGGGAAGTAGTGCGGTGATGGAGGATATGGATGCAATATCTTCAACGTGAATGCCTTGGAAGAATTTCCAACTACGTCAGGAAGAACAACGAAAGAGTATAGTAGACTTTGAGACAAGATACGATGGGGCGAGTGTTGAACCAGCCGATATCGTGCCTTCGATTCTCTAGATTCAAGGTCCAATCTTCGACAAGGCCATTGGAAATGATCCAAGTTCCAAAACCATATCGATCTCTAGCTGCTGTATATAATAGCTTTTGGGACCACATATGCAGAGCTACCCTCACAAGAATGCCATGACCTTAAGAAAAGGGTCAAATTAAAGCCAGGGTCTCCTTCTTGGATTGGTAAACGGCATTTGCTTGTCTCCTTGTACTTTGTGTCAACGGCCGAGATCGTGTAAATATTGTTACGGCAATCGAAACTTTACCCCATGGCCCCAGTTACAAAGTTGAGTCCTTCTAAACACTTCGGCTATATCCCGGGCTGGGCTATGAATACAGTGGCAAATGAGGCTGGGGAAGCTGTTTCTTGGCAAGTTGGCACTTCGTAGAGGCTAATAGTGATTGTGAAGTCTGGGGTCTGCTGCGGAGAACGAGGTTCAGCGGCCAGTAATGGTGGAGATGATTCTTTGCGGGGGTGTTCTTCCCGAGGAACATATTACTCCCGAGTATCCAATCTCTTGGTTCTGCTATCAGGGCAGCCCGCGGCAGTTTCAGGAGTCTGGCATGACGATCGGGCAGAAGTGACACGGACAAACAAACGGTCTAAGAGCTTCGGGATATAGTTGACCCTGGCACGGATCATCTGAAGATAGGCTCTCTTCGTGGACCGAGAGGAATAAGTTATTTCCACTCAAACTCATTCTTCAACCCTTCTACACCACTCTTGTCACCAACATCCAGAAACCCGCAGATCCTTCCTTCAGGATCCCACTTCCGCCTGACCTCCATCAAGCGCTTGCCCTCGGCCTCGCCCCAGAAGCGCGTCTGTCTCACTTGAAAGTCTGCATCACCTAGATAGCTGCCGACGGCGTGCCTCTCTACCTCACTCATCACACTCGCAGTCCAGCCTTGGATCCGCTCATCTTCCTCTGCCTCTTTCCAAATCGTATACAGCGCAAAGTAATGGTCGCTCTGCATCGACAAGGCCATATTTGCGCTCTCACCATCCTTGCCTTTATAATGTGACCGCCGTGACGTGGGATTCATGCTGAAATACAACGCAAACGACAGCCGGTTGGGCAGCGTCGTGAAAGCGCGCTCAAGCACTGCAGGCACATCCACCTCGTCGTTGGAGATATAAGCATTATCAGAACAGTATCGGTGGCCAGGAGGATTTGCTGCTTCCTGCGGCGTGTATTGGCCCCGGAGTGAAGTCGACGCCGCAAAGAAAGTTTCAGGCAGGGCATTGGGTGGACGAGCCGGATCGTCGTCCAAGGGACGCAGAGCTGCTTCTCCTTGTGCGCGATCGGGCTTGAAGGTGAGGAAGTTTGCAAAGATGACGGGTGTAGTGTATTGCGGAATATGTTGACCGAGGCAGACAATCTCGGTGTCTGGATCGGCGGTGGGCGAGACCTGTTTTGCTGGTGAGATTGAAAGGTGAAAGTGTAGTAAGGAGGACGCAGAACAAGGTTGAGATCTTACATCGATCACCCATTGGAGGACTTTACGGTATTCTGAGATGGGCCAAAAGTAGATGCTTTGGAACATCTGTTGTATTGGTCGTGTCTTCAGGTGGAATCTCGTAACAATGGCTGGAAATCCTGTATACTTGTTTAGTCAATTTCCCATATATTGGTCCATTCACCTTCATCCTCATCATCACTCTCAACATCACTCTCTCTCACTTTCGGTAAGTCCAGCCGTACCGTACCCTCAAGAGAAAGAAAGAGTGCAAAGTAAAGATTACGGAAGAGAAGAAACTCACCAGGTCCAGCGCCTCTTGCAGCCCAAAACAAATCCTCATTCTCACTCTCACTGGCATAGACCTCCTCGCCCTTGGCCGTCACCACGTCCAAGCCCACTAGAGCCTCACAGGCCCATCCCCAGTTCTTGCAGTTCCAACCCATTCCTCCCTGTAGCAGGAATCCACCTAGTCCAACATCAGGGCAGTGGCCGCCAGCAAACATGCGCCCGTGGTCGGCCAGAAACTCATTCACAGCGCGACCGGTGGCAGACGGCGGTGCAGCAAGGATGCTTGTTGCTGGGTCGTAAGCGAGTCCTGCATCTTTGCCTGTTGAAGGGTTTGCTGTTGTACTTGTTGTTGTGGTAACATGGCTGGTGCTCGTATCACTGCGGTCGAATTTTCCATCCTTCAATGCTCCCAAATCTAGCAAAATGGCATCGTCTCGCACACTCCATCCAGCCCACGAGTGGCCGCCCGAGCGCACACTGACACGGCAGTCTTGGGCCACCGCCAGTCGAACGACTTCGACAGCATGGCGGGTGCTCGTGGCATGCACAACGGCGCGAGGAATACGAGTCTCTGTTGCGCGGTGGTGATTGTGTGTATGGGACCAACATGACGCGAGAAAAGTCGTGTGGGGTGTTGAATCACGCCATTGGATTGGGAGGTCCGGAGAGGCCGTCACGGTTGACGAGGCCATGTTGAGTATGTGATTGATGGGCTCAAGTGCTGTTGGTTTGGCAGCGTGGAATTGGGAGATGGTGAGAACTAGGCGGTTGCGGATATCGAAATAGGCCACCAAACAAAATTCGATGGACAGTGAAATAGCGCGTCAGTACGGAGTGAGCGTCCCAGAGCTTCAGGTATTGTGGTCATCAATCACAATTTGGTCTCAAGTTGAATACTTGCTCGGCCCTGTCGAATTGAGTGGAATATGAAACTTGAGAATAGATGTCTAGATGAAGACACCGAGTCATTTCATGTCGTTTACATTTCCCACCCCACATTCCGTAATGATGAGGAGTGCCAGGCTATCGTGGCTGTTTGCGTACAACTATCACTCAAGCCAGAATTTGGAAATTTTTAAATCCAGCCGAGGATGTGACATCTTGAATTTCATCAACACAATGGCAGTATTGTTGTGATCTGCAAATCTCAGTATCAACGATATGTTCTTTTCCGAACTCATGCAAATCAGACACGGATACGCTGCTACAGCTTAGCTTAGTCCAACGTGCAAACTGTTGTCTGATGCCTGGTTCCCGTTCAGAAACTTCAATGCAAGTATCTCGGCCAGATTTTGACAATGCGTGACTCTATCAGAAGCCCAGTAAGTTCCGTCCGTACTTAGCTTCACAGTTCACAGTATATTGATACTATCGCAACGTTGAATATAGAATCGTAGCAAAAGCGTTCCCGGGACGCACAATACAGAACCATCCGACCCCTACAATCAATAACCGCACAACGATAGCAGCAACCTATGCTCTTGAAAAGCCCATGATGCGATAGAGCAGGTCTTCTTAGTCTGCGATGCTCTAAGTGTACTCGGCGTGGATACGTTTCGTAAAAGTACTAGAATGCCAACATGGCATCCAGGTGGTTGTTGGCCAAAACGCTGAGGTAGTCAACTTGCGGTTTGTGGAAACGAATTGGTTGATGATGCTGTAATTTATATATTGGTAAGCACCTAAAAGTAATGATCTTGAATGGCGATAGCTTGCCAAATTGTAGAGCCTTGTCTAAACAGCCACCACTTTCACTGTCCTAGATTCAAAAAAAAAAAAAAACACAATACCCGTTGTGATACTTGTTGCTGCTTCTGACAATCTTCAACAGATTCCAATAACAGTCCAAGTCATCTGTAAACCAGAAATCCCAAAGTCGGACTCAGAACTGGACAGTTGGTGCCTTGTATAATTCTCCATCTTACCGTGCACGGCGCTTTTGACGATGCCCTCAGAAATGTCACATATATTGGGTGTTATGGATATATATATCTAGACCAACGACGTTTTGCACCCGATTCTATAATAGAGTACTTGCCAGTAAGTTGGGCTCTTAAATCATTACCAGGCATCGAGCTGCCCTTATCCATTCACAATATAGCAGCGTAGATCGACGACGTCTCGGCTGCGTATTAGCGAGTACTCTTTGACGAAGCCAGCGTGGGAAAGGACTATGGTGTTGCCATCAAAATAGACTATTCCAAAATCTTTGACATTGTCTCCCGAGCCTTTCCCGAGCCTGTGGCCGAGGGCATTTTCATAAAGCGCGCCTTACCTGCGATCCCTACCGAGTTCGATTGCAGCGAAAACAATGACTTACTTGATGAATTCAAAAGCTTTGAAAGCACAGTCGTGGATGTCGCTGCACGGTATCTTGAAAATTTTAGTCAAGAATTGCCGTGAGGCCTGTGGCTTTTGCGTGACGAGAAACACAAGAAAATAGTGATCGGAAGTAACCTCTTGATGATAAACTAATTGAAGGACATCATGGAAGTACTGCAACACACCAATATTTGAACTTTTTCCAGATACACAAACCGTCTAGTCGGCTCATGAGCACGCACAAATACAATCGTGGCCCATGGGCAAAGGCAGAACAGCACTTATCGTTGCCACCAGACGCCCTCCCCCCGTTTCTTTCCTTTCTTCTTTTCTTCTTTTCTTTCTTTCTTTCTTTCTTTCTTTCTTTCTTTCTTTCTTTCTTTCTTTCTTTCTTTCTTCTTTTCTTTTCCAAAATGAGAAATCTGACAACAAGGAGGGGTGACTGCGAACGTCGATTTCCGAACCCAAGACATGGGCGGAATAGGAGAACCAGACTCAAAAGTATCCATAGTGAATAGTAGGCTGTAGACAACAAGCATCTAAACGCTAAAAAAAAAACAAGAGAGGGTCGAATTCACAATCTCCTATATGACAAAACTTATACATTCAAAAGATTAAACATCGATCTATTCCAAATTTCTCAAGCTATCAATGTCAACGAAAGTTTTCGAAATCACACGCTCTGAACATCACATTCACAACAGAAGCCCAGCCAATTATTTCCATCTTTGTTTTGCCTTCCATGTGTATTCGCTGTATCTTTCTTGAACGAGACCACCGCCACCATCATTATGTCACTGGCCAAGATGTTATAAAACTTGTGTACGGCAGTAGCTCCGAGGCGTCGCGTCCACATCCTGGCCACAATATATACACCAGGTTCTCGACCTACTTTCCCCCGTATCCCTCAATCTTCATGCCACATGTGGTCTGAACTCAGGTTGACTCTATTTTACTTGGTCCAATGGTCAATAGGCGGCGGTCATCCTGATTCTTTCTGTACCTTCACAAACTCTTGACTGACAGCTCATGGCGATGTTCTGTAAAGACATTAAAAACGCAAGCCATAGTACTTCCGACTCTTTTAGGGACCGTCCTGTATCTTGATGCACTTCCGTGACTGAGAAGGACATACGTGGTCGGAGCGATCTGGCCACTCGCGCTGACTATCATCGTCCTTGACCACGGCTCCGTCGCGCTGAAATATCATCAAGTGACGATACAGGGCCTGACGCATACAAGGCACGGCCGTGTCGAGTAGGGAGCCTTTGGTGTGACTTGGGATACGGCCTCTACTCCTCGTCAGAGTAATCATCCACCTGATCGCGAATCGCCCTGAAGCGGCGACTAGCCAGATCCTCCTCCAGACCGCCCTCTGACTCGGGATCGATATATCCATCTCCGCCCATAAGACTCAGCAGCACAGGCAAGAAAATGAGCGCATGTGTCGCAGCGAAAAAGACAAGCGCCACCCAGATGCGGAAGTAGTAAATCTCAAAGATCTTGCTGCGGGTGAAGGCCAGAACAAATACGCCGAGGAATTTAGTGATAGTGATGCCCGAGAAGACAGAGCCGCCCACGTTAGCCAGGGCAGTCCACGAGCGGGCGTCGCGCCCTCGGAAGCGGTTTCTGGCGCGCTCCATGAACGTGTGAGACGGGAACATGAAGGCTCGAGCAATGTGAGCGCAGAATTCAACGGCAATGCCGACGCAAATGATCAAGTTGACGAGTGAGACAGCGTTCAGGCTGACACCAAAGACAGCCATAGCTCCAATAATGTCCACAATTGTCATGATCACGGTAATGGCAACCGCGGCTCCGGTAAGAACAGAGCCGAGGAGGAGGGAAGACACGATGAAAATGATGCCAACAGCGGCGCACAAAAGCCCTGCCGTCAAGCCAACGATCGACACATATTGATCAAAGAAGATGTAGAAGACGCTGTAAGGAAAGACTTCGACGCCGGAAGTGGAGCTAATGTCGTCGGCGATGCGGCGAGCTGCAGTATAGGCGTTGATGAAGTCCTCCTGGCTGCGTAAGGGAGAGTGCATAGTGCGGAAGTGACTTGCTGGAATGCTCTGCTTCTCTTCGTTAATTACAACCGCAGAACCATAGGATGCCTGGCCACCCAATGGGCAATCATCTGTGGTCGGCGAGGCTAGGAACTTTTGAAGATAGTGCACAAATTCGTCGCCCTCCGGCATGCCCGACAGTGTAATGTTCCAGGCAGGGTTTCGGTCTTCAAAGCAGGCAGAGCCCTTCTCAACGCAACACGCGTCAAATTGCGGGTTCAACCACAAGAAGAAGTCATCGATCCAACTGGCAGTTGGAGATGAAATGTACGACACTTCAGTACGCTTGCGCTCTTGCTCGAGGATGTTGGTGAGCGACATGGAATCGCAAGTGGTGAACCTTGCGCAAATTTCTTGTTGATGCTTTCTCTTGGTGGCATTGACGTCCTTGGTAACGAAGTAGACTGGCGGCCCGGCGTCAAAGTAGTCGTACAGGTCGTTGAAGTACGGAATGAGGTATGAGTCGTCGGGAATGGCAACACGCTGGTCGAGGCCCAATTCGACTTCAGGGATAAGCGCAACACCCGCGGCAAAGAAGCCAAGGAAAATGGTGACAATAGCAACCTTGAACTTCCTTCCAAGCAGCGTCGGCGCGTAGTGCTTGATGATGAACCGCTGAAGGAAACCCTCATCTGAAGTCTCGTACAAACGGGCACCCATATTGCCGTTGCTGCCATCCAAGTGGATGCGGGCCGCCTTGATCTGGATACAGGGCATGCAATCCATCCTTGAGTCCTCAACTCGCTTCTGGTTGAACGACAGCAACGAGATAAAGAGCGTCACTTGTAGAATTGCGTTGATGAAGACAGCACCAGCTGCGTAAATGGCAAAGTTGCGAACGGCAGGCATTCCAACAAATGCTCCCAGCGCAAACGACACGGTTTCTGTGATTGCAGAAAGCAGAATCGATGGTCCCATTCGACCAAGAGCCTTCGCGATGCGAAGTTCGACATCATCATCGGGGTTACGAGCATTCACTCGTTCAAACTCGTGCACGATAAGGAAAATATTGTCCACACCGACAGCGAGCACAATGAACGGAATGACGTCGACGATGATGAGGGTAGCCTTGAGGTTTGCCCACGAGAAGAGTCCAATGGACGCGCTAATAGACATGAGAACAATGAGGATACCTGCCACGCCAAGGGAGAATTTCGACTCGACGATCGACACAGCCGGGTTTCTGAGCATATCGCGCAGCGAAAGGGTTGTAGATCCAAGGGCGATGGAGGCGTACAAAAACATGATAATGTAGCTGATGACGATGATTTTGGCGTCAGTATTGGTCGATTTGTTGAGCTCCTCTTCCAGACTGATCTCCGTTGAGAATGACAGCCGCAGACCTCTTTCCTTGGCTTCTTCCTGTACTTCGAGGAGGCGGTTTTTCAAGGCCTGCTCCCAGTCCATGGCACGTGCAACCTCTGGGGATCCTTCAGGGTAGTTGTTGACTACCCAAGTAACAGTCATGGCCGTGGCATTGGCAACGTCGGTGCCGGCCGCATAGCCACCCAGAATCATTTCCGGGTCAAGTGGCTGACCATATTCTGGGCGACACTCGGCTGGTGCTTGGGCACAAGTACGCAACTTGTCTTGCCAAGAGTCCCTGCCAACAAGAGCCGGTTCGTTTCCGAAATATGCGGCCACTGACTGAACAACACAAGCAGAGCCAGTAGGCTTGAGACAAACATCATCAAGTCTCATCCTATATGTCGGACTGTCCAGCTGCGCGATGCTTTTCTCAACGTCCATCCACCAAAGAAGGGTGTCGTAGCTCAGGACTGGGCCAGGACCAGAAGGAAGAGTATCATTGACAAGGAAAAGCTTCTCGGCACGGTAGAATGGGCCAAAGTGAGAATCAAAAAACTTCTTCTCTTGAGCAGCTGCAGAGCTTGGAGAAACCCAAAGCCGTGCGGGATCCTTTTCGAGTTCAAAGCGGACCCAACCAGCACTGAGTACAATGACGAAGCTGAGAGCAGTAACGATGGTGATGGCGGGGAACCGTGCGGCCAGATGTCCCAGCTTGAAGAAGGCTGCATCGCACCATGTATTGATGCGATAAGCTCTGACAGGCCGATCCAGCATGGCTCCATTGGCCACCAGACGGCCCTCGTCGTCTTCGTCGTCACTCGCATCAATACTGGCCTGGAGCAAAGTTCTCTCCTCCTGAAGGCGGGCAGCGCGCTTTCTGTACCAGACGTGACCGACAATCGATGCGATCAAGGTTAAGAACAAGACGCTGTAGACAAAGATTGAGGCAAAGGACAGGCATGGTAGCACGCCAACCTTGCAAGAGCCCTTCTTCTCGACCGCTGGCAGTTCAGGACAGACTTGTGGACAGTCAACGCATGCGCATCGAAAGTTTGGATCCTCGTCGTTGCACTTTTTGGGTGTCATCGGCAGAGGAGCCATGTCCTTTTCCGCGTACTTGGTGGGGAAGTTGATCTGAAAAGGCGAGCCGAAGATCTTCTCATCGCCCAGATACTTGAGGAATTGCGTATAGTTCTTGGCGCCACCGCCAATCAACTTCATGGCCTCGCTGTTGCTAGGCCCAAATTTGACATCCTTACAGCTATCGTAGAAACCAGCGCCATATTCTTCTGTTACCAGCTGATCGAGCTCGGTGGTGAGAGCCTTGCCGTTCTTGGTCAAAGATTTGGTGACGTTGATGAAAAGGGATTGATCGGGCGAGCACGTAAAAGTGCAGAAGAGGTTGTAGAAGTTGTCCTTGCATGCCGGACACGAGGAGATGATGGTGTTGGCATTCGATAATTCGTCTCTTAGCGAGGCAACCTGCAACATCATAGTCGCGTCAGTGCTTGATCCTCCCAAAGTGAGCGTCATCATCCCGCCGCGAACGCCCGGGGGTGGCCGGGTAAATAGACCGTACCTGGTCGCTTGTACAGCACACTGGACCGTCGTTCCACTTTGGCCCGCACAAGTCGACGATCTGCTTTCGAAGAGCCGCATCTGGGTCTTCAGCCTCGCCGTTGTCGACACATGGTAGCTGCTTGCCAAAGATGCTCTTGGAGCCGCAGTGGTCTCGAATGGCGCAACGGCCTGCCTCGTGCTTTGGTGTGTAGAGTTCATCGGCTGCGTGGGAGAGACCTGCCAGCAGTAAGGTCCCAGCAGCAACCAAGGCTGAGAGTCGAGCCATGGCAGCCGAGTAGAGGGCCGCTCGGCGGCTGATAAGATTGCGGAGGTCTATTCAGGCAGACGGTACAGGTTGTTGCAAGCCGGATGCACTTTCGGGTGGTTGGACCGTCTCGGGGTTGAGACAGGGCGCAGAGTAATGGGCGTCGTGGTAGTAGATGGTGCCGAGGAATTGGAGAGCACTTGCAAGATATCTCAAAGAAATCGTGCGGCTCACAACAGTGGAACTTGTTGGATAAAGTTGATAGGATAAATGGTTGTGTGCTGTGAGAGTCGTGATGGACGATTGATTAAGGTATGAGCTTGTGACAGGCAAGTGACGATGGAGCGAGCTATTTGCGTCATCCATGCACGCTGTGTAAGTCTGTTAGTGCAGGTCCTGCATTGCCGTGGTTGACATGCTGCAGTACCAAGTTACTTCTTATCTCGGGCAACATAAGTAAAGTCGCGTGCCGTTGCCCCTGTTGCTCTGCGACCAGATGCGATTGGAATGCCGAGGAGTATGCAAAGTACAGGTACCCGGGTACTCTATAAGTACCCAAGTACAGACGGTGCAGACGCATGCAAAAGAACGACTAGGTTGTTTTGTTTCCTCTTCCCTTCAAACCCGTCCACGATTTGTCATTAAGATATATCCTGAGAATTCGAACCCCAAGATACCCCAGTAGGTAGCGCAAACCATAATGTTGATGTGCTAATTGCGAGGTCTTTTTTTGTTTCTTTCTACGACTTGAACATGCCAGCGTGTTGCCAAAACCAGCCCCACCGAATCCAGCAGTGTAGGATATCCTACCATGTACAAGGCCATGACGCCGTGCTCTGCGCAAGATTGTGCGCCCTTCAGACATGCTCGAATTGCTCCATATCCAATGGAATGTGCCGGTGCCCAAAATCACAAACAGCAGAGCCAAAGAGAGCGTATGTTACAGCCCACAAAACATTACCCGTACGTCCAAAGCCATCAGCTCTCTTCGAATCTCGTCCCGTGCAGAAAGATTTCTTTTGAGCTCGTTAACTTGCTCATCGCTTGAACAAGCTCGTGTGCCTATTTCGTCTTCGTACGGCCATCGATCGGGCTCTGTTTGGGCATATTGCGACCAAAAAGTTGCCATGGACACAGAAAGGCGGCGCTACGCCCTCCCAGTGACGACAAATTGCCCAGTTTCGAGCCTGACGCGCCAACCCTCTCGCTTGAGCGCAGCACCCACTTCTTGCCGCAGTCTTGACACGCCATTAGCGCTGTGCTTGCCCAGGCCTGTGATGACAGTGAAGCCCTCTTCTCTGGCTTTCTTGACGCGGTCCTCACCGAGGCCGCCCCACCACAGCCGGGTTCGCTCCAGGGCGATGCGGACCCCCTCTGCAACAGGAACTCCGTGCAAGTCGATACTATCCACTGTCGAGCTCTTGTCGACGAGAGCATAGTACTTGTGGGCGTCGGCAGCTTTGGCAGCGTCTAGCTGCTCCCGCGCGCGTTCGGCGAGCACACTGGCAACAGGGCGGAAGAGCCTGTCTGAGCCACCACGACGATAGGCCTGCTGCGCGGCTTGGAAAGACTCGGCGGCAGAGGTGTAGGCAGCCGATGCGGCTGCTGACCGTTCGTTATAAACCTTTTGCCTTGCTTCTACCGTTTGCCAGCCGCTAGGAGACATGCGCGAGGAAGCGGGGGCTGAGTGTATGGCCTTCGGCACGGGGCTGCCGGTGGTAGCAATGCGAGGCAGTGAGTTTCCCCGGGCTGGGTTCCTCAACGAGGCCGAAGCCAAGGCCAAGGCGGGAGCTGTGATGGTCGTGTCGTCCTCCGACAGATCGGGGGGTGCCAGGCTATAGTTGATGTCTAGCTTATTCTTGCCTTTCTCCTTGGGTGTTTCGGATCGACCTGCTCGGTCCGTTAGCATGGAACAAGAGAGAGTGGAAAGCTGCACAGACTCACTCTTGTAACCCACCAGATCGTCTGGGACGAAAGCACCCTCGATACCCTTTGGTCTCAGCCCGTTTTCTTCGAGATACTGGATGTTGAGCAGTTCCTCGCAGGCCTTTGTGAAATCGCCATGGGACTTTTTGAGTGCCGTGAGCATGTCGAGTTCGCTCAGATTGGCAAAAATCGTCTTGAGCTCGGACACCTTGCCGTCATAATCGAGAGTCGTAACATTGACATCACTGGGAGCTTCCAAAGAGGCGTAGCGCTCAGACAAGGTGTCGCTGGTGTCAGTCCGGGAGGACAGGTCGGCCACCAACCCGGCTGAGCCAGAAGCTGAGGCTGGGTTGTTGGTCGTGTCACTGGCCGGCCACTCGAGCCGAGCAAGGTCACGGGCAAGACTCGCAATGTCCTGGTCATGGTCGCGGCCCTCGTCGTCGTCGTCGCTGGCAATTCCACTGACAGTGAAGCCAGAGGGTTCCTCTGAAGTTGCGTTTTGCGCCAGGTCCTCGAGAATGCCGTGGACCTCAGCGTAACAGGTGGTCAAATCATAGTCACCAATAATGGCAATGATGAGCGTGTCGTCGAGTGAAGCGCGGAACTCGTCCTAGAACTACGTCAGAGGGGTTGTTTGGGAAAAGCAGGCGTAACTAGCGTGCTTGGCTGCAAAAGTCGACATGGCAGGAGCCATCTTCGACGAATATGAGGCAGCGTGCGTGCGTGCTTCTCAGCCAACACGTGCAGTGGTTTGAGTCTGGGACAGGCTTACAATCAGCCTCGTGGTGAGCGCCTCGGGGTCTTGGCTGCCTTGTGTCGTGTCTTCCATCGCCTCGGGATCGCAGCCAGAGCAGGCCGAGTACAGGACGCGGATGGGACGGCGGTGTCGCGGTGGGATGGCTGTTTTCTCTCAAGAAGGGACGCGTTCAACATGACCAGCTGGCTGCGCCTTGGACTGTTGCTGCGGCTGCTCGAGATCATGGTTGGCTGCGGCTGGCCACTGACATGGTGATGAGATGGGCTGCGGCTGGCTCGACAGACGAAATGCAAAAAAGTGGTGATTCAGTCAGCAAAAGTACCCGACCAGACCCTTGGTTGCTGTGCTTAAGTGCTGCCGCGCAGGGCACTGCAGCGCTAACTTGTCCAGGGTCTAGTGCTGTCGGGCCTCACGGTCTGTGCGCTGGGCTCGCCTTGGTACAGCGGCAGTGATAGTAAGTAGTAGAGACTTCTATGCTCTCTTACCATCATGTGTCCCGTCTGCACAAAAAGCATTTCTTGCTCCGTCTGGCTTGATGTCTGAGATGTGCACGGGGCCTTTGCCTTCGACCTTTCGACAGAAGCACTTGTCCGAGCAACAACCGGCAAATACAGAACCCAAGAACGGACCTAAGTACGCTGGCCGTGAGGCTGGCTGCCAACCAGCGGCGACAGCTTCTTCTTTTCCCCATGCCCGGCACAACCACGTTCACTTGCGCAATTGGATATTGCCAGGACGCGCTATCCATACAACCCTTACCTGTTGTGTTTTCAAACCTGCGCATCTATCACGGCCAGAACGTGTGTGGCTTGAGTGAATCCTCAGACGCTTAGAGAACCGAGAGTCCGTAAGTTGCATCGCGACAGATGGATAATCCCTCGGCCCGGCCTCAGCAGCGGGCGATATGCGAAGCAAGCAGATTCCTGATTGTGGCTGGGCATGAGTGCTTCGAGCGGCCTCAAGCAGCGTGAACTCATACGCGCGCCAGTCGCCATGCACAAAACTCGACCTGGAATGATGCCGATCTCGGTACACGCGATATGCCTATGTGTACGCTTGAATGGGCAAAGCATCACTCGTCAGCGCCATCACGCCAGCGGCACAATCGCTACATCATCGTAATACGTCTGGGTCAACGCGAACCCAATCAACACGTGAGCCCAGTGACAATTGCCAGCTCGTGTGGTCCAGCTCGTCGCTCCACTGCTTTCCACCGTCGATGACCACACTCGGCTGCCAGTCCACGGAACCTCCCTCTAAAGACACTTGCAGGCCAAGATACAGCTGATACCGTGACGGGCCAGCCTGTTTCCTGGACCTATTAGTGCAGTCGGCTTCTCGGTCTCGAGCCTAGTGCCGAAAGCCTGCAGATCAAGCAGCAGCAGCAGCAGCAGCCGTCAGCCTCTCAAGAAAACCAGCACTGAGCACCTCTTCTTTGGAAGGGGGTGGGGGTTACGTTTTTGACAAATCATTACTGCGACGTGACACTATTCCCAGTCTTCGCGCTGACTTGTCATTCTCCTGTTCTTCCGTGTTGGCAGCGGTCTTGGTGCGTTGTTGACACATAAGGCTCCAAGGCTGTCTTACAAAGACTTCCTTGCTTTCCCTCCCTTTGCCAAGCAGCCCCAGCCTGGCCTTGTCAGTGGTTCATTGTGCAGAGCGGCAGTGACAACAAGTTTCGGACTGTTCGTTGGGATTTCCTTGGAACACATTTGGCTGCTTGCTGCATCTCCTGCAACGTAGAGTTATTCGCAAGGAGGACGAAAAGAAGACGACCCATAAGAGAACTCATCGAGACTTGATATACTTTGACCAACATCATCATCACCACCCATGGCAGCTGACCACACACGGAGCTTCTGGGGCTACCCGGTGCCCATCAAAGGGTGAGTTTTTATTGAATTTTTATTGAATTTACCGGCGGAAGGGGGGGGGGGGTTCTTTTTCTTTTTTCTTCTTCTTCTTCTTCTCCTTCTTTTTTTCTCTCTTTTTTTCTTCCTTTTTCCCCCCCCTCTCTTGGGGAAAAAAAAGGAGAATTCCCACCTTCTCCTCACTCTGAGACTCCTCATCATCTGCTAACCACGCTACCAGACCATACCATCCGTACAAGGCCGAGAAGAACTCTAACCCGGCGCTGCGAGGATGGATCCTGGTGCCCGCCACCTACGTGATGGAGTACATACGGCCCGTCCGCGAATACATATGGGCCAACGCCGGCTTCTCATCGCTTCGTGACATACGGCTGGACATTGAGCACTACGAGCCACTGCACGACCCTACCGTTGTCCCTTTGGATCACAAAGGTCCACAAGCCAACGGCAATGGATCGAATCAGGCGACGACATCTCGTGCCAACATCGGCTTGGACGGCAGTAGCACCAGTGCCAGCAGCAGCAGCAGCAGCAGCAGCAGCAATGACAATAAAGACTTGGAGGATCACGGCCTGTCGACAGCTCCCTCGCCACCACCATCCAAGCCTCTCCTATCTCCCAACGTCTACTACTCAGCCTCCACATACCGCAACCTCTACCTCGCAGGCGAGCTCACCCCAACTGATGTCGCCAACGCCCTCCTCCCCTTGATACGGCGCGACATCGAGCCCAAAGGCGAGCACCACCTCTACTTCTTCGACAGCAAAGCCGATCTCGTCCTGCAAGCCGCCGAAGCCTCCACCCAGCGCTACCGCGAGAACCGCTCCCTGGGCCCCTTGGACGGCGTCCCGTGCGCCGTCAAAGACGAGTACGACGTCGAGGGCTACAAAAGCTGCCTCGGTTCCGTAAACGACTACACCGCCGAGCCGCGCGAGTCCACAGACAGCGAAGGCATCACCAACTGGCTTGTCACGCGCCTACTCGCCGCAGGCGTCGTGCTCATCGGCATCACAAGCATGCACGAATTCGGCCTCGACACAACTGGCAATCAGCCCGTCTATGGCACTCCGCGCAACCCCTTCCACGCGGGCTATTACACAGGCGGCTCGTCCTCCGGCACAGGCGGCGCCGTGGGACTCGGCCTCATCCCCATCGGCCTAGGCTCCGACGGCGGCGGTAGCATCCGGATCCCCGCCAGCTACTGCAACGTCTTTGGGCTGAAGCCCACACACAACCGCCTGTCGTTCTACCCGGGCGAGAACCACTGTAACTCATGCGCGGTGCTGGGCCCGCTGGCGTGTGATATCGAGTCTCTGGCGCAGGTTTTCGAGGCGATTGCCGAGCCACACCCCACATCTGTGTTTGCCGCGCCGCTTGTGCCGAGATTACCACCTGCGAGGGAAATGCTGACTGTGCAGCGGCATTCTGGCAAGAAGTTGGGGATTGTGCGCGCGTGGTTTGATGACTGCGCACCAGCTGTGAGGCAGCTGTGTCATGGGATGGTGGATAGGTTGGTGGCTGAACGCGGCTATGAGGTGATTGACATTGACATTCCGTTCTTGAAGGCTGGGCAGAGCGCACATGCGCTCACGGTGCTGACGGATGCGTCGACGCTATTGCCAGAGTATGGGAACTTGACATGGGCGAACCGGTGAGTCTTTTGCTGTTCTGTGGTTCCGAATCCCAACTCATGGTGCTTTGAAGAAACTGCAAAGAGAGTCAACAAAATGCTGCCATTCTCCTGACTGAAACCCTCGCCATTGAAAGAGACTAATATCATGTCATAACAAAAAGCATCCTCCTCGCCCTCGGCCGTACAGCCCGCGCAACAGACTATGTCCTCGCCCAAAAACTCCGCCGCTGCCTTGTCACCCATCTCTCTTATCTCTGGACCCAACACCCCGGGCTCCTCATCGTAACGCCCACAACAGCCTGCGCAGGCTGGCCTATCCGTTCCGGTGCTTCCTCATCCTCTTCTGCTGAATCCTCCTTTGTCTCGTCCTTGTTCAGCGAGCTGCGTTACGGCGTGAGCGATGGAGATCGCACTATGGAGAGTATGCGCTATGTCTGGATGGCGAATCTGTGCGGACTGCCGAGTATCAGTGTTCCGGCTGGGTTTGCGAGCGCCACTGGGGATGGAGAGAGGGTCTTTGGTGAAGATGAGACCGATGAAAGGGAAAAAGTGCCGGTGGGGTTAATGGCTACGGGCGAGTGGGCTGCGGAGAAGCTGTTGCTGGAATTTGGTGTTGAGGCTGAAGTGGTGGGAAGACGCGTGGCTCAGGACAAGGACAACGGCAAGGCCAAGGTGAAAGGGTTTGCTGGAGCAGGTGTGAGGCCGGCGAGGTGGGTGGATGTGGTCGAGTTGGCGAGAGCACAAAAACGGAGCAGAGAGCATGTGTTCTGAGCAAGCCAGTATCCGAGCGAGCGTTTTGACATGATTGGTGAATTAGCTTGGTACTTGGATGTCTCTGGAGCAAGTTGTGGGCTTTGGCTTTGTCGGTTGTTTTATGTAGGACCTTTAGAAAAGATGACGCGCAAGGTTGACGAGAGGACATGTCATGTATTTGTCGGAAATATCAAGGAGTTCATATCATGATTCCAAGGATGCACATTGACTGGGAGAAGAATCGGGACAAGTTGAGTGCAGACCCATCCAACGAGGAACGAGATGAATATGCGGTATATTATCCTGAAGACATTCATTTATGAATTCAGGATACTGCAAAAGCACAGCCTCTCAAAATTACCTTCAGCTCACAACAATAGTGTGATTGCCACCCTTGACATCACTCACCAAAACAGTATCAAACACGACTCCCGACTTGCGCGCCCACGTCGTCTTGACCTGGTGCCCGTCGACACTCACAATCGGCTGCACGCCCTGCTGCAGTACAGGAAGCGTCAGGCTGCCGACAGTGCCCGCCGGTGTGCTCACCGTAGCACTGTACTTGCCACCTCCCTGGCCAGTGGTACTATTGCTCTTCACCCACGAAGCGCTAAATTTGCCCAGGCTGGTCACATAACCGCCCTCCGCAAAGCTCAGATCGCCAAACTGCGGTGCAAAGCTCCATGTGCTGCCTACGCGGCCCGTGATGCTCAGTCCTAGGACGTATTCTGTCAGCGCAGAGGTCGGCCCTGACGACCACCCGTGTGCGTGCGACACGTAGCTGAAGTCGTTGTCATAGCCACGCGACCAGCGGTACCCAAAGGTGCCGTTGGTCAGGTAGCCCTCGATGACGGTAGACTGCGAGCCGTTAGGGTTGTTCAGGTACCAACCCCAGCTAGTGCGAATGAGCTCCAGTGCGCGCTCTGTCTGTCCAATTGTCAGGTGAGCCTGCAGTTCGAAGCTGCTGATGAATGGCGAAACGTTGCCGGGCAATTCAGGGCTGTCGGGTCCAATTGGCGTCCAGTTCTCAGTCAGACGCGAGGAGATGCTCTGCGCTGTCGATGAGTCGGCGCCGACGAGCCCAAAGAGCACCGACATGCTGTTGGCATCCTGCGGGTGGAGGGTTGTCGCGGTGGCATTGTCCTTGAAGGCGCCGTATGAAGGGTCGAAGCAGTATTCCAAAGTCGCATTCTGCAAAGAGGAGGCACGGGACAGCCAGAGCGTGCTGTTGTCCGCGTCGCCGATCCAGGTCGCCAGGGACGAGCCAGTGTTGAGGGTGCGGTACAGGATCATTTGTGCTTCGGACATGTTGAAGCCTGTCTGCCAACGGGCCCAGTCGCGCGTCCCAGTGACGTTGAGGAGGCCTGGTGCGGAAACCTTGCCGTAGATGAAGTCCATGGCTCGGAGGTAGCCGTTGTAATTTTCCGCCAGAAAGGCCGTATCGTTGGTGTAGAGAAGGTAGTTGTATGTTCCAATCATGGTCCACATGTGGTATGTGTCGCTGCCCTGTTGTAGCAGAGGTGGTCCAGCTTCTGGGAATGAGCCGTCTGCATTCTGATTGTCGTACATTGTCTGGAGGGCATTCTTGACACTGTCAAGATCTCCTACTGAGACAAATGTCGAGGGCACAGCGATGCCCATGTCACCAGGCCATACGGCTCGGTCACGCTTCGCGCCATCCACAATGATGGTGTCACCAGGGCCCAGAGTGCCATTGTTCGCCCAGCCAGTGTGCAGGAAGGGCACCCATCTTCCAAAATGAACAGGCACAGCATTCGTCTGCAGCGTATACGCACCCGAGTACCAGATTGAGTTGAGCAAACTGTCGGAACTGTGAAAGTATCCTTGGTAGGCCTTGAGGTTGGACCAGGTGGGCTGGAACCCAATTTCAATCTCGATCGACGACAAGTCAACCGATGCAGAGTCGGCAATGAGGAACAGCGTCACGTAGCGGAAGCCACCTCGCAATCGCTCGTCAGGTGCCACGTAGCTGACTTTGCCTGGCCCAGTGAAATTGGCGTAGATGGCGCCGTCAGGACCAACGAGCTCACCATTTGATGAGTCGGACCACTCGCCTATCCAGTTTTTGGCTTCCGTAAATGCGATGCCCACAGCGCCAGAGCTGTCACCGGAGACAAGGAAGTCAAGGTGAATGATGCCACCCACTTCCTTGCCAAAGTCAAAGACCAACTGCGAGCCATTGGCGGCGAGAGTAGCGGAGCCATTCCATGAGCCGATGGTTACTCCATCATTTGCAGACAGAATAGACTCGGGAGAGACAAGACGTGACTCGGGAGCAAAGATGTTGTCTTCCCACACGCCTGGAAAAGCCGTATCTGTGATTGTACTGCAAGTCGTATTGCGCCAGCATGTGTCGCCCAACACTGGCCTAGTGGCCAGCAGGCCAAGTAGCAGACTGAAAGCAAACATGTTGTGCAGATGTGACGCCCCGAGGTGATGGATAACGGAGCATTCTCATTGCAAACGGGTCCACTCATCTCGTTATCTCTCAACTATGGCTACCACCAAGTTATATCATGCCCGTGTGCTTCAACGGCTGGTGCTGGACTCTGGCAAATAAGAGGTTGGAACACCGAACGGAAGCAAGACCAGACATCACAGTTCGGTGCATTGTGAGGACCGAGCCAACGCTAAATTATCCGGAATGGAAAGACTCGCCTATAGGTATTCGTGCAGAGCTGTGCATGCATTGCAAGTACAGAGAGAATCATTCTGAGAACTGCCAACATTGACGTCGCTTGAGAGGAGGTGGGATATCTGGGGAGAATCCCTGCAATGCGGGGAGATGAACTGGGAGCGGCCAGACAATCCGGGGTCCCGCATTCTCGCTCGATTTGAGCCGAGACGAGAGTGTTGAGTTTGCTTCCGCGGAACAGCCGCAACGAAGAAGACCCCGCCAGATTACCCTCCCAAGTGCTCTCCGAGCCAAGCCCAAACTGCCAAAGAAGGACTGATCCGTTGCGGGAGCCCCAGGTCGAGCCTTGCTTTTGCGATGTCATGCCTCTTGTCAACTCTCGGTCTTCCAGGCTGGTAGAGAAGAGCCGTCCTTATCCTGGATAGTCATCTGTCACGGATGTATTGAGCCGCAAGGAAGTGTTAGAAAGCAATGATAGACAAGTCACAAGGCTTTCCAGTTCAAACCTTGCCGGATTTCAGTCAGGGACAGTGCCATTGACAACTGTGGCTTGACACAGTCCGGTAACAATGACGATGGAATTTATTTGGTGGTTTAGTTGACCCACACCTAGCAGAATCATGGTTGTTGGTTACCGACTTGTATGCTGTCATCTGCACACAGAGATACAGAGCCCTGCCTTATGGGACAGCTGGTGGACCCGAGCTTGTAGAATGGCAGGATGCGATGCTACCTTACCAAGCTGTAGATCGGGTGCGACTTGAAGGGTTTGATACAACCCCAGCTGTTGCTGACCCTCGAGCTGGACAAACAGTCTTGCTTGGCGTCACTACCCGCCGGGTGCGCCTTGTGTCACAGGGACCAGCTGCGTACGTACAGACGGACTGCACCCTATGAGAGCTGGGCTTCGTATTGCTGTCAAGTGTGACTGGACGTGGCAATGCCATCGTTTGTGCATGTATCAGGCGCTGTGACTGCGTTGCAAGGAGCCTCAAGAGCCTCCATCGTAACGGCACACTGTGCCTTTGTAGTAGGCAGTCTGTATAACTGGACATAGCGTGGCATGTCGGGCTGGCATAGTACAGATACTGCGTCGACCGTCGTGTTGCTGCAGGTATCGTAATCGTCAGACAGACATATAATGCTCGAACAGACAGTCTGGACAACCTCGTTGCAGCAGGCTCCCGGCCTAAAGATAGACTTATCTCCAGTCTTTGCCGTAGCCAATCTCGGTGACTACGGGCCGGAGCATCCATGTGGGTCGGTGCCAGGACGGCCGTCGAAGCTGGAGTGCTCGTGTGAAGGACAACTTCTGGCTCGTGCTCGTTTGGCTTCCGGTTGCCAGGTGCCATGGTTGATGGAATTGTGGCACGGAGCAGCTGTCATCTCGTTCCAGGCCTTCAGACGGCGCCATGATCCTGTGTTATGACAGCGGAAGGAGATCTGAAGAACATTATCGGCTGGACAGCCTCGCGTGACCATGCTCGATCAGGGCATGCGAGGAGCCAATGGCATGTAAAGAGTGCTGGAACCCAGCTCTACTCAGTCAGGCGATCGTGAATCCTAGGCGAGCCTGTCGTCATTGCTTCCACCCTGCATTGATGAGTTTGTCAGCCTGAAAATCCAGCAAACTGGGCTGTTGACACGCCCACAGTCGTGTTTAGAGTGAGGCGCGCAAGAGTGGATCGCTTCAGGCCTGAACAGCACGCAGGCCGCCGGCCAAGGCCCAAGGACGAGCAGGGACGTGACACGGACGAGGCATGACAGCCATTTGATTATGCTCGGGGGGTGCTTGGTGGTGGAAGAAAGCTTTGAGTGGGTGGATGGGAAACGAGGGACAGCGCTGTAGAAAGCAGGCGCTAACGCAAATGCACCCCCCTGGGAAGGACTTTACACTGCAAGATGGGGGCTTTGGGCGCCTATTAGCGGTACCTGGTCTGACTGGCCAGTTCTACATGGGAAGCTGCACCCAGCCCTAGCGGTGCTGATCAGCATCAGCAATGGGAGCAGGACCCACTTCCGCCCCGGCCGTTCCTAGCGCAGCTCCCCTTCTAGAAGGCGAATACCTGAGGCCAGGCTCAAAATCCCATATTGGGATGACAGCACTGCCGGCTGCTGGCTCGCACGTCTTCCAGTTGGTTTGCAGTGTTGATTCGCGGAGGTGGCAGGCCCCTGTCCTGTGCTATCAAGAGTACAATAAGCTCTGCAATTATGCTTCTGTTATTGTGCTATATGACTTTGCAATACTTCCTCCTGTTACATCGGCCGAGTCTCCAACAAGAGACACACGTGCATGTGCTGCAAGTCTGTTTATTTGTGCTCTCGTTATACTCTGCGTGAGCAACCATACCTGACGTAATTTGGCGTCAATGTTTTTGTATGGGCCAGTCTTGCCTAGTGACTGAGCACCGATTGTGATGAAATTTTTACAGGCTATTCTATCGAATGCTACCGTTTTCTCCTCTGCTTCTGCCCTCTTCGGCCTCTTTGTCGAATAAGGAATAGGGATCACTCGAGAACGGACGGGGACCCTTGTTGCCTGACCGACCCGCAGGCCCCATCAGGCTATTAGTCCTGGTTCAGCGGGTACAGCACTACCACAGCAACACCACAGCACCACTACAGCAGCCCAACCGCCCAAAGACACCCCCCTCCCCCCTGAACCCTTCTCGCAGCGGGCTTGCTAGGCCTTGCCATTGCCATTGCCAGGCTTTCTAGGCCAACCCTCGTTGACAGCCGCCCCCCGAGCTATCTCGACGCAGGCCGGAGCACTTCACCATTGCGTTCGGTAAGCCCACGCCCACGCCTCCGCGAGGTCCACTCGTGTCGCTCATCTCCTGAATCGACCACCTCTCGCACCGCTCGCTGCTCGGCTCTGAACCTGGTCGACGTTGGCCAGCCTCTTGCCTCTGCATCTGCCTCAGTGCACCATCATCACCACGTCCACCGCCGACCGCCAATCGCCATTGTCCTGCCTCTACCCTCTGCCTCCAGATTCGCCTCCAGCTCCAGCCCGCTGCGATTGCGACGACCTCTGCCGTGTCATCAGCCATCAGCCATCTGCCATCTCCCACTGTCTCGAGTCGACACATCCGATCCGCGTTCTGCTCGCTTACAAGACCGCTCTTCCCCGCTCCTGACATTGACGCGATAACATTTTTCCCTCGAGGCTTCAAACTCAGCCGACACCAACACGGGCAAGGGCGGACACCAAGGGGGGAACTGCTGGCTGAGGACAGGCCTTGGGACGAGGCCTCTCCTCGACTCCAGATGATGGTGTGTTGCTGCCTCTTCTCTCTTCCCGTGCTGGGCCGAATCTCTTGCGCGACTGTTGTTGCTGCTGCTGCTGCTGCTGCTGGACGACCACTTGTGGCGGCTCTCCGAAGGATGTCGCTGCAGTGCGGGGTGCAACTCGGACTGCTGCTGCCACTGCTACTATCCCATGCTGTGCAGTCCATGCAGTCGTCTGAATCGCATTTCAACCTGCAGTGGTGTCCCAGACACCGCCCGATGACTTGAAGATCTTGACCTTGATGCAGAAACTAACTCAAAATGCCGAATTCCCAGACCTCATCTAGGCCTCGCGATGTTGGCGGCAGCTTTGCAAGCCGGCGCCATCATGCCAACACGCTCTCCATCTCTGACCCGAGTCACCATGTCACCGAGGCTATAGGTACTCTCTACGGTTCTGACGACAACGATTCCGACTCCGAGTCTCGCGAAAATCGCAAGAGCCGGCCTCTAAGCTTCTTGTCCTATGGAGAGGATCAGCTGCCAAGCCGGACAAGAGAGGGTGATGATGTAGCAGAGTCCCGTCCGGCGATGCAGCGCTCCCACTCTGATGGTGTCCATTTGCTGCCCCATGACGCCAATGCGAGCTCTGGCGCAAGACAATCGGGCACAAACCCATCACGACTCTCGATGAACAGAATGCCATCGTATGACGGTGCGCCCCTGTCACCCACAGGGTCTTTACCGCCTCTTTCACCAACGCCCTCGTTGCGAGACTTCCAGGCTGCCGAAGGATCCATGTCCATGACAAACATTGATAACCCAAGGGACATTGCTCAAGAGCTGAGCAACCTGCAAGCCTTGCGACGCATGTCCATGGACGTGGGCAGCGATCCAGATCTGATGCCTTTTCAGGGCATAGTACCGATTCCCTCGATAGCGCCCTCTGGCGACGATGACGAGTCTGACCCATCAAGACTTCTCTGGGTCCCTGCCAACGTGCATCCTGAGCTGGCGCCCGAGCAGTTCAAGAGCTTCCTCGAGCGAAGAGTTACGTCCATGAAGCGGCGGTCTGGCGAATCCATGCTTTCTGCTGAAGGCAGTCCCTCTCGCAATACCTCGTTCGGTGGTGATCTACGGCGCACGAAGTCGAAACTCTCTCGCCAGATTGACAACTCGAGTGGCCGTGGCGGTGAAGGCTACGTTGATGGTGCTGAAAGACTGGAGCGGCAAAAGTCATTGCATGATTATGCGACACCTGAACTAAGTCTGGAAGAGCTGGTCAAGGACCCCACAAAGGCTGTCCAAAAGCTGACCCAAGATGCCTCGGAAGGATCGGGAAGCGATGTGATTCTGCCAGTGGCACCAGGAATGGGTTTGCGGCGGTCGACGCGAACGCAGTATCGCAAAGGAGGGAGCGTGCGTGGTGAACGGTCTGCCTTTTCCAAGCGCATGGCCCAAAGAGTCTCGGAGTCGAGCGAAGAGCCCATGCCACCGATGCCCAAGCTTGACGCGCCTCCAGGACATGGAATTTCCCGAGTCCAAACCGAGCCATTACCAACAGCAGAGAATTTCTCAAGGCCAAAGAAGTCTGTTAGGCGGCAGCAGGGCTTCTCACGCGACGCGGCCGAGCCCGCAGACGTGGCTGGTGAATCCCCGGTTGAGCAGTCGGCTCAAGCAGCAGCAGCCTCACAGCAAGAGCAGCCTAGCCATGGCAGAAACACGTCGGATCCAGAAGAGGTGCAACGCACGGCTGAGCACGCGCCATTTATCGAGCAAACGCCCCAGTTCGAGCAGCTGGAGTCTTCGAGACATTATCCCGAGAGGTCGTCTTCGCAATCAACAGCAGCGCAGCAATCTCTAGAAGCGCGAGCTCCTCCAGTACCGCAACACCGAGAACAACGGACGTATTCCCGTGACGTCAAACGACCACCACCCGGTCGCCAGGGCATTACACCTGCACCTCTGGATAATGTTCCTGGCAATACTACACAGACCATGAATGACTTGACGTCTCCCGGAGGAATGACTGGATTGAACTCGAGCCGAACCGACAACCTGACGATGGTGCCAACCTTTACCTTGGAGTCAGATCGGAAAAAGAGGGACAGCGACAGTGAGTCGACCAAGTCCAGCAGTGGCTGGAAGTGGTTCAAGAGTGAGGACAAAAAGAAGAAGGAGAAGGAGAAGGATAAAGACAAGGACAAAGATAAAGACGAGCAGGCCAGGCGGTCCAAGTCTGTCAAAGCGGCCGAGAAGCCGCACGAAAACGCTCGCCTCGATGTTCTTCAGAATGCAGTGGAGAACGTGGTCGCAAAGGGAAGAGAAAGTCTGCTTTTGGACCGAGACAGTGTCGATAGCAAGCTGCAAGAGGAACGCAAAAGGGAGAGCATCCGAAAGTCGAGCGACGGCAAAAAGGAAAAGGATGGATTCTTCGGCTCCATCTTTGGTAACAAGAAAAAGTCAGACAGAGATTCTTCGAGCAGAAAACAGCTGCGGCCCCCTTCGCCAGAGGCACCGCCCCTACGACAGCTCCGGCCCGACGTTGACTACCCTTACACACGATTTCCGATCCTGGAGGAGCGAGCCATCTACCGCATGGCACACATCAAGCTCGCCAATCCCAAGCGGAATCTCCTCTCGCAAGTCCTTCTTAGCAACTTCATGTATTCCTACCTTGCCAAGATCCAGGCCATGCACCCGCAGCTCCAAGTGCCTGTGTCACCGCAGCAAAAGCGTCTTGAGGAAGAGCGGCGACGCAAGGAGCAGGAGGCACAACAGGCCTACCTGGAGCAGCAGATGCAACAGCAATCAGCTCAGAACAGCATCGACCAGTACAACTTCGAGTACCACCGGGTTAGCAACTGAATTTTCTTACTTTGACTTCATCAACCCCCATTTTCAATACTCATTCTTACAGCCGCCTTTTCTTCCCTCTCATTCACTCACATACACTCTCTCCTATGCACTCAACCCATCTTTCCCTTTCACGCGCTGGATCTAACATCCCCACCAGCCTGCTGATCACTATGGCGACTCGGAGGGCGAATACGTCGATGAGAATGGTGAGCTGTACGACTACGATCAGGGCGATGCACGTGGAGGATACGATAGCCACGGGCAAAACGGCGGCTACGGATATGGGCATGATCCTTACGGACAACAACAACAACATCATCATCATCATCATCACTATCAGCAGCAACAACATCAGCAGCATCAGCAATACTACGACGGCCATGACTCGCAGCAACAACACCACGAGGAGGAAGAGGAAATGTGGTAACAGAAGACACGACAGGCTGTTGGAACTCTGTACAAAGCAAGTATCTGCTTACTGGCCGAAAGGGTATCAAAAGTGGTCGAAGGCTGAAATGCAACTGCGGCAGCGAGGAAGCCAAACAAATAACCAAACAAGAAAGCAAACAGGAGGAATTTTTTGAATCAACATGTGGTACCTACTTCATCCTATCTGCATACAGCACGGAGTTTCTGTGGATGTTGGTGGCTCGAGTTGCGCCATAGTCGGGACGATGAACAAGGCAGAAAGGGACGCCAGCAAGCAAGCAGGAGGTTCTGGCTTTGTCCTTTGCTGTCTGACCCAAACCTTTTGGTTTCAACAGCATTCGCTTGGCATCCGTTATTTTATATTATCCACTTGCATATTTGGAGCACAGTTCCATGACTTCCCGGAAGGTGAACCGGCGTTGGCGGTTCAGAGCGGAGCGGAGCAGTTTGATATTCACAAGACCGAGCGCGCATTCCTCAAGGAATTGGTTGTCAATGAGTTTATAGTATAAGAGAGCAACAATCGATCAATGAACAAAATTGGGCTTGTTACGATGAAAGTGCTTGACTGAAGACTACGGCTATGATTGTTGGCCTCCAACACAAAGCTGCTTTGATGTGCTATTGTCACAGACATGCTAATGGCTGCACTGGCGGTCGTTGTTGCTGTAATGTCGAAAAAGGAGCCCGTGCGTCGCGGTTTGTGCCAGGACATGTTTGAATTGAGGCCAATCGATAAGTGACAAATGCGCTAGTCCCAATCAGGCTGCACCGGTTGCCTAGCTGGCAAAAGTCAAAGTCAAGGCGCGAGCGAGCTTGACGTGAGGTTTGGCAGGGCCAGTTGCCAGGGCAGGAGCTGCTGGCAGCAAGTAGATTTGCAAGCTGCAACGCGGAATAGGGAAACGACCTCACCCAAAGAAAAGGCAAGCGCGGCCTCTCGACCCTGCACCCTTACTTAGCTTCTCCTGCAACGGCCAGCCTCAACTGCAGCCCTTTCTCTAACCTCGCCTTTCTCAGCCACCTTCGTCTCTTGATACCCTGACGCTTCAAAGTTCCTCTTCGTCGCCGTCACCCATCCGCGTCTACAGCTCGCCCACCCGTGCACGCACGACCCACACTTTTTTCCTGGCGAGTCCATCTTCGCAAGACCCACGACCGTCGTCAACGAAGTGTCCGAACCGCTCCCAACATCCTCGCATCACGATTTCCTACGCAGCACGCTGCATCTCCAATCGAACACGCCCTGCTTGACGACAGTTCAACAGCTTCTGAGTCGCTGGAAGTCAGACCAGACAAAATCCTGTCTTGCGCTCTCGCTCTCGCCTGCCTCTCTTGCTTGCTGCAGCCGCACCAGCGCCCAAAGCTCGCGTCTCGTGTCGACTCTCGACGCAACCCACCTCCAACCCTGCCACCACCCTCCTCCCATTTTCGCCGTACTATTTCAGACTCTACTCTTCAGCCCTAGAATGGCCAACGTGAGCTCCCTCTGCCACTTCTGAGTTACTCGAGTTACGCGAACCTGCCCGTCCATTCCCGTCTCCATCGTTTCTATCCCTCTGAAGCCTACCCTGGTCTAGTGTGTTGGGTCTGCCATATCCAAACCACCAATCCTTTCCGTCGTCGGACTCAATTGCCAGACCGACGAGCCTTATTCCACTTCATCCTTGCCCGCCGTCTTCCTCTCTGCTCTGCCCCCCCTCATCTGCATCCTGTCTTTTGTCAACATGTCTGCAAACAACAAGCATCTGGGCGCTTGGCGCAATCCTCTTACTGCTAGGGCCAACGGCTCACAACCTCCAACCGAGCAGCAACATCCCCGCCACTACAGCAACCCTGGCGGCTACATGCCCAACGGCGGCGTGCCTCCTCAGGCTGTCCCAGCTCCTGGCGCCGTCCCTCTTTTGCCAAATCAGGGTCGTGTGATTGACACTGGCGCTGTCCGCATTCTTTGCGTTGCCGACGTTCGCGGTAAGCTCCCTCGTGTGCTTCTGCTGTCTGTTGTGGCGATGCCCGCAAAGCAACAGTCCACAACCTACTTTTGCTGACTGCATCTTTAACATCTCTAATTAGGACACCTGCGATCTTTGAACGAGCTTGCACGCAAGGCCCAAGCCAACTACGTTATTCACACCGGCGATTTCGGCTTTTACGATGAATCTTCGCTCGAGCGCATTGCAGAGAAGTGAGTAGGGACAAGATACAAAACTCCTCGACCAAGAACAAGGCGAGGACGCATGACTGACATTGACGGTGGTGTTATTCTTTATCAACAGGACGCTCAAGCATGTCGCCCAGTATTCTCCTCTCATAACTGAAGAAGTGAAGAAAGGTATTGCGACTGGCGGCCCGGGTTCCGTCAAACAACGCTACAGACCTGAGCAGCTGCCCCTTTCTGAGCTGCCGCTCTTCGTTACGCCCACCCAAGGCAATGCCACCTACGAGCTCGAGATCCCCGTGTATACCGTCTGGGGTGCCTGCGAAGATGTTCGCGTCTTGGAGAAGTTCCGATCTAGAGAGTACCGGGTCAAGAACCTCCACATTATCGACGAGGCGCAGTCCATGCTTCTAGAAGTGGCCGGTGTCAAATTGAGACTGTTGGGTCTCGGTGGCGCTGTTGTCATGCACAAGCTATTCGACAATGGCGAAGGACGAACCACCATTGCAGGAGGACAGGGTACTATGTGGACCACGTTGCTGCAGATGGGCGAGCTCGTTGATACTGCCAACAGAGTCTACGACCCAACTGAGACACGAGTATTTGTTACCCACGCCTCGCCCGCCCGCGAGGGTATCCTGAACCAGCTGTCCGTCAACCTCAAGGCCGATTTTTCGATATCTGCTGGCTTGCACTTCCGATACGGCAGCTCCTACAACGAGTTCAGCGTAAACCCCACTCTCGACCACTACCGCGGAAAGCTGGCTGCCAGCAAAGCATCCTTTAATGATGTGTGGGAGACAGTCAAGGCGGAGGTGGAGCCTGCCATCCAGCACAACGAAGCGCAACAGAGCTTGCTCAATAATGCGCTGAGCGTGGTCGAGAAAATGCCTTCCCAGGCAGCTGGCGGCAACCCGTTTGGCGGTGCACACGGCGGCGTCCCTGCCATGGGCCAGGTTGACGAAAGCGCTTTCAAGAACATGTGGAACTTCAACTTGGCAGACGCTGCTTTTGGTTGGTTGGTATTGGAAATCCAGGACGGCCGTATTGGTACGGAAATGAAGGCCCAAGGCTTCAACTTCTCTCACCGTGGCGCAAAGCAGCAGCCAATGTCTGCTGCTGCTGCTGCTGCTGCTGCACCGCCCGTTGCTGCCGCTCCTCCATCTGCTCCCTCTCAGGCCCCTGCACCAGCACCACAGCGACAAGCTTCTCAACAACTAGCGAAGAACTCCCCGGCTCCCACCCAGACAAAGCCTGCCACCCCAGCACCCGAGGTCAACGCAAAGGAGAACGACAAGCCTGCTGGTGCCAACGGAAACGCCCATGGAGCCGATTCCGCAGCACCATCCCCAGCGCCACCAAAGGCTAGCGACATTATCGGACTTTTTGTTATGAACACATCGTCTGTGTCTGATGAGGACCTTCGGAAATTATTTGCGTCAGAGGACCAACCCAAGGTTGTCGACGTTTTGAAGTGGGGCCAGGCCAATAAAGTTGTGCAGTTCAAGACCACCGAGGACCGAGACGGCGCACTGGAGCGCCTGCCCGAGGAAAACAAGACTGGAGGTGACCGTACCAAGCCTGTATTCAAGCTCTTCACACCCCGTGGCCGCGACTTCACTGCTCGAACTGGTAACGCGGGTACTTGGGGTAGCAGCCGAGGAGTAACTTCGTCTACCGGCCGTGGAAGCGGTTATCAGAGCAGCGGTGCTGGTGGCACTGCGTCTGACAGTGAAGGAGCCGGCCGTCGCGGCGGTCGTAGTGGTCGAGGCCGCGGTGGCGAGCGTGGTGGACGGGGTCGTGGCAGGGGTGGTGGTGGCCTCAAGGGCGAAGGCGGCAACGGCTCCCCCGCCACGCCGGCCGCAGCTCCTGCTGCCGAGTCGTGACCAGACCAAGCTCTCTGAGCAACTTTCTGAAGACCTGCAGCAAGATATAAGAGATACCAGTCATGAAAATGACTTGATAGCCAGAGCTGCGGTGCAAACAGCTGATGCCTGTTCTACACCACGGCTCGTCCTTTAGCACATTGGCTTGGTGAAGTGTTGGAAATTCAGCACATCGTTCTTGGCGGCTTCCTTATTTGGAGCTAGAGTCAGTGCACGGAGTTGCGCATAATTCTTTTCACCCAGTCCAGGTCATGTCTTCAAGTGGTCATTTTTCTATCCGGGTTTTTAGAGATATTGGAGGTGTATGGGGGAGTGATGGTTTATTTACGTGGCGGATAAATGCTCAGGAGAACAGAAGTTATTCTTTCCTCTTCGGACAGAACAGAAACTGTTAATTTTATTGAGAATACGGTTACTGGCCTCTGCGTTGCTTCTTGACGCCAGGTTTCGGAGTGAGGGATAACATAAAATGATTCATTACCACATGTTTTTGGAATGCATATTTTCTGACTTGTATTGTGATTGTTAACGTGTAGGTCCGTATATTACGAGGCGAAGCTAGAATATAGAGGCCACGTAATTTTTGCGTTGCGTGGCAGTCCGTATCAAGTGTCAACGACGATGTTTTGCCAAAAGTCAGGCATTAGAGGTATTGTAGGTGATTTACATTTGCTTTCTTACAAAAAGCGGTCGTCACTGTTCTTACAGTTCAGCAGCCTTGAAACAGTCGCCGTCTCTTGGATTCTCCAACACGGCCTTTTGTTCTTTTCTCCTTCCCCATAGCCATACTCTCTCTCTAAGCACGCACAGGCTTCATGCCCTTGTGTATCGCAGCTACACCTCCGGTCAAATCCTCCCACCCTTGACCACCAACCTCAAAGCCAGCGGCAACAATCATATCTCTAAATTCCCTCTGGCTGGGGAACTTTTCGATGCTCTCGACGAGATACTGGTAACTATCGCGGTCGCCGGCAACCAACTGGCCAATAAGTGGGATCGCACCAAAGCTCCACCGCTTGTACACGGCATTGAACAAAGGGAAGCGGTCAACCTTTGAGAACTCCAGCACGGCCAGCACACCACCGGGCTTCAAGACACGGAAGGCCTCGGACAGCGCGAGTGGGATGTTTGAGAAATTACGGATGCCAAAGGCTACCGTGTATAGGTCGACTGAGTTGTCGGCGACGCCGGCGGAGCGGAGGTCCTCTGCGTTTGCTTCGAGAAATGACAGCGCGGCTTGTTGCGAGGCGGGCAGCTGGGCGATGCTACGCTGGCGGCCGACGGCGAGCATAGAAGGATTGATGTCGGAGATGGTCACGCGCACGTTGGGGTTGCCGTTGTGGGTGTGGGCGTGGGCGAGGTGGCGAAAGGCAATGTCACCCGTGCCGCCGGCGATGTCGAGGATGTGTTGGGCTGGTGGTGTGGAGAAGGGCGGGTGGGAGCCTGGGTTGAGGGAGGAGACGTAATGGTCCCTGTTTGGTGAGGTGTTAGTTTGTCTTTGTGTTTTTCAAAGGTCGTGACATATAAAGGCAGCAAGGACTCACTTCCACACACGATGCCAGCCAAACGACATGAAGTCGTTCATACGGTCGTACGTCTCAGCGACATTGCTAAAAACTTCGGCAACGCGCTGTGTCTTTTCCGCCTCGGTGACGGTCTGGAAGCCAAAGTGTGTCTCGTGGTCTGGGCGGTTGGGCTGTGCTTGTGTCTGTGCTTCTGGGTTCTGGCCACTGGTTGTCGTCGAAGTAGGGGGTATTGACTGCGAGATGCCCGCCGTGGGAACGTTTCGCGCGGAGCTGGTTGTGGAGAATCGGGCTCGTGATGGGAATGGTGACGATGGTAACGATGCTGCTGGCGATGATGATGCGATTATGCTGTCGGAGCGCAGACAACGAGCTCCTGCGCGGAGAATATGCCGTGTTGCAGACATGGTTGATAAGAACGAAGCTTGTGAGCAGATGGTATTAGTTTGAGTGGACTGGCTGGTCCCTTCTGATCGAGAAGTCGTGTTGTGTGGATTTGCGCAATCGAATTCGGTTGATCGAATTGACGAAACGTCGTTGGGGGAGTTATGCGCAAAAAGAAATGGAGATTTACTTTGCTCCATCTGAGGAAGCTTGGGAAGATCCCTGTTTGCCGATCACGGCACCGAGATCAGCACGTCCAGTACGTATTCTGGCTGTCTGATCGACAGCATAACTCGCGACCACCACGACCACCCGCTTCATCTAGGCCTTGTCAGCCTTACGCATAGACACTGGATGCCGCTCTCTGATATCAAACGAGCAATTTTACAAATGAAATAAACACGGAGAGTTCTCCGACTCTCCTAAACCCCGTCACTGCCGTCGTCTCCTCGCTGTGCCGCTTTCGCTTGCAGCATGACTTGAGTGAATGACCTGATCCAGTTGCGCGCGTGAAAGGCGGCTGCGGCGACGGCGAGGAGGATGAGGATAAGGGTAAGGACGATGGCGAGGTTGTTGTCGGGCATCGTGTTGATTGTTTCTCTCGTCTCGGGTGCTCTTTTGCTCGTTTATTTCTTGTCGAGTGTCGAAATATTGTAGCTTTTGGAATGGTATGTTTTGAGATGCGCGTGGATGCTGCGATAGAAGAAGTGGTTTGAAAGGTGCAGACCAGCTTGTCCGTTCCGATACTGTGAGTGACGCTGTGCTGTGTACGGAGATGAGTGATTCGATGGTCGAGGAGAGTGTTTGTCTGGTAATTCGTTCAGATGAATGGAAGCACGTGAAGTTGCAAAAGTTGCAAGCAAAGGATGAACAACAACATCTGAAAGGCTGGAACTGGGAATACTGCCTGAAAATTCGAAAAGACTTGGACTGGATCCAAATTGATGAGACTTGCACTTCTACTGGCATTAGTACTGACACAATCGGCCAGGCCAGGCCACCCGAGTATCCTTTGGGAAGACATTCAGGCTTGTGAGCTACAGGGGAATCAGTACCTGCTCTTGCTCGTTTCTTTTAACCTGAGGTCTATTTGCCTACAATTTCACAGTTCTCGTCATGTCCAGCACCAAACAGTCTGGCTCACTTCAGACTGTCTTTGCCTCCTTCAAAGTCACTTACATCATACTCATCCGGATACCGTTCAAGCAAATCCCTCAGTTGCGCAATCTCTCTTTCGATGTCAGGCGTCACCTTCTCATACACATCCTCAAACATGGCCCGGATTGGTGGCTTCTTTTCGCGCTCGGCTTCTTGGAATGCTTTTAACAGCGTCCGCCGAATTTCTTCTCTGGCCTCCTTCTCTTTGGCCTCGTCCCACACTCCAGCTGCTTCCATCCACTTACGCAGCCGCGAGATGGGGTTGTCCCGTCTCTTCCACTCATCGACCTCAACACGAGCACGGTACGCGAACGAATCGTCACTCGTGCTGTGGTGTCCGATGCGGTACGTAAGGGCTTCAATCAGCACCGGCCGCCCGCCATCCTGTAACGCCATCGCACGGGCGCGCTTCGTGGCCTCGCGAATCGCCCACAGGTCATTGCCGTCAACGCGTACCGTCTCGATGCCGTACCCGACGCCACGCGAGGCAATGCCATCGCCCCGGTACTGTTCCAATACGGGTGTGGAGATACTATAGCCGTTGTTGCGGCAAATGAAGATGACGGGGCATGACCGCGTTGCCGCAATGTTGAGCGCGGCGTGGAAGTCGCCTTCTGATGCGGCGCCTTCACCAAAGTAGACAACAGCAACTCGCGGTGGGACAGTGGATGGGCTGTGGAGGTGTTGCATTTTCAAGGCGTAGGCGGCCCCTGAGGCGTGTGGGATTTGTGTTGCTAACGGGGAGGAGATCGTGTGCTATGTCGGAATTGTCAGTGATTGTCAGATACAATGAAAGAGAAGTAGACTGCCGATGCGTGGCATTGACCCAACGTACAATATTCAGCTCTTTGCTTCCGTAATGCACTGGCATGTTTCTCCCCTTGCCCGGATCATTTTTATTGGCAAACAATTGGCTCATGAAGTCTTTCGGTGTAAACCCTCGCTGTGCAAAGACACCCTGCTCTCGGTACTGGCAGAATATAACATCTTCTTTAGATAAAGCGCTGGAGGAGCCCACTGTGACAGCCTCCTCGCCAGCCGAGACCATGTAAAAACTGATGCGGCCCTGGCGCTGCGAGTCAAACATGATTATGTCCATGATGGAAACGAGCAACATATCGCGGTAAAGCTTGATGACTTCCTCATGCGAAAGATCGGGCTTGAAAGAGGGGTCCACTACATGGCCGTTCTGGTCGACAATGCGGTACGTTGGCATGGCCTCGTGCGACTCGGGCTGCTCGAATGACAGCGTGTTGGTGAAGGCGGACTTGACAGCACCGGGAAACTGAACATATTTCGAGTTGGGCCGCTGAGAGAGAGAGCTTGCGAGGCGGCGGTTGGCAGTAATGGCGGTAATGGCAGGAGTGCGAATCGATGGAAGGACATGTCGGGGCCCTGCCCCTCGGAGGGTCGACGGGATGGATGGAAGACCGATTTTCATGTTGGCAATGGCCTCAGTCAATGAATTGAGTGTCTCGTTCTGTCGGCCAGAGGGTTCGAGGACTAGAACGGATGTCGAGAAGGGCTCCAAGACAGAGCGGTCGTCTATCGTTCGTCTACTCGGTCGGCCTTGGGCTGCGGTGCAGTTGAGCCGCGACCTGCGATAGCCGACGTCATCCGTAGGCCGACAGAAACCGCAGGCCCTGTGGCTGCAGACCGGCAGAGGCCATGGAGAAACGCCAGACTGGCGACAACGGTCTTTGCATGGCCTTGTGAAGCTTGAAGATCAGAGTCTCGCGCGTGTTTGTCACCAGGCTTGGAAGCAGATGACGCTGGTGAGAAGAGGGTCGGAGTGCTACGCGTGCTCCCGCCCAGAAGTGGAAATGGGGCTTTGGATAGAGGGATATCCGATTTCGGACCGAAACCCAGAGATACACAACATGGTCCAGTTCAGAGGTTCGAATATTTGCAGGGCAGAACAGCACAACTTGTTGCGCAGGATATAACATGTGCTCTGAGTCAGGGACAGAAGAACAGGTCAACATGAAAAGAATAAAGAACAAGAGACTGTCTCGCCTAGCATTTCTATTTCCACATCCTGCTGCAGCAGACAAGCACGTTAATGGACCAAAAAATACCTGGGCATCTTGGAATGCAGGGTCCGGAAACGCCCCATGCGAATGGTGGTCCACTTGACACTAACCCCAGCCCGGCCTAGCCCCAGTTCTGGCGGGCGCTTGCACATGGTGAGGCAGGGCCATGCCGTCATTGCTCGCTGATAGTGCACGATTGCAATATCGTGGCGCCGTCCGACAAGAGAGCTGAGGCATGCTTTGGCATTCATAAATGTAGAAAATGGGACGAGCCGTCAGCTGGCAAGTGGTACCTGGCGGTGGAGGCGATGCAAAAGCAAAAATGTAAAATGAAGCAGAGAGAAATGATGGTGTTTTTGTCGCGGTCATTGGCAATATCGCGTCGGTTGTTTGCGTGTTTAAATGTATCTAGGTTCTCCGTACCTGGGTACTTGTACAATTAGCTACCAAGCGCAGCGACAGGGTCGCGTAATTACTTAATACTAAGTGACATCCAGGAGCCAACCCGCCAGGACAAGCCATTCTCGAGGTGGCTGATGAACCGCCCGCTGTCTCCCGCTACCAGAGCAGGCAGGAGGTGGTCTGGGTGGAGGGGGTTGCAGGGGTTGCAGGGCCTGAACCTTCTGAAAGAGGGGGGCCCCTGGGACGCTTGAGGGGCCCTCTGGGTCTCTACCATAGTACCTCGCACCAGGAAGCGTGCGCTGCTGCACCGCTAAAAGCTCGGATGGTGCCATGCTACGGACCTCTCATCTCGATCGGCTAAGTAACAGCAACGGCCCTTCCCAAGTCAACCAACGACGACCGTCCTCCAGTCCCATCCATCACCATCCCGTGAACGCTTCGAGCCGGCCGCCTCGCCTAGAACAGCAAATCTCTTGTCGCCCTCCCTCATGGCGGCATAACTCATGGCAGACCGAAGCAACACGCACGGCCACTGGAACTCTCGCTCGTCGCCATTGCCCAACAACGCATCGTCCTTAGCAACCTCAACTTCAACACCACCGCCGCCGCCGCCGTCACCACCACCGCTCCGGGTATCTTCAGCTGCACAGTCGCGCGCTCCTGCATCCGAACCTGCCTCGATCTCATCCCCTTCGTCCTCGTCCTCGCCCTCGTCCTCGACAACAGGGTTCCAGCCAGCATCGCCACCCCATTTCCATTCCTTCCGCGAACCGGCGTCAGCAACAGCCTCGAACTATCCGACAACTCCCTCTCACGCAAACACAAACCCGAATCCAACAGCGCCAGCGCCAGCGCCCAGTCCAAGAATAAGAGCTGCTTCGGGTACGAACGCAGACCCGCTAGGCGCATCCCGCAGAGCTCGTTCCTCGTCGTCGTCGACCGGATCCGCGTCCTCAGCAACCGCTGCTTCTCTCGACTCCTCAAGGTATTTACTTATACATGCTTCAAACGCTTTCCATCGATCGTCACGAAATAAGCTCCATAACAAACACGCGCACACTTTCTGGTGGGTCAGCTGGCTGGTCTTGGCTGTGGTGGACTGTTGTTGTTGATGTTGTTGCTGCTGCCGTTGTTGTTCTTGTCTGAGTCTGGTTCAAGGCCAACGAGGTTGTTGGTGGGTTGAGTCAAGTGTCAGCTCCAAACAAGTGCAAGTGCTCAGCCAGACTACAAATTGGCAGCAGAAGTGTGGCATCTGGCCGCGATTCCACTCAAAGCTCCTTCCTCCCTCTTCCCCTGCCCACTCTGTAGTGTTGATAACGCTCGCCGCCTCAAGTGCCGTCGGTGCCTGCATCTGGCCCCTCCCCCGCCTTACGATAACTCTCCATTCCTGCCCTCTTTGCACCCTCGGCCCACAAGCCTCAGAACCCTGAACGAGGAGCGTCGAGCGCATCTCACCAGCATTGACCGACCCCTTTGTCCTCGTCTCCGTCTTCTTCCTAGACTCCCAGCATGGACAACTGCCAGTAGTCACCTGTCAAGCGAAGTGGTGGCTGCCCAGTTACTAAGTACTTGGCTGGCTGCGCGGGTGTCTGCGAGCTGATGCACCCCAAGCTCAACCTTCCGTCATCAGTAGCGCTTCTGCTAGGATTCGGCATTTTGGAGCAGCGTCAACCTCTCCAAACCCGCAACCGCAACCGCCCAAAGCGCCTGCTACTATTCACCAGCTTCTTCCTAACCGACAAACCACAAATCACATCACCACACTCGCTCACTCTCCCTCTACACTACTCCCATCACCCTGTTTTCGCATAGCAGCCTCCACTTTTAGGCATCGACCAGACCAACTCGCAGTGCTGCCACTGCTAGTTGTGTATCAGATCTAGCCGGACCAGCAGTCATCCACCAGCCTCGATTGTTAATCATCTACCTTCCCACCCTCTCTTTCACCCTGCCGCCTTTCTTTGACTTCTTTCCACGTCGCCAGCCGTTTGCCATTCCAAGTCTCCGTCCATCAACAACACCTCTTTGTCCGACGAACAACTGCCGCGTCTCTGCCACAAACCATGAGATTGGCCTCGGTATTTACTCATGTCTCCAAATAGGCCCACCACCCGCTCCTCTGCTCGCCAGGCCGCCCGGTCCGCTCGTGCTGCTGCTGCACCTTCTGGTCCCTCGTTAGACCCTCCTGCCGCTCCTGCATCCTCCGTTGCAGCTCTGTCCAAGAAGCGCAAACCAAGCGACAACAATACGGTGCCAGACGACTCCGCCGAGCATCTTTCTTCTGGACGCCGTGCTAAGCGAGCAAGGGCGTCGGATCATTCTCAACCAGCTGCCATCTTAGCAGCACCCGCCGCGCAGACCCAGCCGCCAGCGTATTCCTTCAGGAAGCGAAAGGATAACCAAGCTACGACTATGTCAAGTCCAGAGTGAGCTGCATCCTGCGCCCCTTGCATCCTTCTCGGTCTCGAAATTGTTGCTAACTTATCTTGTGTTGGCAGATCTGCTGCAGGTCCATCCATACCACCCTCAGATAATGCACCTTCTGCCACGTCCAGTCGAAAGTCTAGCCGCAACAAGAAGAATGGCCCTTCAGGTGCGTTTGCAAGACCACGAGATGCCCAGTAAAGGACAAAAAAAATTGCAGGTTGCCATATCTGACCCTTAAAATTGTGCTACAGCTGGGCCTTCCGCTTCATCTACTTCCTCCAGACGATCCCGCAAGAAACCCAACAATCCCGACGAGGACACGCCCATGACGGGCACCGACGACAACGAAAAGACGTCTGCCCCTCACGAGTCCCCACCGACCCAAGCTTACCATGGCGAAGATAGTGATGGCCATGAAGATGAGTCTCACAGGCACTACCCAGATGATGATGATGGCGACGATGGTGAGGATGACGATGTGTTTGGCGGATTCGGCCCTCCTGGCGGCCTATCGTCTACCTTGGCCGCTCTGTCAAACATCATGTCAGGCATGAACGCTCGTTTGCGAGACATTCTCTCGAACCTGCGTCAAAAGGAGGATCCAACTTTGCATCTGGTGGCACTGAATGAGCTGTCCGAGATACTCTTGATTTCCAACGAGGATAATCTGCAAGGCCACTTTTCGACGGACTCGTTCGTTCGTGAGCTCGTCTCCCTCATGAAGCCCGACGAATTCTCCGAGGCCAACCCGGAGACTATGCTGCTGGCCTGTCGTTGTCTGGCCAATCTGATGGAAGCTCTCCCCTCGAGTGTGACAAACGTCGTCTACGCGGGTGCTGTGCCCGTCTTGTGTGAAAAGCTGCGGGACATACAGTTTATTGACCTGGCCGAGCAGGCATTGAGTACACTTGAAAAAGTCTCAGTCGAATACCCTGCCTCCATTGTCAAGGAGGGCGGGCTCGCAGCCTGTCTGGAGTACCTCGATTTCTTCCCCATGAGCACCCAGCGCACCGCCGTGACAACTGCTGCAAACTGTTGCCGTAATCTGCCTCACGACTACTTCAACGTTGTCAAGGATGCCATGCGGATCTTGCGAGATGTTCTCAAGAACAGTGATCAGCGTGTTGTGGAACAGGCCTCAATCTGCGTGTCTCGAATCGTGGAGACTTGGCGTCACACCCCCAGCAAGCTCGAGGCTTTGGTCAGCGAGGACCTCTTGTCGTCCATTTTGCGGCTTCTCCTTCCTGGCAGCACCAACCTCATTGGACCAAGCATTCACACTCAGTTCCTGCGTGTCTTAGCCTCTACTGCCAAAGCAAGTCCTTCACTATCAGTCGAGTTGATGAAGATGAATGTGGTAGAGACGCTCTACCAAGTCTTGACGGGCGTCTCGCCGCCTAACGGGACGGATGACGTTGCATCAAAGCTCGACAGCGTACTCATCATGCAAGCACTTATTCATCGACCGCGCGAACAAATCATTGAGGCTCTCAATGTTGTCTGTGAATTGCTACCCCGAGTACCTGCTGGAGTATCCGATCCGAGCAAGGGTGGCTTCATTGAGCCACTAGCTAGTGAAGCCAACCCGGCCGGCTCATCCTCATCGTTGTCGTCGCCGTCGTCGCGGCGTAGGACCTTTGACGACAAGCGCGTCCAGCTCCTGGAAGGCTGCAAGGCCGAGGTGCGGCGGTTCGCATTGATCCTCTTCCCCACTCTAACGGACGCCTTTTCGAGCACAGTCAATTTAACGGTCCGCCAAAAGGTGCTGTTAGCCCAACTCAAGATGCTGTATAACTTGGATGTCGACATTCTCACGGAAGCATTGGCGCCAGTCCCATATGCCTCATTCTTGGCTTCCATTGTCTCGCAAAAGGATGACTTGTCTCTAGTTGCAGGCGCGCTTCAAGCCACTGATCTCCTCATGACTAGACTGGGGAGTATATATCAGTACCAGCTCTACCGCGAAGGAGTCATTACCGAAATAACCAAGCTTGCCACGGAGACTGAGCCAGACGCCAAGACAGTCAACAGCGGACTCGAACGTCTGTCCCGTCGACCGTCACATGACTCTGCGGACCAGTCCTCCGAGGACGAGGGTGTATCTGATGAAGACGACGCTCACCAGGTCGATGAAGATGAGGATGATGAAGGATCACACCACTCCTCGGACGGCGAGGACCACGATGACGAAGACAATGAAGATGACGAGGATGACGGCGACGAAAATGAGCATGAAGCTCCTCCCCGGGCTCTATCAGGATCACCTGGTAGTTCCAGCGGCTCCACCATGTCTATTGACGCACCACCACCTCCGCCTTTCACAGCAACACAGCTCTTGCGGTCCAAGATACACAAGGCAGCCGCTGACTTTTTGGTCACGCACGAGACGGAAAAGAACGCAAAGCATATGAAGAAGAAGGCTACCAAGATCCTGGACGATTTATCAAAGCTGGCTCAAGATATTGAAGCCTTCTATCTGCGCCCCACTTCTTCGCCCAGTGTTGCCAACGAGAGTGGCAAGGGGCTTTTTACCAAGCTCGCAGGCTATTTTGACTCGGACCTCTTTGAAAGTGCCACAAGTGCAGAGTTGCTGGATTCTGGCATCGTTCGTATCTTGGAGCAGGTGTTCAGCAATCCCGACGGAGATCTTGCAATGGCAGCACAGGCAGCTTTTATTGAAGTTTTCATGGGTTACAGTGTCAAGTCCAAGCCCAAGACGGCCACTGCCGATTCGCCAGCCACACCTTTTAGTATGATGGTGCACAAGCTCCAAGATCTGCTGAGCCGCTCCGAACATTTTGAAGTCTTTACTGTTTCAAGCAGCACTCACGGAGACAACCATCGAAGCAATCCGGCGTCGATGTTGGCGAAACAGATTCGGCTCAAGCTCACGGCTGACGAGGGTTCTGACATCCCCAGAGTCTATCGTAACATTATGGTTTCCATTCATGCGATAGCGACTTTCAAGTCTCTTGAAGATTATCTGCGACCTCGCATCAGCCTTTCTGAACGTCCTAGACCCCCCCGGACCGGCCGTGACAGTCTTTCCAGAGCACTGGCCGCGATGGCAGGAGGCGCTTTCCCATTCGGCGCAGGTGTGCCTAGTGGCTCCGCCCGTCTGCCCTCACGCTTGCCACCTCCTATGGGTGCTGCTGCTGCTACAACTCCTCCTCCTCCACCTCCACCTCCGGTTCAGCCTGCCGCATCTAGCTCTCGCGTCTCGCGCAAAGCGAAGCCCCGCTCCAATCCATCCACTGACGCGCCGAGCACTCCCGATACTGCTGCATCTTCTGCTGCCGCCAAGGTTGTCCTACGACGCTCTGCTAGACGCAACCCAACAGCTGCAGATTCGCCACAACCGAGTCGGCCACCGCCCGAAGAGGATGATGACCTCGAAGATGCACTTGAGTGTGCCGATGAGAAGCACATTGATGAAGAGGACGACTCGGGTGACCGTAGTGCGTTGGACGCGATTGTTGGGGATCTGGACGAAGATATGGATGATGCTCCTACCCCAGACCCTTCTGCCGTGAATCTTGAGGTTTCTGGCAACAAGATTACTGCACGCAAAGAGGACGGCACGCGTGTTCCTACGCCTTCTTCCGGTGGCGCCAGCAGCGCTCTGGCGCAGCGCTCTAGCCTCCTCGCCAATGCTTTGATGAATTCGCCTTCGTCTTCGGCTCGACCCATGTCCTATGCCGCGGCCATCCAGACTATTCCTCAGGACTGGCACCTCGAGTTTAGTCACCAAGGCAAGGTAGTCAGCAATGAAACCACCATTTACCGAGCTGTGCAAAGATTAGGCTCGGATGAGTTTGCGATCCGCAATGTTTGGGCGCAAACCCATGAAATCAAAATTCGTCGCGTGTCGGGCCCACCGTCCACCGAGACACTGTCTTTTGGTTCCACATCGCATGAAGAAACAGAATCTGGCGATGGCAATGTGCCTGCTTCGCTAGCCAAGCATCCGACAACCGCCTCAATTTTGCGCCTCCTCAAGATCCTGCACAACCTCAATGCCAATATTGACGACGTGATTGTCGAAAACAAGGCTACCTTGAAGCTGAACAGAGAGCCATTGTCGCAATTCGTCAACACTAAACTTACAGCAAAACTCAATCGGCAGTTGGAAGAGCCCTTGATTGTGGCCAGCAATTGTCTTCCAAGCTGGAGCGAGGATTTGGCTCGTCTACACCCTTTTCTCTTTCCCTTTGAGACGCGGCACCTGTTTTTACAGTCGACTTCATTCGGTTATGCCCGGTCAATGAATCGATGGCAAAATGCACAGCCGCAAGAAGACTCTCGTCGACATCGTGATGACCGTCCTTTCTTGGGGAGGCTTCAGCGGCAAAAGGTGCGCATCTCGCGTTCCAAAATCCTCGAGTCAGCTTTGAAGGTGATGGATCTTTATGGCAGCTCGCAGAGCATTCTCGAAGTTGAATACTTTGAGGAGGTCGGCACCGGTCTGGGTCCGACATTGGAATTCTACTCTACCGTTTCCAAAGAATTTGCCACCAAGAAGCTCAAGATGTGGCGTGATGCCGACGGGTCGCACTCTGATGCAGATGAATATGTGTCTGCACCCAACGGTCTCTTCCCTCGCCCTTACGGTGAGGACGGCTTCTCAGGCTCGAGCGGTGAGCGGATTTTGCAACTCTTCAGAACGCTTGGCAAGTTTGTGGCCAGATCCATGATTGACTCACGCATCATTGATATCAATCTGAATCCCATCTTCTTCCGCATTGGTGACGAGTCTTCGGGTATCAAGCCCTCTCTGGGTGCAATGAAACTTGTTGATCCAGTGCTTGCTCGGTCCTTGGTCCTGGTGAAGAAGTTTGCGATGGCAAAGAAGGAGATTGCCGAGGATCCAAATCGCAATGCAACGCAAAAGGTCAACGACATTCATGAAATCGCCATTGACCAAGGTGTTCGGATCGAGGACTTGTCCCTTGACTTTACACTGCCTGGATATGCCGATATCGAGCTTGTGCCCGGAGGATCTCAGGTGATGCTGACCATTGACAATGTGGACCAATATCTTGAGAGAGTGGTGGACATGACCCTGGGAAGTGGCGTACGCAGTCAAGTGGATGCATTCCGTACTGGCTTCTCCCAAGTGTTTCCTTACCAAGCCCTCAGTGCGTTCACGCCTGAGGAGCTCTGCACCCTCTTTGGTCGCGTCGACGAAGACTGGTCACTTGCTAGTGAGTTTCCCTCATGCTCTAGACTGTCAAGGACTTTGATTTTGTCTTGCTTGTTACTGACCTCTTACTGTAGCTCTCATGGATTCCATCAAAGCGGACCATGGATTCAACATGGACAGCAAGAGCGTACGCAACTTGTTGCAAACTATGAGCGAGTTCACGCCACCTCAGCGACGTGATTTTCTTCAATTCACCACCGGCAGTCCAAAGTTGCCCATTGGAGGTCAGTATCTATCATAATATCTGTGTGTAGTCAAAAATAACGTCGTGACTAACGATAACAAACAGGGTTTAAGAGCTTGACGCCCATGTTTACGGTCGTCTGCAAGCCCAGTGAAGGTCCCTACAGCTCGGATGACTACCTACCCAGCGTCATGACGTGTGTCAATTATTTGAAGCTACCCGACTACTCGGACATCAACACATTGAAGAAGCAGCTCTATGTTGCTATGAAGGAAGGACAGGGCGCCTTCCATCTATCTTAAACGGAGCACGCAAAAGTGCAGTCTCAGGAAGTATAGTCAATGGTGCCTTTGCTCTCTGTCTTCGTCGTTGCCCTAGAAGCAGCTACTGGGGCACGGCAGTATTTTTTTTTTTCCCCTCACAACTGGAGTTTCGGTGATGGCTTCTGGCTAGAATGAAAGAGAAGGCTGTTCTAGTTCTGCTGGTTGCGCATCAGAGGTAAGGGGGCATGCATGTAAGGGCTGGGGCACTAGGGGCGGTTGCGATCAGATTTTGTCCTTTTTTTCTTAAATCTCTGCGTCGGCAACTGCCGGTGAGCAGTGAAAACATGCCCTTCTTCACAAGACAGCAGGGCACGGAGGCGTATGTTACAAATAAACTGGTCAATCACAGGTTCTACGCAAAGACACAGGCATACGTTATTGGAACAGTCATATGCTGTCATCATCTCAGCTCAATGACAATCTGGGTAATCAGCGCTGGGAAAAGTCAGATTAGCGTTAGCTGGAGCGCAAAAGCATCGATTTATTTTCCATTGAGTCTGCTGGCCATGTGAGGGAAGTCTTGAGAAATCATTCAGAGCGTCCGTGGATGGGTTCCGCAGGCTGGTACAGGTACGAAGTACAGAATGGTACGCGATAACTCTCACCGACTCATTTACAGCTTTGATGCATAAAATTTCCATTTTCATATATATCGCACCCTATTCGATACGCTGCTGAAGCCCGTTTCAGCGATCCGAAATACCTCACTAGTACGCAGGTCTTTTTCTTAAGGTACCTTTCAGTACAAATCTCATGGAAATAGAGGTGCCGGCGAGCGTAGCAATGCTCGTGGATCCAAAATATAGGGGTTCTGACCGGCCGTCTTTTAGGAGTATTCACTTTCTATTACATTTGTTAGTCAAAAAATAACAAAATGTCTACTTGCATAGAGACCTTTATAGTAAGAAGAAATTCAATCGTCGAAGTATCCTCTTCATTTACTTCCATATTTATTCAATTAAAAGAGGATCTCTCCGGCGCATCCCATCTGATTTGAAATGTGCCAGTCGTCGTTATCGCGCACCATATACAAGTTGCGTGAGCACACTGACGTGTGATGTAGAGCAGGGATCTTCCAAGTTAAAATACGCAGGGGTGCTAAGTACTCTACGACAGGGAACGCGTCTCAAACGCGTCTTGACATCAATGTTGTTTATTGCAGTATGAGCGCCTGCCATCTTCCTCCCTGTCTTGCGCCATCCCCTTCATCAAATCTAATGGTGTAACAAGGCCCAACCCAAAACTCACCATACACTGCCGCGGCTTGAAATACGGCCTGACAGGCACGCCTGCAACCTTTCTTAATGCTGATATTTGGAGACGTGTTTCGCGCTTCTTTTTCCCGCCACTCCCCCTCGACTACTTTTAGGGATTATCTGCGTCATCGTCAAGTTTCTTATTTGTTCTGGTTTCTTCCCCAGTTTTGCAGCCTGTCATCGTCTGCCTATACCACGAATAAAGTATAGCAAAGTACATCGCGCAAAATAATGGTATCGACAACCCGCGGCGCGGCGCTGCGGCGGTCGCGCGGGATGGACGAGGACAACGACGTGGGGCGTGATTGGTACACATTTACCGAGGAGGACTCGACATTGGTGGGTTTGAATGAGGCCGAGGATGATAACGATCACAACGACAGAGCTACCGCTCAATCCATCAAGGCTCGCGGAAGCAGTGGCAAGGGCGCTGCATCGGCAAATAAAGACAAGCCAAAGGGCAAAGTCTCGGTCAGAGCCAAGGCCAAGGATGGTCCAAAGACTTACAGAAAAGTGTCGTCTGTACCTGAGCTGAAACAGGCAACGTTGCCTGCCCCACAAAAGATGGTGCGAGAAAAGAAAACGAAGCCGACGCGGGCTTCGCTGACAGCCATTTCGACTACGGTGACCAAGAAGACAAATGCACGGCAAAGTCTCCCGGCTTCCTTCGGAGGCACCAAGCGGGCGAAGCAGTCAATTTCTTCGAGTTCGATGACAAGACAATCGACACTTACGCAGATTGGCTGGGTGCCGAGTACCTTCCCAGATGATGATGATGATGATGATGATGATGATGATGATGACGATGTGGATGACTATGATCGATTCAATCTGAGGTCGGTGTTTGATTTGACCCGATCGAGTGACCACGAAGAGGAGGGCGATGAGTTGGGTGTGGAAACCGAAGACTGTGAAGTCTCGCTTGGGCCTCCCACGAGAAAGTCAAGGACAAGAAAGCCGGAGGGTGAAGCAGACGAAGTGAAAGGATCTAAGCGTGGACACAAACGAAAGAAGACTGCCGGTCGTTCGAGAAAATCTCAAGGAAAGGATGAGGATGAGAGTGGACATGAAGAGGCTGCGTCCACTTCAAAGTTTCATACCCAGACTTTGACACAGATGCCCTCTTGGAAGCAGAGTGACGACAACAATGTTGGGCCAGCAAATATGATGTCTGACGATCTGGAAGATGCAGCTCTGAGTCTTGGTCGTAACCTGGATAGTGTTGACCTCAACTCACCTGTCAACAACGAAGAAAGCAGTCATGGCGACTCACCTCCGTCAAGAAAGAGGAAGAGACCTGTACCATCATCCTCAACAGTCCACAACGATTCTAACATCTATCCTGATAACATAGGCAATAGATCACCATCCAAGAATCAAGTTGCCCAGCCAAATCTAACGACACCAAGCGTCCAGCGTATATTCGAAATACCTAACTCCCAGCCATCGCCCTTCACACCAGACGGCCGGTCTTCGTTCCGCACTCCCAACGTTCCACCGACGCCATCCGTGCTTAATTCCAACATTATCGAAGAACGCTTCTTCTCACCATTGAGTTATGACCGACAAGGTGTGGATCGCACACCATTGAAACAGAAGTCATCGAACGTTGATGCCCCGACGCCTACTGCGAGCAATCCGGTGCCCCGCTTGCTTCACAGGGAGCGGAGCGAGATTGCAGATACATGGTCAACAGTCAACGGCGGCATCGACACCAGCTCAGTGCCTGCAACACCGGTAAGAAAGGCCAAGGACATACTTAAACAGAGTCGCCGGCCTGATCGGACTCCGTTGAAGGAACTCAGCTTTGCGGATGTCAGTGTTGAAATGGGCGAGCAGAGCACATCTTCCCAAAAAGGCAAGAGTGAAGCTCTGCGGTCATCGTCCCACCTAGAAGATGATATTGTCATGGATTCTGAGGATGAATTCCAGATCTTTGCTGAGGACGACGAAGCAGCCAGTGTTTCTCAGAAAGCTGTCCAGCCATCTCAACCCCTTCCTTTGGAGACTCATACACCTAGACGAGCTCACCGGTCTGCGATTCAGGCGACACAACAAATTGGGGCTGTACAGAACAGAACCCCTAGCCAAGCCGTGGATTCGAGTGTTGCTCACTGCATCATCTCATCTTCGCAAACGAATGCAAGTCCGGGAAATGAGAATGAGGTACATGGTGCACAATTTCATGCTGGACCTGGGCTATCGGCCAGAGCAACATCACAGACACCAATCGGAAGAACTCCATCTCAATCGCCTGCTGCCAAGACTGCATCTGAAGGAGTCGTATCTGGAACGCCGCTCCTCTCATTCCGGAAGGCCGCAGCTCCGGTAGCATCCTCATCTGCTGCCTCACACCGGCATTCTACGCCTGAACCTATTCCGGAAGATGAAGAGAAGGACAATTCTGAGCCCGAGACGCCCAGTCGTCTGCCTCGACAGCCTAGTAGTTCTGTCGCTGTCGATAAGGAAACACCCATGACCTGGCCTCAAAATACTTCTCCGGTCGGACCGCAAGTCTCCCAAATGGGCTACTACAAGTCTCAAGCCTTCGAATCACAGAGGGTTCCCTTCGAAATTATACGGCAAATGGCACCACAGACCGATCGCTCGGACGTAATTGTGTCCATGGACCCTGGCAGCGTCAAGCAAATTGTAGCCGGCACCAAGACACATGATTTTCGCGATTTCCGCCTTCACCAAGTCGCACGCATCTGGATCTACATCAACCGTCCTGTCTGCGAACTCAAATACATGGCAATCATCAGCGGATACAAGCTTCCAGGTGATATCCCCGAGACTGACTTGGGTATTGGGAATAAGGAATTCAACCAGAAGCAGGGCGCCAAGTATGCATATGAGCTGCAGCAGGTATATCAACTCAACAATCCGGTCTCGCTGGAGCGGATGCAGGAGAATGGATGGGTCGAACAGGCGCCCCAGAAGTATGAATTTGTCCCGCCTGCAGTGCTGGGTGAATTGATGGGCAATCTGAGATGTGCACTTTTCGAGGAGCGTGAGGATCACGATTTTGAGTACGATCAGCACAGTGACTTCCTGGAAGAAACGGCCTTAGGACGCCCCAAGACAGTCGGAGTAGGAGTGCATACCTTGACACGTGAGGAAGACGTGACCATCAGTCAGGAGCTGGCGCAGCAGCTGAGGAGCGATATTGAAGGCGCAACACAGCTGGTAGCAGGTCAAAACTATTCGGCAGGCCGCACAGAGCCTGCTCACCATGGGGCCGATGATGATGTGACAGATATTGTGCCGTTGAGCCAGGACTTGACAGGAACAGGGCGCATATTGTTCTCTCGCTCTCGAAACTCTGCTCAGCTGCAAAGACAAGTCACCTTTGCGGACAAGTTGCAGTCGCCACCAGCTGGTTCGCAGAAAGACAGTCATCATCAGGAGGTTGAGGTAGCCAACAGTCCCCTTGGCCGAGGAGTCTCAGGATCTCAATCTTGGTCGCAGCGACTGAATGACCCTACTTTTCGTTCATCGCAAGCTACAACAATCAGCAGAACAAGTCAGTCCCAGGAGCTCCCGGTGCAGTACCAGCAGGCGCCTGTTTCGACAGCCAGGATGAGCGCAGGCCGTAGCGCTAGCGGTAGCAACCGTCAGTCTCGTAGTCACCGTCGAGGGCAAGAGTCGAGCAGTAGCTTGCCCAGTCTGCCAGACGATGTACTCGTGGTGGATGAAAGCAGTCCTGTTCGACGGGTAGAAGGCGACGAGAACGAAACTACCACTAGTAAGAAGAGTGATGTTGATACGCAGTCGACGCTGGGACTGAGCATCTTGCGGTCTTCGCAGGCTCTGGGATTGCTTGCTGGCATTGGGGATGAGCAGGATAGTCTGATGGATGATTCGCGGATCAGATTGCCGCCTACGCAAGGGGAGATTGTGTGGGATTCAGAAACGGAGTAAATGCTGTTTACTGATGCTTCGCCTGGTTGGTGCTTGGAATTGAGATATTCTATATGTGTGTTTTAAAAGTGTGCTGTGAGTTTACAAGCTCGATGTACGCTTGGCATGTCGTTTGACTCGACCAATGGCTTGCGATGAGTTGACAGACATATCCGTTCTGGATGCGCAGAATGCACACAAGATAGCTCAATGGGGAATAGCATCATATGAAATAAAGTTCATGTGGCTGCTTCTTCTATGTCGGATGTAGGGGCATAGTCGATTCGGTCTCTACGGGCGATACAAGTCGATCTCGGGTTGCAACGCTGTTCTTAGCGTCGTGGGTTTGCTTGCCGTTTTTGTGCAGCCGTTGCAGCCATTTGCATGTCGCAATTTCTCTAACACCCCACTGCGCAGGGTTTGAGGGTCACTAGAATATTCGGTACATATCGATCATGGAGATGAGTGGCTGCTTGGGAGGCAGTAGTGCTATAAAAAGAAAACTTCCAAGTCGAGGTACGAAAGGCATGACTCTGGTACCGATTGGATTCGTACTGTGCAAGGGCATCGATAACCAAGAATCAGAATCCCCAGATGCAAGCCAGTCTTTTCATGATGATGATGATGATGAGCGGCCCATGGTTTGCTTGTCTGCTGGGTCAAGTTGGACGTCAACTGGTCGTTTGCCTACTTGGCGTTTCAGGGGACCCACCAATCACGCTGTTATGACGCTGTGGGGAAGGGATTGGCAGCTCTGAGCTGGCAGGGCTGCCCTCATTAGGGATTGATGCATGGCTACTCAGGGGTCGCTCATAGTGGCCGATGGTACCTTCAGCAATGTACTTTGCAATACTGTTCTAGGCCCGCGCCGCAGCAAAGAGCAGATACGTTGGTACCCGTACGACGCGTGGAACTACAATGACCTCATTGCCGACCCAAACAAGCGGGCAGTTTGTCACAGCAACCAGGACAGCGCATAGCACAGTCTGGCAGCTTTCCTGGTTTTGGGGAAGGAGTATATTGAAGGGAACACGTACCATGGTTTCTCTTCGGGATAGCATCTTTGTTTTTCCATTTCCATTTTGCGACCGGTACGCTATAGCAGACTGTGTGTTCCACTCGATTCTATTCAGAACCTGAAGGGAAAGAAAGCCTTGGAGTGATTGATTGATTTGGTTGTCTGATGGGGTTCTTTGGCGACTGAACGTTGGCCAACTTTTGTCGACTCGTACCTTGTGTTTTCGTTATTGTTGATGCGAGTACTGTCGAGATCGAGATCGAGTGTCGTGTCTTTTCCCGCTGTGACTCCTTCCTTTTCTCCTGTTGGGCTGTCTGCCTATTTATCGACCTTTGCCCCATTCTCGAGAGCTTCTTTGATGCAGCAGCCAGTTCCTAGCTGTGTCGTAACGGAACCTCTCCTCGGTCCCATCGTCTTCACCTCCAACAGAACCGGAGAAAACGGCAATCATCCGACCGAACACGCTCAGCAATGTCTGACCAGCGCGACGACTTTGACCAAGAGTCGCAGCGCAGAACCCACACCAAGCCGCACTCGGGCAAACACCCCATTCCAACCATCCAAGGCTACCGCGAGCACCGCCGCCAACTGCAGGACCAGCAGCAGCAGACCGAAGAAGCCCAACAAGGGCCTGAGGACAAGTCCAAGACCAAGCGCGCTTTTGAATCCGCCAAGCGCATCTTCAAGGGCGAGGATCAAGGCCAGAACCGCCACGAGCCGTACCCGGCTGCCAATCGGCATTATGTCGTAAGGCCGGATCAGGATCCGCGGCAGACGCAACTCCAGGACCAGCAGGGCGATGGAGATAGTGGTATTGAGGGGTCGGAGAGCTGGGCAGGACAGGCCCAGAGTCAGGGCCAGAGCAATGCGGATCAGAGGGCTGATCTTGGAGGGCCAAACGCGGTGGATGATGGGTTAATGCAGAATGTGCAGCAGGAGCAGCAACAGCAGCAGCCTCAGCAACAGCAGCAGCCTCAGCAACAGCAGCAGCCTCAGCAACAACCACAAGCAGACCAACAACAGGGGAAACAAAATGCCAAGAGCGGAAAGGAACCAGAGAAATCCGCCACTGAGCATGTCGCATCCATGCAAGATCCAAAAGCGAAGCGCAAGGCCATGAAGAAAGGCTCAAGACAGACCGGCGGACGCGAGGTTACTGATCCAGTCACGCACCTGCCACTCATCATCCACGACCAGACAGACAAAGACCTCAGATCAGCGCCAGAGAACGAAGCAGAACCTGGGGAGCATCACACCACCGCCACAGGACCTCAAGGAGCAAGCAAGACACCGGAGCAACTGCAAGAGGAGCAGGCCATGCTTCAGCGGGGCTTCAATGGTATCCAGAGGCTATTCCCAGCTCCCGAGTCGGAGCGTCTCAAGAAGCATCTTGCAGAAACATATGGGCAGACGTTAACGATTGGACTGTCCGTCATTGGTGTTGCTGCTGTGGGACCCTTTATGCTATCTTCTTGGCTCGGTCAAGAGCGCTGGATTCCCCATTTCTCAACCATAATCGGTATGGCTGTCCTCGCCGCAATCACGCTCGGTACAGCTTGGGGCATGGGTCAATGGCTGTCAAAGAAAGTCACCGACATATTCGAAGACGAGACTTGGGATGCGTCGCGACGGGAGGAAAAAGCAATCCTTGATTCCGACACTGAGCTTCCTGAATCCGTTCAATGGCTCAACAGCTTGCTCTCTTCTATCTGGCCGCTCATCAACCCAGATTTATTCTCCTCATTGATCGATGAGATCGAAGATATCATGCAAGCCTCTTTGCCCAAAGTGATCAAGATGGTAAGCATTGATGATATGGGTCAAGGCAACCAAAGTTTGCGCATTCTGGGCGTTAGGTGGCTGCCATCGGGAGCTGCCAGCCAGACTGTAGGCACTAGTGGCGAGCTGGAGCATCCAGACAAGAATGGCAAGCAGACGGACCGGACAGATCCCGAAAACGCCCAGGCGCAAGGGACCGAGGAAAATAGGGAGAAAAACCTGGAGAATGGCGGCGAGGGCCAAGACAACAATGACAAGAAGAGCGGCGAAACGAAACAGGATGAACAGGCCGAGATTGCCATACGCGAGGGCATGGAAGCCGAAGAAGGCGACTTTGTCAATCTCGAGCTGGCTGTCGCGTATCGCAGCCGCACGTCGAGCAAGAGCATCAGGGAAAAGTCAAAGAGCGCACACTTGTATCTCAAATTCTACACAATGGGTGGCGTAGCTGTTCCGGTCTGGGTCGAGCTCAGAGGGTTCATTGCTACGCTGCGAGTGAGAATGCAATTGACTGTAAGTGACTCCGTCAGTTGGCTTTACGCAAGGATAGCAATCACTAACATGAGGCTCTATAGCCCGATCCTCCATTTGTCAGCCTCTGTACCATGACATTTCTAGGCCAACCGCGCGCTTCGATGGCTTGTGTTCCGCTATCCAAGCACGCACCCAACCTGATGGATGTTCCCATGATCTCCTCATTCGTCCAATCCGCCATCGACGCTGCGATGGCCGAATACGTGGCACCCAAGAGCCTGACATTGAACCTCAAGGATATGCTTATTGGAGAAGACTTCAAGAAGGACACCACAAGCCGCGGCGTTATTCTCGTCTTCATCAAGGCTGCCCACGGCATCAAGCAGGGTGATTCTGGAATTGGACCTCAGCAAGGCTCTAGCGATGCGTACTGCACCGTGAGCTGGGGCAAATTTGGCAAGACAGTCTCCTCGACACGCATCATTACAGGTTCTCAGGATCCAGAATGGCATGAATATGCCACTATTCTTGTGACGGCTGAAGAGCTAAACGCTGAGGAACGGCTGCGGTTGCAGATCTGGGATTCTGACAAGTGGACTGCCGATGATGACCTTGGCCGCATTGAAGTGGACTTGAAGGAGCTGATGCACAATCCAGATTCACAAAATAAGATGATGGACCGCCGAGATAGATTTACTGGCCAAGACTCTGACGAAAAGATGCCAGGTTTGATGGAGTGGTCGGTCGGATACTTTTCCAAGGTCAAGATCACAGAACAAGAGCTTCAAAAGCAAACGGTCGACAAGCATATTCGTTCGCGAGATCAGCTTCGGCAACACATTTCTGAAATGACTGCCAATAAATTGCGAGAAGCTGGCAAGGCCGATAATGATGAGGAACTTCACCAGCAACGAGCCCAAGACTATGCCGACATGGAGAGCAACATGATTGCGTCCGCACCACCCAGCCAGGAGTATGTTTCTGGTATCCTGTCGGTGCAAATACACAACATTACCAGTCTCGAAATTCAAAGGCTGCAGAAACCCAACAAGAATGGTGACGAGAGCGACGCCGACAGTGAGACAGAGACAGGCGATGATATGCCTGACAGCTATTGCACCATCATTCTCAACCACAAGAAGATTTACCGCACGCGGACCAAGCCCAAGAACTCCAAGCCCTTCTTCAATGCCGGCACGGAACGCTTCATTCGCGACTGGCGATCCACCGATATCATTATTGCAGTCCGCGACGCCCGCACTCGCGAGGACGATCCGCTCATCGGCATTGTCTTTTTGCCGCTGAACAAGGTGTTTTCTGAAAGGAGCCAGGTCGTTGACGTCTATCCCCTTGTTGGAGGCATTGGTTACGGACGTGTGAGGGTCAGCATGGTTTGGCGCAGCGTACAGGTCAAGATGCCCCGCCATTTTCTTGGATGGGACTATGGCACTCTCGAGCTGCGAGGCTCAGTACGCGCCAAGTCATCAGGCCTACCTGAGAAGCTACTCGGAAGCAAGGTCAAGCTGCACACGGACCTTGGCAAGACCAAGGTGTACAGCAACGGCGATGGTACGTGGACTCTTGGGAAGCATGATAAAAAGACGGAAGAAAGCGCCTTCCTCCCTGTCCGCAAGCGCTACGCCTCGCCGCTTTTGCTTGAGTTCCGCGAGAGCACGCTCGCTTCGCACAAGACGACTGCGTTTGCGGTTTTGTGGCTGCAAGAGCTTGTTGACGAAGAGGTCGAGACACACACGCTTTCCGTGTGGCAAGGCGGATCAGACCGACTTGGTCGGGCACGAGAGAATTGCGACTATCACGGGGACAACGAGGGTGAGCAGCCGCTGGGTGAGGTCGAACTTGATCTCAAATTTTGGCGAGGTCTGTCTGGCTACCACAAACGATTTGCATCCAACAGCAGGACGGGCAATATGAGAGACGTAATGGAGTGCTTGGACACCATCACCGATGAGAACCTTACAGAAGGTGACTACGATGACGACGACGACGACGAGTCTTCCTCGTCTGACGAAGAAAACTCTAGGGATAGTGAAGATGCCAAGGTGATTAGGCGCGGAAGTGGCGATAAGGAGGCCAAGAAAAAGCTCAGAGTACATACCAACGACGATTCTTCCGACGACGCACATTCATCGACAGAGGAAGCCAACGAAACCGACAACAGACACTCTACGCTGTCGTTGAACAACATCAAGAAACTGGGAAAAGCCCCCAAAAAGATCCTGCATAATCCCGTCGACGGCACGCTGAGTACCGGGCTGGACCTCATTGCGCCTGGCCATAATGACGATGATGATGGATCGCGTGGTGTATTAAATACTCTACGTGATTACAAGGACCATCACAAGGAGCTGCACCGGAAGCACAGAGGTATTATGCAGTGGCGCGCTGTGCGAGAGGTCAACCATGTGGCGGGCAAATTGAATGACTTGAAGGGCAATGTCAGTGGATTGTTTCATCATGGCGATAAGGATGTTGGCGCCGAGACGGAAGTCTAGTGGACCAAGATTTGTGATTGTTGGGATTTTCCGTTTGTGTAAACCTTGATTTCCACGCAGGAGCAGGAGAAGAGGGACGACAAGGGAGCGTGAGAGGGGATGCTGCTGGACAGTGTTGTGTTATTAGCATTCATTCAGGTGCACAAAAGCAAAGAGAGTCTTGCATGAGCTAGGGATTCATGTAATTTATTTTTGAGACTTTTCGGCACCGCTATGTATCTCAACTTCATCAAAATACTATCAATCGATACGAGAAAGTACACTTGCGTACGAAAGCTGGAATTGTGCTACCATATTATGTGCTGAGAGGCGCATCAATGAAACCAGATGATCAGTATCTTTGAATGTGGGAGTCGTTTTGCTTCCATTCCTTTTCACGCATACATAATTGCCTTGATAATACAAGCGCCTGTTGTGAAGAGTAGAGCATCTGAGAAAGGCACGGGCCATCGTCGATGCACCAGACTAATAGCTAAACTCTTGTTCCTAATGTGATCAACAGTGTCGAGACCGTACGTTTGGATTCCATTGATTTTCAATTCAGCCAGGCCAATATGCTGCTCACAAGCTCGTCACATCCTTTATTCATCTCTACCTATTCGTCAATGGTCAAGTAGTTGACTGAGGGCACACTAAGTATTCTTCACAGTGATCATATTCCTGATCACAAACCCGCATCGTCTAACACGATAGGTAGAAGCAAGTAAGGTCGATCATCTGCCAGAGTGCTCAAGTACAGGTCATGTCGTCGCAACCCAGGGAACTGTGCTGATACCTTTCCTTCCTTTGAACCAGTCACAATATAAATGACTTGCAATTTATACTGCGACTACACGATACAAACCATGCGGAGGTCTTGCTATTAAGAAATATGAATAGAATATCAGGCATCTAAACGTCGGTCTGTTTACATTTGGAAGTCAGGCACTTATCGCGCTGTAAAACCCAGGTTTTGAACCAGACGAGAGAGGCAGATCAATCATATATATCAGCGACGTTGATCACAGTATCGATCAGAGAACGGCACACTCGTCGAGTCAATCATTGGCTCTGTATCTACATTGATTCTCGGCAGACTAAACAAAGGAATATTAATTGGAAGTGGTCCCATAATATGGATACGGAGAACCTGAGCATTTCTGAGAGCTCTCCTTCCACAGGCAAAAGTTACGACCAGCATAGCTAAAAGTCTCATTGATCCATTGACGCTTTATGCTACCTGCTTGATCCATTGGGGTGTAGCTGTACACCATGGTAAGCTACGAACCCGGGTTGACGACCATCTAGTCATCGGTACCAACCCTCAAACTAGCGGCAGTAGATATAAAGAAGCTGTATATCCCTTGCCTGCTGCCCATAACAACGGTGTCCGTCCAAGTGCCTGGAGCAAGTCTTAGAAACCTAATACTGCTGATATGCCAGGTTCGAGATAGCTTCATGTTAGATGTATAAGGTAGGCACTTCATCGAGAATGGACTTGAAAATGCATGCATACTTCTTACAATACCATCTGTGCCTTTCTCTGCTCTCAAAGGCAAATCCAACCGAGCCATGATTCCCAAGCAAGGCCTGTCCCCTTTAACAGCCGTCGCTCTGAAAGTGAAGACTTTCAAATAATGAAGGAAAATGAGGAAGCGAATTCCTCGCGTGCGAGTTCTAGCAGCGGGGTCGCTTGAGAATTAAGATCCCGCTGACTGGTGTTGTTCTCCTTATATCCTTGGCGTATGCTGTGAGGAATATATCAATTCCTGGTCCGCGTAATCACCAAAGTTCCGTTCTGTCATGAACTATCAATTTCGGGAACGGCCGTGCTCAGTAGGCGTAGCCATTTCCACTGGGAACGTAGTCTTCAAAGTACGGGTGATTGCAAGCCATCTTGGCAGAGAGACGGCCAGCCGGGTCGTACACGAGCATGGCCTCCAGCAGATCCAAACCATGGCTATCCAGATTCTGGCACAAGGGCTTGTCGTCGCGAGTCCACTTGGGAAAGGAGGCTTTGAAATCGGGATAACTTGTGACGCCAGGCCAAATTTCCTCGGTTGGGGTGCCAAGAACTCTGTATTCCAAGATTAGCAAAGACTCAATGCTCTGGGACGCACCAGGCCTTGCCGAGCCTTACCTGAAGATCTTGAAGATCTCGTCAATCTCAGAGTCGCCAGGGAACAGGGCCTTGCGCGTGCACATCTCGGCGAAGATACAGCCCACCGACCACATGTCGACGCCAGTCGAATACTGTCTGCCACCCAAAAGAATCTCGGGAGCTCGGTACCACAATGTCACGACCTCGTGGGTGTAGGTGCGCAGGGGCACGCCAAAAGCGCGGGCCAGACCAAAGTCGGCCAGCTTCAAGTTCCCCTCCTTGTCAATCAAAAGGTTTTGCGGTTTCAAATCGCGGTGCAAGACGCGGTGAGAGTGGCAGAATCTGACGCCATGGCAGAGCTGGCTCATGAACTTCTTAATAATTTGAGATCCAAGGCCCAAGTTTGCAAGTTCGTCACTGGTACCCTCGGGCAGGGCGCGTCCCCTACCCCCATCAGATACCGGCAGAGCCTCCATGTACTTCTTGAGATCGAGGTCAAGGAACTCGCAGACGAGGTAGAGCTTGTGACTGTCGGCGTGAACAATGTTAAGCAGACGGACAATGTTCGGGTCTCTCATCTCCTTGAGCAGCGAGATCTCGCGGATGGCGGTCGAAGGGACGCCCTCATCTTCGGCTTCGAGTCTGATCTTCTTGAGGGCAACGATACGGTTGTCGTGCAGGCGGTCGAGTGCCTTGTAGACGACGCCATATGTACCTGTGCCAGAAAGATCCGTCAATGTTGCTGGCTTATACAGAGAGCCTCGTAGGCAGGATCGAGACTACGAACCCTCTCCAATCTTTTCCAGTCTCTGGTAGTTCTCCATCGTGCAGTCGACACGCCTGTCTCAAATGTTGTTAGCTACGAGTTCTCGCGACGATTTCGGGAGGAATGCGGCTGCCAGTCAAGCGATGATGTAATTCGGAGAACTCAGGTCAACAGGACAGGTTCCCAACGGTGTAGTTGCGGCTGCAGATGTGAGAGAATCCAAGACGGTACAGCCCAGGCAGGGATATGCAAAGTAGCAAATGAAGAACAGACAGAATCAGATCGACTGCATACCGTGGACAATCCTGCCAAGAGGTGCTAGGTCTTTCGTATTAGGCGTGGAGTTGCTGTGAAGTCAGTGCCCCTCCTCGCACAAGGTGCCCCTCGATGGTGCGTGCAGGGTGGCAGTTCGGTAGTAGATTCGGTATTGTCTGGAGGAGGACGGTGCAGGAATGGTAAAGGAGCGTTGGGAGCCTGCAGACGGATGCGCTGGTCAAGCAATTGACAAGGCAAGGCAAGGCAGTTGGTGTTGCGTGGAAGAGAGAGGGAGGGATGGCTGGCTGCAAACACAGACGCGGTTGATTTGAAGTCACTTGGTTTACTTTACTGGCAGACGCGTCGTTGGGACGACATGATTAGCGCTACTTGATGCAGGGCTAACCACTATAGCCAGGGCACAAGGGAGGCGCCATGTACCCTGCACTGCTAGGACCCTGGTCTCCCAGGCGATGGTTTGAGGGTCAGCAAACAAGCCCTAACCCTGACCGCAGACATCACTCACGATGCCCTGCCAGCGACTTCATGCTTCTTCAATCCGGTGTGGCCACTTTACATCATTTTGCAACACAGTATTACTGTAGTCAACCCTACGTCCAGCAGACTCAAACTTGAGACGAGAATACCATTGCCTGATTCCCTTTCGAAAATCGTTCGAGTGGCATCTCTGTGTAAAGACTCGCTCGATACGAAAATTTCACCCGAGAGTCATCAGATCTGGATCAACAATCATACCAGCAAGAAACGCATCCTCGACATAGTGATCCTCGACATAGTGAAAGCTTCCAGCAGGATGGCAATCGATCTTACAACGCTAGATGCTCATGAGCAGCCATCGGACCACATGAGGGCGATATGGAAGGGCTACTCGCGCAGGGAAAAGGCAGACTTGCTCAACAGCGGCGACATCGATGATCTCCTGGTTCCGGAAAAGGCAGCTGAGTTCTGCAAGGCAGGGAGTATACCTGCGGATCGGATAAAGACTGCTTTTTCCCATCTCACTGGAGATGGCCCAGAGTCACACCAGGTCGAACAGGATGCTGATATATACTATCATTCTATCCTGCCAGGTGAGTTAAAGGATACCAATGTCATTGTAGATATGATTGACTAACACCATGACAGGTCTGCTTATTGTGCCCAACCTTATTCCACCAAATGTCCAAAAGGCTCTTCTTTCCCGGCTCATTCATCGGGATCTCAGCCAGCCTCACCACCAGACTAATATGCACCTCCACTACGATATACCATATCCCCAAAACAAAGACGACATGCCGGAAAAAGACGACAATAACTCCTCCTTTGCCTCCTTTTTTACTTATCCTCCAGATACCGAGACCAATTTCGTCCCTAAAGACCCATCCGTGCACAAGACCCTCTCGATCAAACAGGTACTGGAACGCAAGCTACATTGGGTCACGCTAGGTGGACAATACGATTGGACCAACCGCGTCTACCCAGGCGAGAAGCCACCTGTCTTCCCTCCCGACATCTCAGGTCTTCTTGAGACGCTGTTTCCACAAACGCTGGCGCAGGCGGCCATCGTCAACTTCTACACGCCAGGTGACACTATGATGATGCACCGGGATGTATCTGAGGAGACAGACAAGGGGCTGGTGAGCCTGAGCATGGGCTGCGATGCACTATTTAGTGAGTTATCATCCACACAGCTTCACTGGCAGTGTCTTCGCTTCTTGACCCTAACACGTGGGCCAGTGATCTCTCCGAACAACTTTGCAAAAGACGCACAGGTCGACCAAACCGCGTCCGTCACTGGCGACAATCACAACACCGGCAAGGACAAGGAATACCTTCTATTACGCATTCGCTCTGGCGATGCCATCTACATGACACAGGAGGCGCGTTATGCCTGGCATGGTGTACCCAAGGTTCTCAAGGGCACTTGCCCAGACTATCTTGAGAATTGGCCTGCTGAGCACGTTGGATCTGACGATGCTGATAAGGACAAATACGCTGACTGGGCGGGTTGGATGAGAAACAAGCGAATCAATCTTAATGTGCGCCAGATGAGAGACTAATGGATATCTTGTATCGCTGCTTGAAGGCTGAAATTGGCGTTTGGGTTACCTAACGACACAACAGCATGGCAATCTTCCATCTCAACAGAACCGAAATCCGGTACGAGTGGTTCCGGATCAGAGTTCAGCCGCTCTTCACCATTTCCAAACCCTCAAGCCACTCGAGATTAGCTAGCTGCCTTATCCTTCGCTGCACATAATTAATACGCCCACACCGCTTCGAAGACTTCACTCCTACGCACCGTTGTCGATACCCTTCTGCATCCGCCCTTCAGCCTTCGAGATCCCAAACCGCAGCCACATCTCAGATTACTGTTCCACACAGCACGCCATGTTTCTCTCGCCGCGACTGCGACTGCGACTCTGCCTTGCCGAGTGTAATTCTAGATCAAGAGTCTGGACAACCTTGGCAAATCACCGGGCTTAGACTGTGCCAAGGCAAGGAATTCTTGGAAGACCGAGTAAAGAGGAATAGAGTCATGAATCATCTATGCGAGGCTGGAAACTCGACTTGGCAGAAGCGTCCGAGTTCAGGCGCTCTTGACTTCAGACAGCTCGGCTTCAAGATGAGTAGTAATGTGGAAACATGTGGGAAAGGATGCTAGGGGCTTAGATCTGTGTTCTATGGATATAGCCAGGCGCAGCTACCGGTTGAAATGATTGCTTCACGCGCTCAAATATTCAAGAATCCAAATGTGAAAAATAAAGTATTTTTCGCTTACTATCAAAACTATTTCTCAAGTAAATTTACTATAGTTCACTCAACATCCTTGACAGAATCACGGCGATACTCATGCCTGCGGTCTTGAACCTTGAGAATCAAACATCTGCACACTTGCCAGATGAGACCATCTACAACACAAAGTCAAGGGTAGCTCGCCTCTGTTGTACGCCATGTCCCAAAAGCTACCCCGAGTCTGGAGTGGCTGTGACGTCTCTTCCCCGGTCTCATAATGCTACCGTTGATTCACATGATCCCCGGCTCGACCTCATCTCTCAGTATCCAACAAATATTGATAACCCATCGCTAAGCTAGCGAGGCCTCCCTACCACACATGAAAGATAGATGAAGGTGAATCTGTCTCCAGCCAGCTTGTTTGATAACGGAAATGGATTCCAGAAAGAAAAATTCCTAATCTCTAACAAGATATAGTGGAAACGACTGGCGACATGCACGGCTTGGCTCTTCTTCTCCTATCCAACCTCTGTTGAATCTTTGCGCACTCTCTTCCCAAGGTGGCTTGTGCAAGCTCGCCTCTTTTGTACACACTTCTCCACATCACTTACCCGCCGCCATACTGTCTCGCGATCCAAATGGACGTCGCCATTAGCGACCTTCGGACCTGGTTGGGGGAGATTCGATCGATCAGCGGCACCACCGACGGCGTGTCTTATTTGTCTTGCACAGTGCCAAGAGTTGACTTGTAGGAATTGCTTCTTTGCAGTTATACTTTCATATGTGATCAGCAGATGCCGTAAATGACAGTCAGCGTCACCATATCCGCCGGCTAGCCGCTTGTTGTAGTTGTCACTCACTCACACCCCTTCCGACCATACTCCATGTGTTTACTCCGCATGATTATACTCGGATTGCTGTGCCAGACTGCTTCTCAAACACCACATTCCTTCAAGTGGGAGCTGCCCCGGTGACGTAGGAAAGGCTGGGACCGTTGACACGCGAGAGCAAGCCTCTCAGAGTACGGACATGATTCCAAGATGTTGTGACTCTGTGTTGTCTCAGTTGTTGTGTAAAACGCACAAGACTACGACATCCCATCAGTCGGCAGCAGGCTGCAAATTCGAGGTAAAATGTGTCGTTATGAAATTGTTACAAAGTGTTGTACGTACTTTTAACTGGCCGTTGAATGGAATAGAATGTGGACGACTATGGATGTGATGGCGTCCTGATTTCTAATTCCACACAGCGGTCGCGCTCTCTTGTTCATATGCTTATGCTCTCCGGTTTGCATACACATGAACACGAGAGTTCCTACAAGCAGTCAAACGATTTATTTTATCCTAAATGGGTTTGTTTGACAATGATCCCATGCGGCCCGATCTAGGAACATGAATACAAGGTGACGAGGCTTCAAGAGATGATCTATATCAGTAAGATATACCTATCACACCAAATAGCTGCTGAAGTGGTGAGCATACTCTGTGGAACATGCGTATACAACGAATTTTGAAATTCTTGGTGTGACGAAAACACCAACAAAAACACATACACAATCTTCAAACCCAATCTGCTGTTCCTTCCATGTAACTTTCTAGCCCCCATCTCACCTATTAGGCCCGATTATGTCCACTACTGTTGTCATTGATAGACCCATTCATGAGACCCTGGTTGTTAGTGAGTAAACCAGTAAATGTTCCAGCCAGCCGGAGTGTTGGCCACATATTAGCCCAGCTCATCAACGCAAGTATGCATCTTACTAGCTCATTGCATTGCCACAGAAAAGACATCATCATATACATGACATGGCATACTACACATCGCTTTTACAATCGATCCGCCTGTTCATTTTGTCTTGCTCGTCACCAAGAAACAAATGCGCAGACCAGACCAGACCTCAAGTTGAACTGAACCCCAGCTCGAGACGCCTCCCCAATACGCTGATGCATTGGGCAACGCCCTTCGAGCATTTCTCGCCCTTTGAGTAATCCCAGTTAGAGTATAAATACTACACACAAACGCCCCTATACTTGCTTTGTACACTCGCACGCGCACATACACCCCGCAGGTCGCATAACACACGTAATTAACCTCCCATATCCGTGCGCCCTTCCAGACAGCGGCGGATGCAGCTGCCGTTGATCACTGTCAATGCAGAAATACACTTTTTGCCATGAACCAGCCTCCTCCAAATTTTGAAATCATTGAATCGAGTTCATGTCTTCCAAACAGGCCAGATGCGACTTGAATGCACAGGCATACATAAGACAAACAAACGAAACCTAATATACCAAAGCTGAGCTGTGCCAAATTGCCCAGACAGGCCACAATCTCACTCCACCAGGATCCCTCTTGCATTTTTGGGTTGACATACAAGTTGCCCCCAACCGGAGGTTTTTTATTTGTCCAGCACACTGGGGCACTGCCACTGCCACTGCCGAGGTACCGCGATACGGCGTTACATTTTGCAACCTCGTTGCACGCAAGTAGCTTCCAATGGTAACTCTGCCGTGTTTGGCTCATCGTCAATGTCGCGTTGAGCTTGCAGAGAACATCATTGAGGGCCATGGGAGGCCGCGCGGGAAAAGTGGCCTGGTGCAACTGTAACGGTAACGTTGGGGTCCGATCAAATGGGACACCGCAGACAGACATCTTTGAGATCAACTCATCGTCCAAAAGGATTCTGCTCAATACGGAAATTTAGATTAACAGCTGCAGCTGCAGCTGCCAGACCCATAATCGGACCAGATAAGTAGGTCAATAAGTAACCAGTCTTTGCTTTGCATTCTATTCTTGGAAAAGAAGACAAGCAATAACCAACCACAGAAAACCTGGGGGAAATGAATCGATCACAATCTCGCATGGGACAGGCTTCATACATATTGACCATCAATGCGTCTCAACCGTGCGGGTGAGCCACCAATCCAAGACAGAGTCAGAAAATAAAAAGGAAAGCCAGGCATGCCAGAGAGCAAGAAACCCACTTCAGCCGCGTGGGTGCGTACCCATATAGTACCGCTGTGAGCAAGCTACCTAAATATGGAAGTATGCATGTTTGGGATATAGAAACAAAACGGGCGCACAGACTTCGCTCAGCCAGCAAAGCCAGACAAGGAAGGGAAACTGGAAGAGCAAGAAAAAGCACTTTGAGATCATGCATGGTTCCCGTCTATCTGTCTACTGAGTAGTGTCCACTGACCATGGTATAGCGCAAGATGCTGCTATAACCGTGCTCCTGTACATGTCACCAGCCGCGCGGCTGTTCTGGCTGATCAGCAGATGAGAATTGTCTGAGCGCCGTCTGGCGTTCGGTTGCTCGGTTGGCCGTGCTTTTCGTTTGTCTTTGACGTGTCGTGGAGTCCATGTCTTTGTGGAGATCAACTTGTCTTATCACGGTATTGCACGCACTTTGAACATCCCATGAAGCCACTCTTGCAGGCGCTTGGCAATATGTACCAGAGTCCAGAACCTCGAGTTGCCAAATGAGAAACCGAGTACCTAGCTATGCTATCGCCTCTCAACGACAAAATATGTACCCTCGGATTCAAGCTCAAACTCCGAACATGAGTGATATCCACAGCTACCTGCTTAACAGCCTCAGCCACAAAAGGCGTACACCCTGCTCGTGCAGTAAGCAAAGAAAAGAGCAACACTTCCTGCCAAGTGAGCATCAAGCCGTTGCGGATTTGTACCAATTCAACTAACTCAATATATGAGCAGAGTAGCTCGGCTCTGAACTTACTCGGGTGTAATCTGCAATGAATCAAAAGCGCCATTTCTAAATCGAGCAGCCAACTTGATAGCGAACACGAGCAGAAAAGGGGTTATGTTCTGTAAGTTCACGATTCAAATACAGTACCTATGAGCGCAGTCCACCAAACACCCTCACGCTACTACTTGTCAAAAACCTATTTCTAGTGCCAACGTTTTACCACTAACACCAGTAACTGAGAGCCATCCCAGCAAACAGTCAGCCTGGTTGCCCGCTGACGGGGGAGAACCTGGAACTTTTGAGCATCCCCAAAACTGCCACCAGGACACGCAACGCCCACCCCCCATCCCAATTGGGATCGATTAGTGGACTCTAATTATTGTGATACAATCAATGATGTAGTTTCCGTATCCATTCAGGTGCAACGCACGTCGCATGCCATCTACTTTACTCTGGGCCACTTTGACGTTTCTTTGACAGCATCGGTCATCCCGTCATGCGCGTGTGCCTGGAGATATTTCTCTGATTTGGCATGGCCAGGCAAGTCAAAAACAAACATGCCCAGTTTCTGGACACACTCCAGAGTGGCTCATCCGAGACACGTTATATGCTGTTGGATTATTCGGGATATATTTCTCGATGCCACCATAAAAAAGGGACGACCGATGTATGATGCATCGGCAAGTCCTCTGTCAGACACGAGAGCAAGCGTCAGCTAGGACTTGCATTTGGGCAATTGCATTGCTGCAAGATGGCAATGAGTGCGCAGCGTAGCTTTCGGGTGGGTAACATCGGGTTTGTGGCGCCCTGCACAAGGTCCCTTCTGTGCGTAAAAGAGAGGATGGGCTTTGGTCACAAGCTTCAGCTTGCGGGCGATATGGATAGGTGATGTTCATGAGAAAGTCGGTTGGGACGGTGTGAAGTTCAATCGCGGGCTGCCTCTGGAGCGACAGGCTCAGGCCCGTGGCTATTGTAGGCCTTGATTTGATAGATGCATCTCGCAATGGGCTACGAAGGGTCTAGCCCACCTACATGTGGCGTGCTGTGAGCATGCCGCAGCCCAGCGGCCAAAGCCGTTTTGTCGTTTCATTGCTTTGAATACTTGCAGCCGGTCCCGGCGCTCAATGTCGGACTCGACCTGTCGCTCGTGGCGATGCACAATGCATTGTGAATGCTCTGGTCTTGCGGGTGGCGCCCCAAGTAAGAAGATGAAAAGCCCCACGCCATCATCCACGATTGACGCAGTGAGGGCTCTTGTGAAGCCGCATGAACCAAGCCATAGGGCCTGGCCGACGTGCCACAAGTCGACGGTCCTGCTCCACATCAGCACAAGCCAGATGGGCCTAGTCTCTGATCTTGTAATACAGTACACTCTTCTTGTGCATCTATTTTGTACGTACTTTGCTTGACTCTTGCGCCAATTGAACTCATTCCCACTCGCAGTGGCATGCGGTGCGGATTAGCAACTCACGATTTTCTAGGGGACAATGATTGGAGTCGCAGGCCGGGCCTCTTCCACAACTAGGGAAGACCTCCTGCTGGCTCTGTTTCAGGTAGACCACAAGCCAATCACGACAGTGACAGACCGTGTGTCTCGGCGTACACTCCGACGGAAACAGGGAACCCCATCTCGTCTTAGCAAACTGTGCCCTGTCTATAGTATCGTTGGGGTGCAACGCCGGTGGGCCCGGTGCCAGCGAGAGCCACACAGCACAGCATGCTCTTGCAGATGCCATGTCACCTTGCCAGATCGGTCGTGCACTAGGATGGAGAACAAGGGAGGTCCAGCAGACTAGAAGAGAAATGCGCGATGTGGCTGCAGCTGACAAGCAGACGCGAATTCTTTTTCTTCTGGTCTCCTTTTTCTTGTGCGGCCGAATGCGTGATTGTAATTCGTACCTGGCAGCAGTAAATGTCAAAGTCTTTTGCTCGGCACGAGGCATGTGGTCGACATTTTTGCTGCTACGGAAAGTGAAATTGGTTACCGAACCGACGTGATGGATTCCCCGATGCCCATGTCGATCTGGTAGGGAGCACATTGAAGCTTATCGAGGCCTACCACTGGGATTTCCATCCATGGGGCGGCAGGAAGCTAGCGATTGGTGGACGGGCACTCAAAACGACATGTTTCACAGAGAGCAAGTATGCCCATTCATGCTGCTATTTCCAGTCCAGCCGCTTATTGATCTCCACACATCGTTTTGGGCCACTAAATGATCGAAATTTGTTCGCGAACTTGAATTATCCATGAGCCGAGCATGAGTTGTATGTTGCATTGTTCAGAGGCCAAGGCAAGATCGCCAGGCGCTTGTCGGTGGGATTGACCAAGACCAAGACACTGCAGTATTCGCTCAGTTTCCACATGCACAAGCAGGCTTCTTGCAGGGGCGCACAACACATAAATGTACGGTTCGTGGTGAATTGGCTGGCTGGTCAAAGTTTGCCTGGTTGCACGAGCCAGAATGTCGTCTGTGGTGGCTCTAAAAGCATCGGGCCGTGAACCACATCTACAAGGCTGCACAGACTAAAAAGTAGAGAGTTGGCTCGGCTCTACCAGCCGACCGGTACCGAGCTACTGCGGTTCTGACGACAAAGAGAAAAGGCGGCACACCCGCAAATGGCGATAGCTTCGAGACTAAAGCTCAGCTGAACCCGGTGCATCGGACACGTAGTCGGAAACAGCCGAGCGTAAGTTTTCGTGGAGCCGAGATAACTCTGCTTGAGCTCTTGTGCTGGACTTTTTTGTACAACAAAGAAAGAGCAAGCTGTTCGAGCATTTTGCCAAGCCCTGCCTCTGCGCGGTGTCAACGAGGCGCGGGCCTGCTTTGTTGTCTAGTGCATCGATTGCGGCAGCCCTGTGCGTGCAAATCCTGACCAAGAGCTCGACGCAAAGGCAGCAACGCAGCCGCAAGACCCATTGCCTTGGGTAGAGCCCATGTGATTAATTGTCCTCACGATATAGGAAGAGGAACGAGTGTTTATTTCGTTTCATAGCAAGTGCAGGCGTCATTTATAAAGCTGGGCTGTTTGATCGCAAAGAGAAGTAAGCTGCTTGTAAATTCAGCATTCCAAGACTCGACGCAGTGGGGGCTGCATGAGCCACTCATGGCCAATCTGCCTGATACTCACATGGCAGCAATGGAAACAAAGGCCTGCGGCATCGATCCCGAAACCATGATGAAGTAGGCTTCTGAACTCTTCAACTGTGCAGCTCGCTAGACAGGTGGCGAAGGCGGTCTGGTGGAGCGGTCGCAGCAGCGGCGACAGGAAACAACCAACAGCATCAATTAAGAGTAGAGAGGAAGCAGTCAACAGCACTGAAGACGAAATTGTCGGTGTTGACAGTATACGAGGCTGAAACTCGAGACATGTGAAACAGAGGCCGTGAGTCTGCAGTCGGCGCCTCTTGATGATTAGACTTGTGGCCGCCTCTCTGCAACCAGACGATGAGAGGCAGAAATGCAGAAAGCCACGCAGGCAGCGCGGCTATTGCAACTTGTCGTGAATGAGAGAGCCAGATGCTCGCAGATGAGTCAGCGCGGCGTCAGGCGGTTGCTTGCTCGAGCCCGAAAAGGGCAAATGATGACTGTTGCTGGCTGGCGCGTGGTCGAGCCCTGGGCTTGCAATGACCATGCTGGGCGGACTGGTGACTTTCTGTGACTGTGGCTGGTGTGCTCTTCGCGTTCGCTCTGGCCCGGTAATGTTGTTTGTTGATATTGCCGCCGTGGGCCGGGGAATGGGCGGCCAAGTGGCAGGTGCAATGAGGGAAAAGCAGCCGTCGAACCACGAGCCAGAAGGGGATGAAAACCCCTGTCGCTACTCTCGCGCTAAGCCCCAATAGGGCAGCCCTCGGCAAATGTGGCCAGGAACGTACCGACGAGGCGAGGGGGAGCCATACTGTTCCCAGACTAGCTGGCAACGGCCCCTGGGACGCATTCGGCAGGGGCCCGTAAAGTGGGGTGTGTGCCCCGGCGTTTCATGTGTCGGCAGCGCGCTACCTCTCGTTCCCAGCCCGCATCGACAACTTTCTTTCGTCTTTCGTCCCATCCTGCGGTGACAGCCAGCCCAGCCAGCAGCAGCCAGACAAGCCAGGCTGAGCGGACCTGAGGGCAGACAGACTAGTCTACTAGCAGTTCGTCTGGCTCTGGCTACGGTTACAGCTGTGCTTGGCACTCTCACAGACGTTCTTTTCTGGCCTTGTGCATACTTGCACAAGGTGCCTAGCAGAGCAAATTATCAGAGATGCCAATACTGATATTACGTGCACAAAACCAGGGTTGGGCGGCGCGAACCCTTGCCGGAAACCCTTGCATGCGAGGATTCGTAAACGCAAATTAGAGGGTTGAGCGTCCCTCGACACAATCCTCGCGATGCTCCCCCAAGTCCTCCTCCCTGGTGACGCTTACGTTGCACCTGGATGGGCACTGAGATGGCCAGGATGGGTACATGACAGTCGACCAAGCTGTTTTGGGCAGCGACTGGAATGCACATCTGGCGATGGCCTCGCCCCATCCCTGGGCCCAATAGTGCGAGGGAGTGGCTAGAACTTGCAGGCTCGTGAAGCTAGAGTCGTTAGCGCTGTGTAGAGGCCTGGCTCCCTTACTGCTGCTGCTGCTGCTTTTCCACCAGCTCGAGGCTCGCCCGCCTTGCTTGCGTTTGTGCTATGGCCGCCAGCGTAGCCAATCTTGCCAATGTAGGATACGACGGTGCTGAGGACTTTTGCGTCGACATACTGGGGCAAGCATGTAGTTTTGTGGCTAGCGTGCACGCAGACGGGAGGAATAAGCAATACATCCAGGGTCAACAGCGTCAACAGAGTCAAAAATTACTCTGAATCGACACCAACGCTCCGGGGCCCGAGCCCAGTACAAGCCCAGCCCTGGCCTCGCATCTCTGGTATTTCTTCTCTGGTAAGCCCTCGATGCAGTTGCCCAGTTGTCTGCTTGTTGGCATGGCATCCAGATCTTTCCGTTTGTTTGCAGCGCACCCACGACCGCTCCACGTCGTCCGACCAAGCCTCAAGCTTCCCGCTTCCCCAGCCAAAAGTAGCCAGCCCGTCGGATTCAGCATCCCAGCTGCACTGATCCGTGGCGGCAAACAGAATAATACAATCCAGCATCTTTGCATATTGCAAAGCTCGAAACCCGTCCCGTTACCTTGGACCCAACCATCCAACCAGCAGCTCTGCTGGAGACCCAACGCCAAGCGGCTCGAGCCCACCTTTTGCACCCATCCAGCCGCGTCTCTTGTCGAGCCGCCAGGAGCGAATCATCAGCGCCTCTGCTGGGATCGGTGTTGTGCAGATCAAGTACGTACCTGGGTGCTGCAAGGCCTCGCTGCGCGAATCGACCACCAGCGCTTCAGTAATCTCTAGACGCCAGCGTGCAGCGCCCAAAATAATCCATCAGACTCGCGAGAAGAGGAGAAGACGCATCCCGCACGCTCGCCGCGACCCACTCCGACCCTGCATCTGCGAGTTTTCATTTTCGACATCGCGCAGCATCGCCCTAACAGGACACAGCGCCGTTGCAGAGACTCGGGTGCGGGTTTTGTTATTAAGAAGAGTCGCTGCCGCTGCAGCAGCTGGCTGGTTGTTATTGCGAGCCTGAACATACAACTCTCTTTTTTCTTTTCTTTCTACCACACCATACCAGCTTGAGGCTGCGAATTGCATTGTTGGGACCTAATTGTCGTTATTGTCTCTTATTCTTCGTTCTTTCCTGCTGCTCTGCTCCCATCGCTGCATTCCATCGTGCCAAAGGAACGTACTTTGTACCTCGACTCCTTCCTGGCCTTTCCCGCACTCTCAGCTTCAGAACAGGGCAAAACACACCCTCCAGCCAAACATACGCCAAAAGAACACGAGACATCCGCTGGATCGGATTCTGCCGACGCGACACTCTTGTCTTGTCCTTCCTTATTCGACCACTCCCCAGCCCAGCCCAAGGACGCCTTGATCTTCTTCTGGTCTCTGGTCTTTTACCTAATAAACGCTGCGTGACTCGTTCTGCTCAGCAAGCGGCACTACTTGACTTGTGCACGCTTGCGCTCTTGTCCCATCCAGTCCAGCAGCCATTCATCATCCATCCATCCAACCCCGGATTTTCCTAGCGCACAGCCCGCTCTTTGCACCGCGACACCTTCTTGGCCCTCGAGAGCGGCCATTGAGAGCGCTAGCCTCACCGAACGTCGAGTGTCGAGTCATCTAGCTCAGCGGCTACCGCATCCTTCATTTCTCTTGGACTTTCTAGCAAGAACGAAAGCGAGAAGAACAACAACAAGCGACAAACAACGACAACATCAAAAAACAATTCACTAGAGTGTCAACAAAAAGAGATAAAGCGAATCCGAACTGCTGCGCCCTCTGCTTGTGGACCAGCGTCGTCGCCCTTTCTGCTCTTTCGTTTTCGTCGCCAGCTCAAGGTGGCTTACCGCCCAGACCCGCTTTCGGAAGCCGTTCTCAGCCACTTGCAGGCCCGCACCTGCCCAAGTCGCCGCCACGGGTCCAGCTCTCACTTGGTGGCTCATACAATTGACGCGCTTCTCCCCCATAACATTCAATCTTGAACCTCAAATCTTGTCAGCTCTTACCTGAGCCGTATTATCAGGTTAGTTATTGCATTACAGTTTCCTCTTGTCATTATGTCATTTTGTGTGTTTTCTCGCTTCATCATTTGTGCGCCTGGCTGTCAGGCAAGCGACCGCAATTGCGGCCTCAAACACAGCAGGCAGAGGTAGGCAGTAGTCACCTGCTGCCCTGGCTGAGTGGCCTCGAGGCTTGGGGTTCGAGGCTCGAGATAAGCCCAGCCCACTGGGCCAGTCTACAATCAGTCCGCCAGTCCACCACCAGGCAGAACAGACCGCTCTGCCCGGCTTGTGTTTGTGGTGTATCCTGTCCTTGCCCAACAGTCTCTGTCAGGCTTCTGCTGCTCGTGGCCCCTCTTGTGCATTGTGCAGCAGGCCGTGTCGAGCACGCTGAGCCAGTCGATGCCATTGCGGTCGCGGCGAATGGGGCCCAGTGGTCTCGCCTCCTGCACCTCCTGCACCACCCAGCCCAAGTTCTGCGCACCACAGCCAGCCGACCGGGCACTATGCGGCGAGTTCGACTCAAGTGCTAGCAAGCCAGAACGGTCGATCGCTGACTAGGCCCACAAAGCCCAGCAGCCACCTCCACAGCGCATCCCTTGGCTTTTTGGCTGTTCTGGCTGGCTTGGCTGCTTGGCTGGACAATTCGGTACTTCGGTACTTGGTACCTTGTGACCTCGGTACTTGGGTACGGCGTTACTTGCTCGCTGTCACTTGCAACCCTCGGAAACGCCCTTCCCTGTCGTCTGCTTCTATCAGGGCCCCCCCCTGCTGCCCACCCCTCCGCTCAGGCTCAGCCTCGTGGTCCATTGACTTGCACGTCACCCTCTGACGAGGAAGCCATCCCAGAGAGCCCCTGGCAAACAAGTTCAAGGCCATCTATACCATACCATTATCCACTGGGCCCAAACCACACCACGCGACACGCTCGGCTGCTGGCTGGCTAGTTGCCTCAAGTCGTTACTTAACTGCCTCGACCCAAGTCTTTCTTTTTGCATTGTCCTTCTGGCTATTGCATCTACATCTTCCCACCAACTGCATCTTGCATTCATATACTTCTGGGCCCCGCTGTACATCTTCCTCCTTCAGCTTCTTGAGCCCTGTCATTCTTTCTTCTTGTCCAAGCCTTGGCAAACCATCAACCACCTATTCCACAACCTCAGCCACTATCAGACGAACATCTGCTTTCTGAGGCATAATATACCACAGCACAATCCTGCAACACAGCCGAGCCATACATACCTCGAGCCACATAACGGGAATCTGACTAGCTGACACATCCTGCTCCCCACCAGCAGTCCACTCACTTGCAGCTGCGAAAGCGAAACCACTGCACTTTTATCTTTCCATCTTCGCCGGTCGAGTGGAAAAACCAAGGGTCGTGTAGCCGTCACCAATACACACTACAAAGGGAATCGCCCGTCTCACTTGTCTTTCGACTTCCCTTAAGAGACACACGCATCTCTGCATCCACCCACAACACACATCCACACACACACAACAGTCCACAATGGCATCACAACAATACCTCCTGGCCTTGAGCCCAGCCGACCTCAACGTCAAGGCTCTGGACGAATTCATCTACGAGAGAGTCACAGACGACATGATCCGCTACCTCGCACAAGCCGCTCGCAACGTCATTCGCTGCGATGAGAGCATGATGCCTCCTTCGCCAACAGCAGCAGCACCCTCATGCCAGCCCGCCAACAGCTCCAGACTGCCAGCTACCCCTCCCAGGACGCCCTCACCGGTCGCTTCTGGCGACAAGTTCCTGCCCTCGCTTGAGGACTTCATCTACAACCTTGTCTGGTCCTCAAACGTCCAGGTCCCCACTTTGATGTCCACCCTGGTCTACCTGAACCGTCTTAGGTCTCGTCTGCAACCCGAGGCAAAGGGCCTGCGATGCACGGCTCACCGCATCTTTTTGGCTGCCCTCATTCTGACTGCAAAGTACCTCAACGACAGCTCTCCCAAGAACAAGCACTGGGCGCGGTACACGGAAATTTGGGACGACTCCAACGGTCCCCGCAGAGACCACAAGGGCCGCGAGCGCCCCGCCGACTTCTTGTTCTCGCGTACCGAGGTCAACTTGATGGAGAAGCAGTTGCTCATGCTCCTTGAGTGGGAGCTTCGCATCACCAGAGAGGACCTTTATCGCGAGCTTGACCTGTTTTTGGAGCCTGTCCGCCAACGCATCGCCGTTTCGTACGAGAAGCAGCGCCAGCGGATCGAGGCCAAGGCACTCAAGGCAGAGGAGGCGCGCCGTAAGGAAGAAGAAGCCCGCATAGCCGAGTTGTGGAGACGCGCAGCAGCCGACCAGGCCGCTGCCGCCGCAGCAGAGTCTACCTCCTACGTCAGCGCCACTTCCGAAAGCCCACGCCACCAGTACTCGCACTCGCGCTCATCATCTCGTGACACGCGTTATACTGCTGACTCTATGCCTGGCCTCGACAGTAGCTCCTCCTCGGGGGGGCGAAGCATCAGCAGCTCACCCTCTTACGACTACGCCGCATCTATCGATGGCAGCACTGGCGCTACCACACCACCTACCGAGGTTGAGATTCACGACCCTTACTTTCTGCACAGCGCAATGGACTACGCAAACGAGCCTCCTGTGGAGATCGTCATGGCTCAGCAGCAACAACAGCAAAAGAAGGTGCCCTATTATCACAACCAGGAGCTTCCTGCTCTCCCCCAGGTGCCTCAGCTCGTCAAGCAAAAGTCGCTGCTCCCATACGAGATCAGTGCCGAGGATCTGCGCGAGCTCGATACCGGCGCCCCTGGTGCCAAGCGTAGCCGTGTTCGCGGTATGTTTGGACGCATCTTTAGCTCTGGCTCGGGCGTCGTCACGCGATGAGAGAAAGCAAAGAGACAGATTCTTGTCCCTTGGATTTCCCGTTCTGCAAAATTCCACCGTCCCACGATCTCGACCAGTGTCTACAGTGATTACAGCGCGGCGTTCTCATTGCAAACTATGTTGAGATATTTGTGGCGGCCCATATCTGGATAAGGCAATGGGCTTTGGAGTTTTTACATGGCGTCTCTTCGGATTGTCGGCGGTATCGTGACGAACGCATGTGGCGATAATTTCCCTAATCATTGGTTTTGCTTTTTTTTTTCTCTTTTTTTTTGGTGTGCGAATCTGGGCATCTGTTTCTACAAAGCATAGACATTGCTGCTGGGGAGATCGGCAATGGTTCTAACAAGATCCCCGAAAATTTGGAGTTTACGGTTACTTGGTGGCAATCAAGATTGATTTCTGGTGGTGTTTTGGGGTCTGTTTACACGGACGTGCATGGGAACACAAGAACGACACGATACAGTTTGGTCTGCTCGCTTTTATGGCGATGAAGGGAAGAAAGAATGCGCATGAGCGTCAATGATACCATCTCATTTGCATGTTGGAGAAGAAGAAGAATACAAGGCAGATATTAGCTACAAAGCAAGCAAACATAGCAATGCATTGCAACGCAATACTACCTACTAACACCTACCTGCCTGTTATCAATTGATTCTCTCGCGTGTATGTATGAAGCGGGAATGGTGCGAACATGCTACTATGGGGCGAGAAGAAAACAAACGGTCGAGATGAATGGTGGATTTTGTGTAGCTGATCTGATGACTCTCTGCAGACGAGGTCTTTGACTCAGCTGTTCGTGTTGACCTGGGTATCGTGGGTAGTCCTCGTGGCTGTGTTGGGAGGGAGAGAAAAATTGTGATGCGTAACGGGACAGGTACAGTATGCGTTGGAAGTACCTGAGAGCCCGACAAGCTACATTAGCTAGCAACTGCAGTAGTTCTAGATCTCACCTGATTATGGCAAACGTACGGCGTAATTCGTACGCAAGCAAGCGTGTAATTACAGCACCTGCAACCTGGTCTACAGCGCCCTGGACTGCCCTAAACCACAAGTATTGGCAAGTACCTATGTGGAGACTTACCTAGTAGAGGCGATGCAATGCGATGCAAGGCAACAGAATGGTATAACAAATCCAGTTCTGAAAGAGTGAAAAATACCAAGAATCATAGCGATTGATCATCCAATCTGTCACTCGCTTGTTGAAACACAGTGGCAATGGAGGATAATCAGCGCGATGGTATCTTGCCATTGTGAGCTGCGCCGCTCTGGGAACATGTAAGTCTGGACAGACAAGAAGTTTCCACTGACCAAGGCCCCCATCAGCACATGAAGATTGGTATCCCGACGTTGAACCCTATGATGCTATGGCTTGTTTCCTTATTCACGGTACCATTATATGCCTCTTTTGATCAGCAAGCCACACGCGCGTTGCGACGATCACGCTGGCTGCACATTGGTGAGGCTTGACCCAGTCTGACTCGTCCAACCTCTCTCTGCCTCTGATGCCATCTGTATGTCAATCTTGCTCCATCGATCCACGTTCCAAGATGCCGCTCAATGAACTAAACGACAAACCATCAGTGCGCTCTGAACAAGAGCACACCACGAGGTTCTGATGATCAGGTAGATCAGCCTCCCACCGAAGGCGCCGGGGCCATGGGTATGACCTCGTGCCAAGCCGCTCCGTCGCCTCAGCCATGTAGGTGTGGGTGGGAAAGGAGCCTTAATCCTCCCATTCCCGAAAGAGCGGCTGGAGCCGCTGCGGTTTTACGGATAAGGGGTTGTGGGAGTTTATTCGTGCAAGTGCCTGGATAAAAGCATATCGTGGTCAATCTGATCTAGCAAGTTCTAGCCATTTTGCTTCCGGTCAAGATGGACTAGGCTCGCTAACATCGCTAGCTATAGCTAGCCAAAATTTCCCACGAGGTGCAAGATCCGCAGGGTTGGGTGTGTCGGCGCCATCATCGCGCTTTGGGGTTGTCAAAGAAAACTGTGAGTATGTACTTGGGTACCTACCCAGTAGGTTGTCTTAGTAGTAGGTTTTTGGAATTGGTTTCAATGTAAGTAAAGTTACACTTTGTCCTTACGACTTGTCTGGAGTTTAATCTTGTTTGACTTTTTCCGTTTCTTTCTTTTTCCGGTCTTTCTTCCTTCCTCCCCCTTCTTTCTGCCGTCTTGACAATCTTCTTCTGGCGGTTGTCTAGAGCGCGCAGAAAGGATCTGACATGTGTCTTGTGATGTGTTTGTATCTGACTTTCTTAGTTGGCTCGGGGTCTGGAGCTGGCGGTGATTCAGTTCGGCAAATCATTATGTTAGTGGTTTGCTTATTGTACACGAGCAGTTTTGTTGTTTGGTGTCTAGCAGGATGTGGTATCACATGATAAATCGCATCTCACGGACTTCTATCAACTTCTTGAACACGGACACGCTGCCATCTATCAGTGAGCTGAAATGGAGCGGACTGCTGTACGCCGCTTACGTTGCAAGCTTAGAGACTCACAGGCTCTTGGATCGCATCAGAGTGTTGCATCAGGCCACTGCTCCTTGAGTTCAAGATCATACTGACTACTGGTACCTTTGGTTGTCCGTGCATGCCTCTTGCCGCCCGTCGTCACCATCGTCATAATCATCACCAGGTATTGAGAAAGACCATTGGATCAGTTCACGCAGCCAGTGACCATCCAAAAACCACTGAACCAGCCAACCACTGCGTCACCCAGTCAGTCACTTGGCCATTCCAAGCCCCGAAAACCCCAGTAAGTGGACAATGCATCATTTTGTCAGCAATCCTGAAAGCGGGGAAAAGACAGAAGGCAAGAAAGAAAGGCATCAGCAAACCCATTTCAGTGACCGTCTCCTTGTGCTGTGCGCTGCTGACTTTTTGATTTGACAGTTTCACTGGCTACTCAGTCGTGTAAGCATATGGGCCGCAGGGCAGGGTCACAGGACCTGCTATGCTGTGGACCGTCAGGGCTCTTATGACGGCAAACTCTTGTCGTCGGTCGGTAATCTTCTGTCAGCTGGGTCGCCGGTTCTCGGTAGTCGAGGCAGCCTGATAGTTTGTGATTTTCGAGTTTGAGGTTTGGACGTTGATGCAGGCCCATGGGAGATTTCCGAGATGAAACCTGGTAAGACTGCGCTTACTATTATATCTACTTGATAAGGCTTGTATACGTTCAGCGCTGAGTTCAACATCTTTTTCTAGTGAGACCGAGGTATATGTATGCCATGTCTCTCTGATTGGATGCCAGTTTTGCCAGTCTTGCTTCATCAAACGTGCTGTGTTCTCCCGAATACGTTCTCCGTTACAGTGTATCAAGAGGCAGTTCCGTGCGAGACTACGATGGCAGTGCCTCGGAGTGCTGCTCTTAGGAAAATGATAATATATCGTCCATGAGACTTTGGTCGTTATAGTCATCTACCAATCAGCTGTCAGCAGATACACACATTGGTGATACAGGATACTTGCTAGCTCGTCACAACCTCGTTGGACGCCAGCGGAACTCACGGATCAGATAACTGCATGTTAGGAATGTGCTTAGACGCCTGTATTCTTGTGCTAGCTGCGTTACTCACCACAGACATACTTGCTCTCGTGAGCAGGCTGTGCCTGCAATGGGACATTGATGCACGATAAATCGAGCAAATAAAGTGCCATTATGCAGTTCTCGCCTCTTGATGGAGGCCTACCTGAGTAAATGTGTATGTCTCAACTGCGAGTGTCCTAATTGTTCCCAAACCTTACGCTACTTACACACAGGCTGTGCGAGTGACGACTTGGGTCAAAGTGATGGGTTACAGTCAACGCCTATGTTGCCCCGCCATATACATGCTATGTGGACAAGGCCGCTCTCCTTGCGGCTGCCTCTTGTGCATGTGGCGTAATTCCTGATAGGCCACGAAGGAGGAGAGAGTGAGGTGATGGTGGCGCAGCACCCAAAGTACTCCATTTTCTCCTCCGTTTGCCGCACGGATGGACGAGGTCCCTTACCTTATGTGCATGATAGTAGTACCTCATCCGGCCCGAGCCCCGTCTACGAAGCTGTCAGACAGGCTCTAGAACGACGAGCGTGGTGGTTGGGGATGGTAAAAAGGGTTTGTTGAATGGCCAGCTGCACGCGCAGCCTTGAAGGACTGTTGGCCTGCTGCTGAAGATGATCTAGTTGTGAAGATATCGCTGAACTTGTCATTCATTGGTGAACCCAACCCCTTTGTCGCTTTATTTATGGCTGAACTTGAAGATAATATGAACGGTCGTGAATCGAGCCATCTTGATACTATTGTGCGAGTCGAGCAGGCCATTCCGGTTCAAGGCTGGGCGATTTCTTGGCTAGGCGTGCTGACGACGACCTTCGTATCGATAGTTGCGATCAAGACGAACTTCTTAAGATTTCCCATACGTAAAGCCTTATCGTCGCTCGCGGGTAATTGTCATAGATCTGGGTCGTAGTGGTGTGGGCGGCACGTGCTTGGACTAACTTCAAATGTTATCTTCAGTGATACTGCACTGGAGCCACCCGGTCAGCCACGCGATAGTCGAAACCAAACCCCGGACTTTACAGGGCCCTTGGGGGGTTGCCGAGCCTAGCGGTGCAGCGGGCATAGTTGAACCCAGACTGCCCCAGATTGCCAGACAGCTGTCACCACAGCGTCCAAACACCACTGTTCGCCCCACTGGAGACCCGCTGTGACAGACTCACACTTATACATGAGCACACTATACTTACATCAAACATGCATATATGTCACGAAATTTGCACTCTGACTGCTCCGCATGTTATTCAGCCTCAAACTCCAAAAACAACGTGACAGAGAAGCAAAAATCCTGTCCAAGGCTAAGCCAATATTGTGCTATAATGGCGATACATACCTCAATCAGGCTCATTTGGTCGGCCGGCAGCTTATCAGTGGAGTCTATGGGTGAGCCCGCCTTAATCTCCCCGTAAAAAACCGACACACTGAATTCTCGACACAAAATTGTGGCCGATAGGACGGGCTTGCTATAGCAAGAGGGCAGCCAGTCCTGTTTGTTAGGGCTGTACTGTGCTGTAGAGAAGAAATATAAAAATCTGCCATGGGAACGGTGTGACTAGAGCGAGGCGGTCGAATGGCTAGGTTCTTCTCCCTCACCGCGTTCTTGTCCTCAAACTCACGACAGCCTCGAGCAGAGCCCCAACTTGCCCTACCTTGAATCCTCCTCGGCATCTCGAGCCAAAGCATCGACTACACTGCTCGACCAGTCAAGTAGCAACGTCATCATGAAGCGAGCTCTCTCTGGCGTTCTCGCCCTGGCCACCGCCTCTCTGGCCGCCCCCAGCAGCGTCGTCAGGCACGGACGGACTTTGCCGCTAGACTTGGCCTCGCGCAGCCTCAACTCGTCCTCGTCGACAGCTGGCACAAAGATCATCCTGGACAATGACTGGAGCTCGGCTGGCTTCATTCCGTACCTCCTGGCCCTCAACGCGGGGTGGGATGTGCTGGGCTTGATCGGCGACACGTCCAACTCGTGGGCGCTGCAGACCAGTCTCCACGGCCTGGCCACCCTCGAGGTCGGCAACCTCTCGTCGTGTATCCCTGTCTACAAAGGATCCGACTATCCTCTCATCCTGACTCCAGAGACATTCCAGACGTGGGAGGATCTGCACGGTGACTTGGCCTGGCAAGGCGCCTTTGCCGCCGAGAACCTCACGTACGAGGCCCTAGGCAACGACCCAACCTCTGGCGACCCCGAGCGCGTCTCCCGATCTGCCTTTTTCGAGGGCTACCCGAACGGCACGCTCGCTGGTAACCACTCGGCCGCGTGGATGGTTGAGCAGGTCCGCAAGTACCCCGGCGAAGTGCTCATCTACAGCGGTGGCGCCCTGACCAATGTTGCTTTGGCCGTCAAGCTCGACCCCGAGTTTGCGTCCCTGACCAAGGGACTGGTTATCATGGGTGGTTACCTGGACGTGACGCTGCTGCAGACCTCTGGCTCGACGCTTCAGGCGGATCTCAACTCGGATGTATGCTTGTTTCTGAGGATTTGTGGTGAAGAACTTGACAGGAGCAGTGGTTGTGCTAACGTCTTACTCACACGCAGATCAACCTCAAGATTGACCCCGAGGGTGCAAAGGCTGCGCTCACCGCCGACTTCCCCAAGATCAGTGAGTCTTCAATGATTGAAAAAAAAATTCGGTTTGAGCTGGTGGACTAATATGTGAATTGTAAAGCTATCGTGGGCAACGCTGCCAACCAAGTCTTCCCTACGCAAGAGTACTTGGACGAGGTCTATGAGGTCAAGAACGGCTACACGTCACTGTTCTACGAGCACTACGGAACCGAGGTAAGCCTTAGTTAACAACTCATCATCCTTGGTCACCTCTCTGTGTGTCTCGAGACACTCCAAACCAGAAGCTAATCATATTCGCCCACAGTTTCCCTTCTGGGATGAGACGGCCATGTTCTCTGTCCTGGAGCCTAGCAACGTTCTGAACTCTACCTCTTGTGCGTCATCTTCTTTTATCTGCCAGTCTGCTCGTTTTATATTTCGACGTAACTAATTTGCGAACGGATTAGTCTACCTGGATGTCGACATTGCCTACAACAGCCCTTACTACGGCAATATCATCGGCTACCAAGAAGCCCTCAAGCCTCGCGCACAGTCCCTGCAAAAGGTTGACTTCATCTACGAGATTGACGGCGACAAGCTCAAGGCACAGATCAAGGAGTCTCTGCAATACCCAAAGACCTGCGCTGACCTAGCGTCATTCTAATAACTTGATTGTGTGCCAAGGAGATATCTTATGGTAAACGGGCCACAATAGAGGCAGCCGGAGAATCGTTGATGAATAGAGACTCTGTGAGCTGATTAGTACATAATACATAATACGGAACGCTAAAAATGAGGAAAGACCATAGAAGGATCACAATGAGATGAATATAGGGTGCAATACCGCCCAAGTTCGCGTTTCGCGATCCATTGTTCTTCTCACAAATACTTAGACGTGATGCCCAAGAAACTTGGCGTAGTCGCTCCACTAGCTATCAGAGTCACTCCACTTGGCTATCGACGCGGGAAGTGGCTGGCACTGCCAGATCCTTCGACCCGAAGGAATCATTAGTCCATACCAAGTATGCAGCCGGACGGAAAACTGCTTTGGCCCCCGGAGGAATCGCGCGGAGTTTGCCAAAAGTCGGCAATTGGCAATTGGTTGCGAATTGTCATCAACAGCCCTCCTCCAAGGGCTGCTGACTATGGCGGAGAGGGGAAGCAAAAATCGCTCCCGAGGCTCTTTTAGGGACCGAGGGATCTCTTTGCAAACCATAGTATGGAGAAGTACTTCACAACAGTGCTAGCTCGATACCCCGCGGGGGAAATAGGGCGAATACTGAGGAAGCCCATCGGCCAGTGGAACAGCGACCATGCCGAGTCGACGTCTATACCTAGCCAAGAGATGGGCCGAGTTCTTTGATCAAACATACCCGCTTTCTTCACTCTTTTGGGAGATGACTGCTTCTGCAGTTGTTATTTCGATTGTCGACTTTGTCACTATTGAACATCTTGGGTGGCCCACTATTCTCCCAGACCCAAGACTTTTTCCGAAATTCACCAGCCAGATCGATAAGCAGTAACACAGAGCAGGCCACCACCATGGCTAGCACAGATCTGCCCGCCAAGTACAAGGCCGCCATCTATGACGAGCCCGGCAAGATCTCCACCAAGGTTGTTGAGCTGGATATGCCAGAGCCAGCCTCTGGAGATGTCCTGATTAAGCTGTCAGCACCATTTCTTTGCGCTACTTGAGAGGATGAAAGACAGATTTGCTCAGTGTCAACATGCTAACATGGACGTGACCTCGCAGCACTCACACTGGAGTATGCGGGAGTGACTTGGGACTCATGACAAACCGATGGCGCCACATGCCTGTGCCAACAGCCGCAGGCCAGGTCAGTGCCAACCGCCCATCGTCCCTCTTCAGTTGTTCCAAGAGTTCAGTGCCAGACGTGATGGTGCCTGTCGACGGCTCAGAGCTAATGATACTGGACTCCCACAGGTTGGCGGCCACGAAGGCATCGGCCACGTCGTCAAACTCGGACCCGGCACAGAAAACTCAGGCGTCAAGGTGGGCGACCGAGTGGGCATCAAGTGGCTCGCTGGCATCTGTGGAAGCTGTCGTACGTTTGTCACCGAATCTGCTTTTGATCGACCTGCTACCTGCAAGGCTGTTTGACTGATGCAAACGCGCCAGAACCCTGTTTGAATGGATACGATGCAGCGTGTGAAAGACAAAAGATATCGGGCTTCTATGTGGGTCTGCTGGTTTCTTCCCTCTTGTCTGCGAATAAATTATCGGAGCTGTGACTATGTGCTAACCGGACGATTCAACGCAAGTGGCCTGGTACTTTCCAACAATATGTCACAAGCCCGGCCAATTATGTCACGCCCATTCCGGATGAGGTGTCCTCAGAAGCAGTTGCACCTTTGTGAGCCCTGTTCATTTCTCTTCATTGATGGTAGGACCACCTTGGAAGAGACACTGCTGACACAAATCTCGAGGCTATGTGCTGGAGTAACAGCATATAGCGCTCTGCGGAAAACCAATCTGAAGAGTGGGCAGTGGGTGGTTCTCATGGGAGCCGGTGGCGGTAAGTACTCGTTTACACGTCTGAACTCACACAGCTCCACCACTCCATTCAGACAATTCGACAGCTGTAGTGGCGGCATACTGACCATTCGAGCTTCTTTTAGGCCTTGGCCACCTCGCAACGCAGATTGCAGCGCGCGGCATTGGCCTCAGAGTAATCGGCATCGATTCTGGAAGCAAACGAGAGCTCGTACTCGAATCTGGTGCCGAGCATTTTCTCGATTTTTCTTCCAAGGACATTGTTAAGGAGGTCACTGAAATCACTGGCGGATTGGGCGCCCATGCCGTCGTTGTCCTAACCAATGCCAATGGTGCCTATGCCGCGTAAGTCCCTCGCACTTTTTCTTGCTGCAAGCCTCCAACTTTGGTTTGCAGCTCTCAAGTAGAACATGATGGATCCTTGCTTCGCCACTCAAGATGGACAAGACTACTGACAATCCTTGGTGGATGAAACAGAGCGATAGACCTCGTCCGCGTCGGCGGCACGATAACCTGCGTTGGTATTCCCGAGGGCGACATGTTGCCCATTGCCAACGCGTTCCCGCAAATTCTCATTGGAAAGTCTCTCAAAATCATCGGCGTCGCAGTGGGTAACCGCCAAGAAGCCATTGAGACGCTCGACTTGGCCGCTAGGGGCATCATCAAGACGCACTATGTCGTGGACAAATTGGAGAATCTTACGCAGATATTCCAGAATATGCACGACGGCAAGCTGAATGGTCGTGTGGTGTTGGATTTGCAGTAGAATTATGTATTGATGATTGTTCTGGGATGCATGGCTATTGTTTCGGAGCCGAAAGTGCTGAACAACATGATTCGAGGAGAAGAGGTTGAAACCCACCGTTTAGATATGGTTGAGTATTGGCCTTCGGGATAGCATGATCTGGCATCGTGTCCTAGATTGTGTAGTTCGAGATGAGTGTATTGTACTCGGACTCTCTTATCCATTCTCGGCCGCTCAATGAGTTTCGAGCGGGTTGCTAATATAATACCAAACACGTTTCTGCGCTTACCTCTTTGCAAGTTGCCTGCTGCAAGCATTCAACCACAGCTTAGCAAGGTGTTGCCCAGAAGTATCTATACTTCTAGTATAGTTAATGGAAATGGACCTTTCTTTAGATTACTGCCATTGAAGCAAATATATATATACACACCCTATGACTCAGAGCCATCTTGCTGTTGATGTCGCGCTTACTACGCAGCTGAGGGTGTCTACAGTAAGGTCCAATGATACAAGGCTATGGATTAGTGTGAGTGGACCTCACGGAAGACACTTCTGCATGAGTTTCACCAGGTGACTGGTCGGGGGAACCGATTCCTTCCAGGATACGTGGAATGATGTAAGAAAGGATCATATTTTCATCTATAAGTTCATCAGCAACACCATACGTATCTCAAGTGAGCTCATCTCAGACTGTTTTATTCCTCACCTGAGAGACTCTACACAGTTTCAACCAAATCTTGGCATATTTAATAACAATCGCTCTCAAAATAGTGAAAATCTTTTTTCCCGACTGCAGTATACATCTCATCACCCATCATATTCAAAATGCCTCTCCAAATCCTACCTTCCAGAGGCGCAGATATGTATCGTGAAGCCGTCGTTGAGCGCGCTGCCTATGCTCCCGCTCCATTCAACGCGATCCTTATGCCTGAAGGCCAGGCTCCCCCGAATATCCTCGACGTTCGTGCAGAAGGTCTCAGACACGAGCTGAACCAGCCGGGTGTTGTTTCCTACAAGCTCATTGATACAGATATTGAAGGGGATGAGTCTGAACAGGCAATTGCTTTTGCAATGTGGTAAGTTTTATTGGCGAGGTAGTATGGACTGCGAACAGTAAACTATCGTATTACTCTTTCCTTCATCTCCATCGTCATTCTCCGCAATCAACTTTCAATACGTATCCATTTTCCCATTCGATGGCGAAATGAGACGAAAGTTGGTTTTATACACAGAGCTCTTTTACTTCTTCCACAGCAAATAGTGTTTCGTGTACTTGGTATATACGCTGCCTGTTGGTGTATCCAATGAAGTTTCACGGTATTCAATTGGTACAAATGCCGGTATTATATGCAAAAGACTAATTTGATATCCAGGGTGGTTTATGACCAAGACCATCCATACGTACCAAGACCAGGACCGGAATTACCGTCCGGAGCCAACAAAGAGGCATTCGCGCTTCTGTGTGTTGGTATCGCTGAGATGAAGGAGAAATGCATGGGCGACAAACCTCATATCTGTAAGCCATCGGTCATACCCACAAATCGGCTTTCTTGCGGCAATCATCTGGTATCTGCAGATGATCAGCGTACAATTTGTTCTTGAGAAGTTTGTGTCCTTCAGCTATTTGGCGCGGCAACTAACTTCTGCTTTGAAATGACAGTCTTACGTTCACTTCGCACTGACCCCCAGCATCAGGGTCGTGGAGCTGGTAAGATGTTGGTCAAGAAGTGCATTGAGGAGTCTGAACGCAGAAATCTCCCGATTTATCTTGATTCGTCCATGCCGGGCCACAAACTGTACCTTAAACAAGGCTTTCGTGATGTTGGAGAGTGTTTGACGGATTTCAGTAAATGGGGAATGACAGAGAAACACTGGAACTGGGCAATGATCAGGGACCCTTAATGGGCGCAGAAATGTGGTTAAATAGCTTTTGCCAATCTGTGAGCATATATATGCATGGAGAGATTCAGCTTGATAGCCTTGGGTATCGGGATATCTCATAAATATTAACACAAATCTTTCATATTCATGTCAGCAGCCCTTCTGCTTCAAATTGATATTGTGCATCCATGGATTGTTCATTTGACCTTCTCGTTTGTTGGCAATATTTGTTCGAATTCTGCTGTCTCTTGTAATGAGCTTTCGAAGTTGCAGCATAACTTCTCTTGTGGCCTTTTATGATGTCACAATACTTACTGCCTTGGCGGTATAGTTGCCTCAACAGCTATACTGAAATGTTCCGCACTTGTTCTCAAGCAGGTGAGAGATCTGGAACGACATCCAGCCGATCAGACTTGCACACAATGCTCATTGAAGTCTCGATAGCACTTGCATCATAAACCTATCCACACGAAATCAGTCAGTTGTTCGCTTCAATGCTGGTCCGAAAAGTCCAATTCACCTAGCAAGAGGGCAGTGAACATCGGAATACACGGGATAATCGGAGCTAAGAGGTATTCTCGCGCTTGGAACCAGACTCAAGAATTCAATAGACGGTGAAATTGGATTTGCAACATATTGAGATTATATGACCGATACCGCTAGATAGGCATGTGTGCGTTCTAGAACCATACAATTGACTGTATCCTGAAATGGAGCGAGCAAGACTTGTTGTAGGAAGAATGCGAAGAGGTACTGGTTCAACATGGGATAAGTACTTCGTGCTGTGTAAGACACGTTAACACACATAGCCTCTTAAGCCGGAAATAGCTGTGCCATGGAAGAATGAAGATAAGAGAAAGGCCTTTGTTGCCAGATTGCAAAAAGAGCGAGGCGTGCCGGCGCAAAGTGGGTGATGAATGATTTAATAGCAGAAAAAACACATAGGAGCAGGTCGATACCACAGGAGGAGTCATGAGAGTATAATAAGAAGGAGGACATGTGTGTGCGCTGAAGGTGCATGGAAGGAAGTCAGGTAGAGCAGGGGTGGTCGAGGTAGATGCAGGATGTGATTGGACAGTCGCAATCATTCTGCCTTTCCCAGGCTGGCACTCGTATAAAAGCCACGCCCCTCCCTGACCTCCATTTCTCTCACCTTCTCCATTACATCCATGAATTTCCATTTCATTGAAACACCACTCCAAATTCATCCCATTGCCCCAATAGTTTTCATAGGCCATCCGGCCGAGAATTTCCAGAGTCACTAGACCCTTTTGCATTATCCTCTCGCACATCAGACTCAATCTGAACATCACCCTGCCTGGCGGTGTATTTCACCACATCTCAAATCCATCCGAGACCATTGCCCCCAGAAGATCGAACAAGGACCACTCGGGCATGATGGCATCCCACTCCCAGCTCAGTGACCGTCATATATACCAATATAGGTATTTGCCATTAAGCATGAACAGTTCAGACATAGCACCTTCAAATGTCTTGCATCACCCTCCAAATGGAATCAGACACAAATATGATGACAATGGGACCATACTGTCTGTACGGCAGTCTTGTTGCATGACTTCCCTGCCAAGTTCACGAGCATATCCGCCTGCGAGGGCTAGGGGACAACCTGAGGTACCCAAGGACCACTTCTTCGAACCATCAAGTCCCAACCAGAGTGATCCCGATTGGTATATGCTCGAAGAGAAAGCCCTTCGAATTTGCGGAAAGGACTTCAATGACCGCAACGTTGTGGCAATGATGCCACCTAGAACGCCACAGATTGGCCGACTCAGGACCCCGGAGCTCGAACCACTCAGAGAAGACCACCATTTCTGCGATTGCTGCTCACGAGAAAAGAGGTACTGGGACGGCTTAGCCAAGATGGACTTCCAACGTAGGTTCTCTCATCAATGCCTCGTCTTCGCGTTGTTGACTATTGGTGGTATGTGGTGGTATGAGACGAGGTCGGGTGAGATGACTAAGCCATGCTGACTCATGAAAAGTCGAAGCTGCAATGGCTCATATCTGCAAATCATCCAGCCATCCTCCTCTCATTCAGCAAGGAAGGCGTGATGCCAATGGAAGGCACATTATAGGAGAATCCAGCGGAGGACAAGTCCGTCAAGGCACAGTCGTTGTGCCCCGACACCGGATGTAGTTGGCTGGTTGTTTCAAAACTTTGCTGCAGGGTAGATCCTCAAAAGCCGTTGAGTTATACAAATAGTTTGCTTGCCCAAAGATAATTCTTGCCGTTCTTCATCGCTTGTCCAGACATTGATAGAACTCGCTTCGTTTCATCATTGGCGTAGCCCGAGGGCCAAACACGCTGCATCGACGTATGACGAAATCCGTAGCCATTACCGCGGGTTTGTAACAGATACATTGTTTTTGAGTTTAAATGACATTTTACCGCTGGATAAAAGGGCTGATGATAGGAGAGGCGTACGTGAATGAACAGTACCAAGTTGATCTGTGGCTGACGGAGCAAATCATGCCATGTGGAGACGTACAAGAAACGGCAGTGAAGGTGAGAAGTTGAAGTTTGTGAAGTTGATGTGCAGTTGCATTCGGATCAGATCAGAGTAGTTTATGCACCACTCGTGCCTCGCTTACGTAAACAGATTATGTACTTTTGCATGCTGTGTAATCCTCTGGCAGCCACCCAGCCAATCAGTGCACACTCTCGTTCTTCACCTCATCATCCCTCTGCGATCTGGGCCTTCTCATCCATCAGGCAATGCTGAATGGCTGCAACAATGCCAGGCTCTCAGGCTCAACAACAACAATAGTCACTTTTGTGTCTGCAGCGATGACATGTTCAGGGTTTGCGACACCGCTTCTGCAGTCTGACCTCGTGCGAGACTGCAGAACCCATTAGCAGAAGACGTGCCACAATGAGCTTCAAGACAGCTTTCCTGCACGCATTGCATTGGAAGGCAACACAGGCTTCTGGGCTGCCCGGAAAGTGCACCATCTAGGTTTCTGTACTCTTGTGTCTTGATATGAATGCCAGAATTTTCATGGATCCCAAGCTTTGACAAGTATCCTTTCCTGCTCCCGCGCCATGGACGTCATGAGATGGCGCCGCTTGGACTATCGTGTAAAACTTGTCACGGCCGGGAGGATATCGGCTTTATGTCAATGTTTGCTTGTCAGAATGAGTCTGTGACGGACTCAGGCTGGTGCAACGACCTTGAGACGTATATAAAGGTGCCGTAGGATCTCGTCCCCTTTGATAACAGCTTTCAGAGACAGCCATAGGTCATCAAATCCAAACAGACCGACTCCGAGATGGTTTCTCCTGGTAGAATCACGGCGTTTTTGAGCATTTTCATCTTTGGCCATGCTTCGTCAAATCGACCATCTCAGCTTCTGAATCGAGATTATATCCCTGGGGCCTACATTGTTGAGTTTTCAGACACTCATGTTCGTGTCTTCCAGCAAACCTAACACCATATGAACTCTGCTGATACTACCAAGGACACAACATCATTCCATGCTGGACTGGCTGAGAATGGGATCAATGTTGAGTCAAGAATGACTCTGGATCATTCCGTTTTTCGCGGAGCTTCATTCAAAGTCGTCGATCCAAACACTGAGGACCAACATATATCCATGATCTCAAATATGCCAGCCGTCAATAAGATATGGCCCATTCGGAGATACCACATCCCGAACCTTGCCAGAATGGACAAGCTGTCAAACCCCAGTGGAGCAATCAATATAGTGTCTGAAAATGGAACTTGGGGTATTGGAGATGAATTCCCCCCCCATGTGATGACGCAGGTTGATCAACTCCATGCATTAGGCTGTAAGTATACCCATAAGTTGCCCTGCTCTTGTGGATGTTTCAAATGATTTTGATCCATCAGTATCTCGTTTCGTTGACTTATGATTATTTCTACAGGCTCTGGTGAAGGCATACGAATCGGAATTGTTGACACCGGTGTTGATTGGAAGCATCCCGCCCTTGGAGGATGCTTTGGCGAGGGCTGCCTTGTGGCGTACGGCTTTGATCTAGTTGGAGATGAATGGGATGGCTTGAACATTCCTAAGCCAGACGGAAATCCATACGACGATTGCAACGGCCACGGGACCCATGTGAGCGGCATGATCGCAGCTCAGACTAATCCGATGAATTTCACTGGCGTCGCTCCTGGGGTCCAACTCGGAATGTACAAAGTTTTCAGCTGCGCCAGTACTGGCACCACAGACGATGTGCTCATCTCAGCCTTTGGAAGAGCTTTTGATGATGGAAGCGACATTATTACAGCATCCATTGGTAGTCTGGTTGGATGGCGTGAGTCTCCTTGGGGCAAGGTTGTCAGTCGTATTGTTAAGGTCAGTCTCTCATTGTTCCATTGTCTGAAGCTCCTACAGTTGAAAGTATCACCTAGTCTAAACTGCCACTGGCAGTGTCAATTTTTGCGAAAGACTCCCTGTTCTATCGCTTATAAAGCTGTATAAGCTGATAATTGACACACAGGAAGGCGTCCCGTGTACACTTGCAGCTGGGAATGATGGCTTCGAAGGCTTGTTCACGCCAAGTGATGCTGCAGATGGCGATGGGGTCACAGCCGTAGGCTCTTTCGACAACATTGTGACCCCCTACTTGCTTCCAAAGGGCACGTATGCCTTTTCGTCCCGGGCAGAAAAAGGTTCTCAGACCGCTGAATTCTCGTGGCTACCGGGACTGCCTACAATATCAAATGCTACCATGCCTCTCCGAGCTGTTAGCAACAATGACTCCGTTCATGGCGATGCCTGTTCTAGTCTCCCAATAGGGATGGATGACTTGAGCGGTTCTATTGTCCTTGTGCGACTCGGAGGTTGCAGCCCCTCTAGGAAAGCAAAAAACCTGGAGGATGCTGGAGCTCATGCGATCTTGTTCTTTGCGGATACATTTGACAAGTAAGCAAGTTATATCTCCGTGAAAACTGTGCATGGCTAACATATTTGAAGCTTTGACACTATCGACTTGACGTATTCAGCCATCAGCATCAACATGACGGCAACCATAACCCCGGCACAAGGAGCCAGGTTCCTGGAACTTCTTGACCAAGGCGCACAGGTTCAAATCACCTTTGTTGACCCGCATCACGCCGACTTCGCGTTGATACAAATCCCAAACAACCTGACGGGCGGTTTTGCTAGCACATATACGAGTTGGGGCCCAACATGGGAGTTGGATTTCTATCCTACCGTTGCCGCTCCCGGTGGCAATATTCTCTCTACTTTTCTCTTGAACCAAGGCGGATATGCAGTCTTCTCTGGAACGTCAATGTAAGTACACAAGGCAAAACTCATCATGCTATATCATGTCATAACTAAGTCCCCTGTACTTTACGGACTGTGAAAGATTGAATCTAACAGGTCATAGGGCGACACCATTTGTGGCTGGTGTTTACGCACTCGTGATGCAGGCTCGAGGCGAAAAGCGCATGCCTCAAGAACTCCGCAGTCTACTTTCCAGTACTTCCAAGGCAAATTTCTGGAACGACGGGACCGGCAGCATTCAAACACTCGGATCGACGGCACAACAAGGAGCCGGGCTTGTACAAGCGCACCATGCTGCCTTTGTCAAGACGATCGTTGGATGCGCGGGCGTCTCATTCAACGACACGGACAACTTGCCTCCCAATGTGACCTTTGCGTTCCAGAACACTGCTAACAAGACTGTTGCTTGCAACATCTCTCATGTTCCGGCCATTGGAATGTACGCACTTTCAAGTGTGGGTGGTGCGCCTGAGACGATGCCTAAACGCATGTTCGCGGCGGCAGCAGAAGTAGGGCTCTCATCCGACTCAGTTGAGCTTGAAGCTGGCGAGCGCGCTACGATCAGCATTAGTCTCATGCCACCATCTGAAGACATGATTTACCATGCACTTTTACCAGTATACGGTGGATACGTCGTCATCAATTGCTCCAATAATGAGGATCTGTCTGTCCCTTACCTTGGTGTCGCTGGGAGCATGAACAGAGCGGTTGTTCTTGATCCTTATGTCGGATTCATCCCAGGTGTTGAGAGCAGCACAGTATTAAGTGCGGCCAACCAGACATACACGGTTCCCTATCCGACAATCAACGAAACCATTGACCTAGTATCGTACTATGGCTATCCGTGGGCCACGGTCAACCTCAATCTCGGAACTCGGATGCTTCGGGCTGATGTCGTGCCTGTGATGGCCAACTACACTGGCACAACTAGCGTTGTCAATGGCAGGATGATTGCAGGCAGCGTGTGGGGATATCCACAGGATTATATCGGTCGGGGATCCGTGGATATCGTTTTTACAGGGCTCCTTGATGGTGGCCGTGTGGTTCCCGAGGGAAAGTATGCGTTGAGCATCAGGGCGCTGAGCATATTCGGGGATCCTGAGACGTCCCTGGATTGGCAAGGCATGACGACCAACCCCTTCTACTTGCGGTACGACAAGACTTGACTTCCTCAAGGCGCTTTGTGATGAGAAATATGGTTGTCACACAAACCAGAAGTGCTCCATGATAACTACGTGCGTCCAGCTATCCGATATGGCACTGAGTCTGTCGTCACGACGGGCGAAAGAGAATCACGGCCTGTCACAGCGTGAACCATAGAGCGAAGTGTTGGTGATATTGGTGAGCGTTGCTCAGGCGGCCAAAACTAGAACTTTTGAATCTTTCGCGGGATACTGACAAAATTAACGCTATTACCACTTCACTTCGGTGGCCAGTCCAAATCAATTACCTAGTTATTCAATTGAGTATTCAACTTCTTCCTGCTAACTGACTGGACTAGATCGTTTCTCTCGCTCGACACTCAGATGGTTTACTCAACCTTGGTCATCAGCCCTCACTCTCCACCGCGGTGAACTTGAAAACCTTGGCTTCGTGAGGAAAGACCTCGGAAGAGAAAGCGGGCTCCTTCAATGGATCAAGGTCCTCGTGAGCCCACAGATCCCGTGCCGTGTATGAGTTCCACTCTACAAAGAGATATTTCTGCAGTTACAAACGCATGAGCGCCGTCTGCGACCCTCGGTTGAGAAAAGCAACAACCACGCTGCCATCCGCCAGGGATCGGGTCCAATACTGAAGATTACCATCGTCCTCCTCGTACACCACAGTGGCTGGCTGCCCTTGCGCGTCCTGATTGACCTCAATCAGTTCAGTGTTCATCAGCGTCTCCGGGAGCCTGACCAGAGATGACAAAATGCGTCGCTCTATCAAGAGTCTCTGGAGCTCCCACTTCGTTTATATAGTCGTAGAATTGCCAGTGTTACTTTTCAGACTGACTTCTAAATACCTCAATCTGCACTGCCCGGTGCGCCAGCTGCCTTGGCACCAGACCAAAGGCTTGCGCTTGGCCGCATATGGTTTCCACAATGTACAGTTGAGATACGTTGCATTGGTCCAATGGCAAACCGAGCAACATGACTAACGAGTTGGCACTTTCCAAGTCTGATGTTACATGGGTTGTCTTAGCTGCTCACCCTCCTACCCGTTTCTCAAACAAAACATCAAGTAAACAGCGCCTTCTCCTTCGTGCTAGCCATGACATGGGAGCCTGGAGGGCTCCAACGTCACCTTCAAGGATGATGAAGAAGGCGCAACCGCAGACCGCTCGGTCACTTTCTGCGCACCCTCTGGCGTCTTGAGAGCTGGAAAGCATTCTCTTCACAGTGCAGAACTTTGAGCAAGGTTGCTCCCCTCTGGTCTACCGACCACAAGATCCCACAGTGGAAGCCCGGGATAACTAGTGGTGACCTCTCCCTGTGCTTCTCTGCCATCGACAAGCATCGACAAAACACAGTCACCATCACGTCAAATCCTTTCGCAATATGCGACCAATTCTGACCCTCATAGGTTTCATCAGCCTGGCAGCCTCCACCACAGTTGCCGTCACCGTCACAGAAACTCTACCACCAGTTGTTGTAACGCAGACAATGCCTCCGTCCATCATCACAGTCTCCACGACTGCCCCTCCTCTGATTCCGTCAGGCGCATCACAGTACAGGAACACCTCCGTCTTCACTTCTGCGGTGCTCAACAGCACAAACGTCTTTCGAGGCGAGTACGGCGCTGGCTCACTGGCGTGGAACCAGACTCTTGCTGATTTCGCGGTTGGGTATCTGGGTTCCATGGGATCATTGTCGCCTTCAAACGGTACCGAGTGCAATTTCTCTCACTCAGGTGGACCGTACGGTGAGAACATGGCACTGGGCTGTAATGATGTTACGGGTTGCGTGGATCTATGTAGGTCCCTTGACACTAGTATTGCTCTTGTTCGTGTGGAGAAGGGAGGAAGATGCCCATGCCATTCATTATCATGAAAAATAGACCGCAAATTTTCTTTGCTCTATTCAACGATCAGAAATCGACGCTAATCCTCGTCAGGGGCCGCTGAGGTCAACGTGTACAAATACGATCATCCAGGCTTTAGCGAACAGACGGGCCACTTCACCCAGCTCGTCTGGAAAGACACAACGACTGTCGGATGCGGCAGCCGCCTCTGTGGCACACGAGGCTGGTTTCTCCTCTGCGAGTACTGGCCGCGTGGCAACATTGCAGGCGAATTTCGTGCACAGGTCGGTCGGCAGGTCAATGGATCCAGCTGGGTCAATGACACGATGTCGCCGATGCGGCGGGCGTGGTACGTGGCCGTTCGGTCTGTATGAAATTTCTGTGGCTGACTTTGTGAAATTCGCTTTCTGATTGCAGGATCACGAGGCATCGACCGCAGCGTACGGGAACGTTGCCGCAAAGACCTGGCCTGGCGTATCTGGCGGGTTCTTGAGTTGCTTCAAATTTGCGAGTTTGACTCGCAAACGCAATTCATAAATAAGCCTTTTTGAATGACTAACCTTCAGCAAGTTTGAACGAAGGCTTTTTCTTCATTTCCGTGGAGGTCATCAGACTCACTTCACTACGCTCCTTCACACTATATTTCATCTCTTGTGGCGACTTTATCAAAACTATCCTGGAGCCCACAGTGCTGGAGCATATGCCGCTCAAGTAAGGATAAAGGAAGTAAGTACTGCTTCTCTTCCAGAAATCACTGATCATACACACACACAATAGCTGACCGATTAAAAAGGCAACAGGCAGGTCCCATGCTTAGATATGTTTACCATGGTTATCGTCGAAATGGCCACGATTTCTTCTTAACAAAGAAGGGAATTATTGATTGATCTTCGAATACGAGACTCAAAATAGATATCAACCGAGGATCATTCATTTTTGTAGTGGAATGTGGGAAAGGAGAATTACGCAATGAGTGTATTTGATAGAGCTGATGTTATACAGACTAGATAGCTCGCACTACTACCGTTTCATCCTTCTCAAAATAATGTTGTCGAACATATTGATGCTGCTTCCGGTACTGAAAATCCTCCGTCAGATGATGCCGGAGCCGTTCAACGGGGGGAAGAAAAAAAGAAAAAAGGAGAGACAAAAGAGCGGATGTGCTGAAGGTTCCCCCAGACGGTAAGGTAAGTTACTTGGAAGCAGCTTCACACTACTGGCCAGTGCCACGGCAAGAGTGCCGCAGAAAGTCTAGTATCTTTTCGCCTGGAAATCCTGGACGCGATTGGGCTTATACTTTGCTGTTCTCACAGCAGAAGCCCATGAAGACACGGAACTAACGAAGGCCGTGTGTGAGGGGTATTTGTGGGACGGTTTGTCCATCCAGGTTCCAACCATCCAGTCGGCGGTAGACTGGATATGGGTGCTTGGGGCGCCGATATAACGGCACCCGTGGACGTCACTGTCGCCATCACCTCAGCTGTGACCGTCACTGTAGTCTTGGCCGATGCGGAGGTGGAAGAAGCAGGAGCAGGATGGACAATGACGGGACGATTGGGCGGCATGTCGGATTCCACCGGGTCGTCGTTGATTGTTCCGGGTGAGGTCCCCCTGGTGCCAAGGCTGTCGTGCACAACGTCGCGCTGCTCGATCTGGAGGCCACGAGCATGTTTGCCGTCCAAAGACCCGGGCTCCGCCTGGTCCAGCTCGGCGGGAGTGGGCTTTCTGGGCTCTGCATGGTGAGCCTCCTTCTTGGCTGGGGGAGTTGGCTCGCTGCGCGTCTCGAGCTCTGCATGCTGAATCGGGTCGTAACCAAGATGCCCAAAAGCAGGAACGGGGGAGGGACGTCCGGTGGGAGGCAGAGGCAAAAGATTACGGGTCCTGGTAGGTCTTCGCAGATGAGGGAACGGCGTTCGGATGTTGAGCGGCTGCGAAGGCGTCTTGGACGAGATGAGCTTTGTCATGGTCGGTCTGACAGTCTGAAAAGAGCGGTGGGTGTGCAACCCTGAAAGAAAAGGGTGCATCAACGACTTCATAGATGAGAAGGTAGCAACATCCTTGGTAGACGAAGCAAGGTCAGAAGAAGGCTTGGACCATGGAGTCGTGATTGGGTCAAAAATGGTGACATCTGATGTCAACGACATGGATGGCAGAGTTGTGGACGGAGTAAAGACCGAAGCAGAAGTCTTTGACGAAGCAGTAGGGTAGGGCCCTTCGGCGATGGTGCAAGGCTTGGGGGCACTGGAGTCATCCTCTTCACCCCCATACCGACCGCATTGGCGAGGGATCACATTGGGGTTGACGGAGTCCTCACGTGTTTCAACATGATGGAAGCCAGCCGCAGCTCGACGCTGCGGATTCGCGCTTGGATTGACACCGGGTGCGAATGGATTCCAAGGCATCGGCCATGGCACCTTTGAGGGGCGTGCGTCAGGGATGGGTGCGACATCGTCGGCTTTCTCATCAGTAGACACGGTCGAGGAGGGCACAGCTGCAAGAACAGCTGGCGCAGGCTCCCTCTGGGCTTCGACGCGACGCTGCAACGACATGTACGGAGGCATGTTGGGGGATCGGTGCCGAGTGCCAGCCCACGGCTTGTGCTTGCGGTGGCCTGGTAGCGGTGTGGGCGACTGCGAGGACAGCGGAGCATTGACAGGCTCCGGGATGTCGTCGCACAGCGTAATGACCATCGATCCAGTTGCAACACAAGTTCTATCGACGACGTTGCCCTTGCGTTCTGCATCATGGCAGTCGCTGTCAGTCAGTACGCTTCTTTTCGTTCAATGCCCGAGCGGGCAGCGGCTTTTGTTACGTACCTTTGTCCGAGATGAGACCATCGCAGCTCCGATTTGCAGTGCTGTCAAGAGTCACAGTATGGCTTCCGAAGGGAGTCCCATTCGTAGTGTAAAGCATGAGTACATGCTCGGCAAAGCGAGACGGTCCAACATTGGGTGACGTATTGTTGTACTTTTCCATGTCGAAATTGACACACTGAACGGTCCCTGCACTTTGATTGTACATCCTCCAAGCAAAACCAGACTCGTGCAGAGAACGAGTGTGAACGGCACCCTGCTTGAGAAACCTGTTCGAGGTATGATCGAAAGTTGTATCAACTTCGTTCAAGAGAACAGTATCGGGGCATCGGTTGATGACTGTAGCATTGTGGCGGGGCCCAAAAGACACTTCAGGTGCAGTGGGTACGGCCACAACGCCAGACGCGGCCACGAAGGCGGCGACGGCGGCGCGTGTGGTATGCATGGTGCGGTTTTTGGCTTTGCAGACGAAATGATGGCTGCTAAAATTGCCCAGGATAATATGCAGCAGGAAGGCACTCCAATGACTAGAGATGACTGAAGCTTGGGTAATGAAGAAGCCAACATGGGCGAGCTTTATATATCCTCGGAAGGCTACATTTCCAAGTGCTGTGTTCCTCTTTGACTAGAAGAAGATTAGCCCCTCACAGTTAGTTAGCTTGGCTTGGGTAAGGTCATTTTCGAATATCAGCTCAGCTGGATTGGTAGTAGTAAACGGCTGGTCGTGTTGCTTTATTCCCCTTTAGACGAGCGGCTGATGACTGATATTCCACGGTGTCTAGGCCGGCTCCCTCTAGCTTGCCGCAAACTCTGTGAGTCACGATGAACATGCAGCAGTGATAGCCCGGGAAATGGTCTCGTAGCTTTCTGTCATCGTACTGGCCACGTTGCAGCAAGGTGTAACTTAGCAGAGTCTACAAGGTCAGGCTGCTTCGAAGCGCAAGCTCCAAGGACAGCGGTGGCTCAGCCAGTTTTTCACAGGCCATCCAGTATCTCGCTCCATCTCGCCCTGAAAGTCGGAGGCTGAAATTGGTACCTAGGGTCAAGACAGCAAGCCGCAGCTCTCCCACTACGGGGCAGGCACGCGCAGGAGCTCAAGCTGTCCTCTCCATCAATCCGGCCGTAACGCTGAAACCATTCATCCCGTGGCGAGCTGCTGGCCAAGACTTGTGCTTCGTAGATCACACACGAGAAACTTGCTGGCGGGGGTTTGGAGCCGCAGAAAAGGAAGGGCCTTCCATTGTGCGCAACGAGAAGCTGCTCTATCACACGCGCACGGGGTACGCACCCTTCCAGACGGAGCTTTTGTCGACGAGTTTATGATCGAGCTCCAGCGTAGTACCACACACGCAGTGCCCAAGAGGACAGACAGCTGGACTTCGGGGTGAACGAGCGCGGACGACTCGCAATTCGCAAGAAGCTAGCGGAGAGGAGCTGCAAGTTGTTAACGCAATGTCGTGCAATCAGATTTAGGACTGGAACCAACCAGAATGCCTCTTACTGAATTGAGATACTTACTAAAAAATGCTATTAAATAGCGTGAGGATCTGGTGAAATGTACGTGTATTACGAAAAGCAAAAAAGAAAAGAAAGAACAAAAAAAGCATGCGATATTTGGATCCATCCCCGAGACATGTCGTCGTTGAAACGAAGTGGAGACAAAAAAACATACAACCCCAAATACCATGCGGCAAAAGTATTGCGGTGAGTGTGGATCGAACACACGACCTTCAGATATACGAACTGAATTCACTTCAGTCTGACGCTCTCCCAACTGAGCTATCCCCGCTGTTGAAACTGGTAGAAACTATCTCCTCTATATTGACTTCTTGAAGCTCGAAACCCATCTTCGATCATTGTGGCCTCAATACGAACATGCTCCCAAAGTGGTGATTCAAGGAAGCCCACTATGAACGTTCCCCGGCCTTGTTGACTCTCATTTGCTGAAATTAAATAGCATTAAAATTCCTGGCCTCCTGGATAGAATGGATCCTCCTCCTACATACGCAGATATCTACCCAAAAACCAGCCAAATGTAAAAAGTGGCCCCTGAATTCAGCACCATGTAAGTATTTCCAGGCAATGATGATGCAATCGAAAACCAACCTTACTACGCCAGTAGACCGCGGGAACTTTTTGTCTAGAGTTTTCTCTTCTCCTGCCAAGCTCCTTACACAATCAATTTCTCAATGGCTGGATGACAAGCGCGATTTTATTTCCTTTATTCAGCCTTGTCGTCATGGATCGGCTTCACATTTCTTGTAAAATGAAATGGATCACCTTTGTACATGTGAAAGAAACTAGAAAAGGAATCACGCTGTAATCAGATGAACATTAATGCTATAAGTAATGGCTCTCCGTGTTCATCGCAAGCTACAGCTGCTTTTCTGTCGATATTTCAACGCCCAATATCACTATCCAGTCATTCTACATATCTACCCAACATCAACATCCTTTACATCCTCTGTTACATCAAACATGCCTTCGTCAAAGGGAAAGCCTACTGATCCAGAACTGCGCGAGGAGCTGAAAGAGGGCAAGTAACTTTTTTTTAAAAAAAATTCTTTTTACTGACATAGACTATCGAGCTGGCTAACTAATTAATTCCACTCAGAAATCAAGCAACAGCCAAACAAATCCGGCGGAGGCGAAGGACAATGGGCTGCATGGAAGGTATGTCAAGCTTCACCCGCTCACCAGCACATGCTGCCGCGCCTTAATTTATTTCCAGTTTCACATGTTAGCATCAGATCTTTCTTGTCATTCAGCTGAGCCACGTGTATCTATTTAGGCTGCCAAGCTATCCAAGGAATACGAAAAGCAGGGCGGAGAATATGAGAATGAGGCTGGGTCCAAAAATGAGCCTAAGAAGGGCGCACCTCAGCCCAAGAGTCAGAGCAAGAAGGCCGCGGAGACGGACGGCTAGTCAAGGTCGCAATGACTTTTGATACACTTCGATACAGCGAAATAATCTGCAAGAACCAACATGGTTCTAATTCGCATTCAGGGAACGTCAGCTCCTGTAATTTGTTGCTCAATCAGAGCGTAAATCGTGTCTTGGTGAATCAGCAGTTAAGAATCACAGTATAATCGTCTTCCAAGACCGTCAGGCGTTGATCATTTTCTTCTTTATAAAAGGCCACACCAGTGCAAATCTACTGTTCAACCGGCCATACTTCCATCATGTCAAGCCACTCAAGCGCAAAAGCTGTCATAATCTTTCCCCAATCTCTGGTCGTCGCCATGTCCAAATGCTCTCCATCATCCTTTGCGGTATGCCATACCCATGGAAATGGCGTGGGAATCAGGTGCAATACATCAACACCGCGAGCCATGAACGGCACGTGGTCATCACCCACGTGAGCCGTTGTAAACTGTTCAGTCATCTTGTCTGCATCAGGGAGAAAGGGTTTGCCTGGCTTCGCCTCCAGCAAACCCATGTCTCGCATCCGCTTCTCGATAGTGGCCATTGCGCGATATGCCCAGTGTGTTGGCAGGAAGTAAGATGGAATGTGTGGATCCGAGGTACCGAGGAGGTCGAGGAGGACAAAGAGGCTGATTTGATCGAGTCGATTCTGATAGTTGGCCGAAGCCAGAGTTGGCGTGTTTTCCCAGGTTTCTGCAAGGGCCCTTGAGAAAGTGAACATTGTCAGCTCTGAGCACGACTCACTCTGACACCCAACTCGTTCTTGTCCCAACTCACCTTGCACCATATAAAGAGTCCGTGTCAGTCCAGGACACAAAAGCCTCCTCGCCGTCGAGGAGCAGAATCTGGACACCCATATCCATAGGTGGGGTGCCACCTAGTTCACCCAGAGCAACCATCTCGTCATGCATCTGCGTAAGGTACTGGTCGATGCTCCGCGCAACGTGCATCAGCACCGCGCAAGGCACGGCGCTGTCCGTTGCGCCAATGAAGCCCTCGGGCTGCGCCTTGCTGTCGAAGTGGGCGACCAGCGTCAGCAGGTTTGCCTGGCCGACTCGGGTCCACGGCGGCTCCCGCTTGAAGATGATGTTGCGAAAGGGGACATCCTCCGAGCCAGTCGCAGGAGTCTTGGACGTTGAGTTGTTCCATTCGATGGACCACTTGGGCAGCTCGCGCTGGAAAAAGTCGACAAAGTGCTGCTGGACCTTCATGGAGCCCTCCGAGTTAGGCACGCGCGGGATGAGGATGGGCGCCAGCAGCGAGCCATTGTGAATGTCAAAGTCGTCGCCGGGACTGGGCACGGCGCGCAGAAAGCTGTCAGAGAGCGGCTTGTAGGCCGAGGCCGCGGTCGCAGCCACGAGGAGGAGCAGGCACACGGCCAGCATGGAGGGGAGCGGGCGCGCGCGGCGCAAAAGGCTCATGGTGTGGGAGGATGTCGACGGTCCGCGCGTGATGTCATGCTCATGCTGCCGTCCAAAAGAGAGCGAGGCAGGCGGGCTGGCGAGAAGCAATGGCGATGGGGGGAAGCGAGGTGCAACAAAGAAAAGGACGAGGAGGAAGGGCGTTGAGATGTCAGGGCGTCTGCAAGCGACCAACAGGAGGCCACCTCAACCGCAACACAAAGTGTCTGGGAATGGGGCGATCCCTGCTGCTGCCGCCCCTCCCTTCCTTCTGAATGGGCACTGATAATAACTGATAGGCCTGATAGCTCGACGCTTGGGGGGTCCTGAAGGGGGCCTGGGGCTACGGCTAAAGGTGGGACTGTCTCTCTCTAGCTGCAACTGCCCTGCGTTACGGCTGCTGCTAGGCCTGCAGAGTCGGCTGCTACGGCTAGGGGGCGGTTAGTGGTATCACAGGCTCTACATCTGGCCCTTGGGAGGTTGCATTCAGGACCCAATCCTGATGGCCAGATACTGAAACTGGGAATAGCTTCACTGATGCTGCATCTTGATGATTTCTATGCTTCAAAAGCCCGTCACCAGTTCCGAGAGTGATCACAGGCTTCATGTTAGGCACCAAAATACGTTGATCTCCACCCTCTACTCAGCTGAGCCCGCAGCAAAGTAAATGCCATCATCTGAAGTCGACAGGTTAGCAAATGGTGTCTTCAAAGACGTGACAGCAACAAAACAATCACAGAACTTACCAAGCACATATCCGCGCCTGGCGCAATCCTCACATCCCACTCACTCAACTCCATCAGCCTCTCATCCAAACGCCTGATAATGATTCCCAGCACCGCTCCGTCCGCCGCCATGATGGACGTGTACTCGCCAAACTTATCCATCGGCCTCATCACCAGTTCCACATCTTCACTCCCACTTCCTCCTCCTTGCTGATGGTGCACCGTCCCTTTGATCGCCATATCTTTGAAACTCAACGACCACAGCTTGACAAACTCAAACGACGCCGCCTCCCTCCCCGCAACCTCAGCCTTCCAGCTCGCGAGCCTCATCCCATGATGGTGGAAATCAAACACGTGCGCATTCCCTTTGGCCGTATCAAATACTTTGCGCCGCCAGCTTAGCGAGCTGAATGGCGCTGGGCCCTCGACGTTGAAGAACTCACTTCCTTGCCCGTCCTTGGCTGTGACGCGGCGCTGCGCTTTGTTGTAGACGCGGACGTGGAGCGTCGTTTCGTGGCTGGTCGCGTAGCCCGGTACCAGGACGGGCGATTGTGAGGCCGAGAGGTGGGATAGTGGGAACTTCTCGGGGTTTACTCTGAGCGTGTCGATTTGTGTCTGGAGGGTTTCTTCTGAGCAGGCGGACGCGGCGATATCTGTTGCGGTGTTGTAAGCTGGTGGTGGGGGATTGTGCTCTTTTGAGAACTCTGAGCTCTCGAATGATGATTTTGGATCGGTTGTCATTTTAAAGAACGCTTGGTGTTTCGGCGGTTATTTAGGAGTCGAGATGTGGACTGTTGTCTTTAGTCTTGGTGTAGCTGTATCGAGCATCAAATTGATGTTCAGACCAATGTTAAAGTCAGCAATCAGTATATTCCATCGCAGTCATGAGAGTAGAAGGGCCCTTCGTCTGTACTTATGTACTCAAACTCATCCATCTCCCTACGGAATCAATCCTTCAAAACTTTACAGACGCTCTCCCAACCTTAATCCTGCGGCAATTCCCACTATACGTCTTTCTCCACAACTTGTATAACCCTCAAGAAAATCCATTCTCCACAAATCCAGAGGTTTCTTTCTCTGTGTGTAGCTTTTGCTCACCACTTATCAAAAGCTGACTGGTTCACGGCCTGTCCTGAATCGAACATCAAAATCCATAATCCTCACTCAGCGCGCGAGGGATTCTGTAACGGCAGTGGCAGTGATGGAGAAGAGTGGGGTCATGCATAGCCATAAGCCAGCCTTCTTTACAAGTACTCAGCCTCGCTGCCCAAAACGTCATTCCTAGGCACCAACGAAAAAAGGAAGCCACAAGGTCCATTAGTGATCGGCGCCGTGGATACTGGTTTTTTTTTTAGGTTTTTTTTTTTAGTAAGGAATCCGATCTGCCTACCAATACTTTTTGCGGCAAGTTGTGCAAAGTACAGTATACATTTACACAGACCCTCCCGGTCCTTTACTGTGCAGATAGGTTCCACAATAGGATGGACAATCTACAGACGATCATATTATCCCTTAGCAAAGGCGGTTATAAGATACAGCGCTCGTCAGGCACTTAATACTCTCAAATAGCCTCAACAAAGAAATCTCCCCATTAACCTATTGTATCTGCAAATAGTGTATCAACATCCGTCCTAGCCTGGATCTGTCGGATATCTGCCATTTGTTCGGCACTCAGTGACTGTTTTAGCAACGCATCATTGAACAGGATTATCCTAGACTGAGTACCGTGCACCACGTAATAGTCTGCAAATAAGCGGGTCCCGGGTTCATTAAAGACAAAAACCCGAAAACATGGAATTCTCGCGAATTCCATGTCCGCCAGATAGCGCATTGTGGACCTCGCGCGGAGGGGAAAAAAGGAAGGGGAAAAAAAAGGAAGAAAAAAAAAAGGCCCATTTGTCGCTGACCAGCTCGAAACCCGCTTGCAAGCAAACATTTCTTTAGTACGAGCAGAACAACAGCTATCGTAAGATAAACAATTGACCTCTGACTCGTGCATGTATGTATAGATAGGTGTATGCTTGCTCGAACCAACCTCATATATTATATACATATACTGCCACCAGGATAACGGCCATGGAAATGTTTATTTACAATCCAAGATTGATCGAATACGCAGACCAGTCCATATTCAGTCGATCCCAATCCCACAGTGGATCCAGATACGTCCCTGCAAGAGGATCCCCAGGCTGCAATGCTATCAGGCCGGCTCCGCCGTCGTCTGTCATTCCGGGCATGACTGCAGCTGTAGTCGTTGACGGCATAGCTCCGGCGCCGGCACCGGAGGAAGTGGTGGTGGTGGTGGCGGCACCCAGGCCATTACCGCAGTCCACACATTGCCAGTGTGACCCGACGGCAGTGTGCATCGGTGCAGGAACGTAGCCTTGCGTGGCCACTGCGACCGCATACGAGGGCGGCTCTTGTTCATCCGGAATGGCGCCAGTTGATGGGGTGGAAGCCGTGGCTAACGACGGCGATGTCTTGATCTTCTTGGACGCAGCAGCAGCAGCAGCATCTTGCTGCTCGACGCCAAGGAGCTGCTTCTCTGCTGCCGTGAAGGGGAGAGTGGCACTCAGTTTCATGAGTAGTTGCGCAGAGATGCGCGCTGATTCTGACATGTCGGCCATACTGTCCATGAGTTCCTGGGCTGTGCGTATCGCGCGAATGCACTCGGACCGCTTGGGCAATGTGCGATCCACATCGTGGGCGATAGCAGAGCAGATGACTGTGGCTGCATCGAACATGAAGAAGATGATAAAGAAGTACTTGATGTTGTGCGGAAATATCACGTCGTAGAAACGTTCACAAGCCTTCATCAGATCCAGACAGGTATCGACGCCCTTGAGCCGCAAACCGATGCCGAGCTGCGTCTTCATGATCTCGGGGTCGGCTGTGTTGAGTAGAAAAGGTTTGAGCGGAGCGAGGAGGTAGGAATAGGCGATGCTGTTCAGCTGGCAACGCATGAAGACCAGGTAAGGGTATTGTTCGTCCCAACGCGTGTCTGGGCGATGGTCACGTAGCGCTGCCGGAAATGTGCCCATCCACTTCTCCAGAGCTTCTTCCGTATCAAGCACAAGCTTGACAGACTTGTCTGTGCCCATTCTCTGAAACAGATGGAAGACGTATAGACCAAGCTGTGCCTGGAGCGCCACAGAGGCTAATGGTCCTGGTATTTCGTGGTCGTCAACACCCTCCAGTCGCCCGTCGGGAATCTCGAGCAAATGGTCGTCTTGATCGATGAGCAGGGGCCGAGACAGAAAACATGACATTTGCCTGGATTCAATTTTCAGTATGCAAAGTATCAAGCGAGTGTCAAAGGACTCACCAATCCCAAGTCCATAAAATACACCACATTCTTTTCCGCAGCTCGCGTTCAAAATCCGGAAACCCCTCTGCTGGCTTATGCATGCCTAGATCCGAGGATTAGTAGCTGATTTGATACCGATTACAGCACCCCCAGTTGTGACTGGGCCAAAGGAACGGTAGTATGGCTGCAAAGCCGAGAAAGCACAGAAAAGACGAGAAGCAAAACGTACCGATCTCTTGCGCTTCACGTATGGCCATGCTCAGAGAATGCCACGAGTTCTTCATGGACGATTCCGCCTTCCACCAAGAAGCTTCCAGAAAGAGCTGTTGCACCTGAATCACTCCGCCCGAGCCCCGAGGAATCGAAGCACTTAGCTTTATCGCTGCGGCATGAAACCGCTCCGTCATTGACTGCGCCTTTTCGCCAATCTCAATCTCCAGTCTTTGCTGTAATGATTCCTCGAGGAACTGGGCTGATACAGCGCACACTCGCAGGAGGAGACATGTGAGTTCCGGTGTAAGTCGTCGGCCTGCAGCCCTTGCGTCCCACCATTCTGCAATTTGTCCGCGAAATTGTTCCGGGAAGAGAGGGTAGTACTGATAGTTGGCGTTGCCTAAGTAGTTCTGGACAAGAACATCTTGACGGTGTTAGCGAACAAGGTGTCGAGAGAACTTTCAGTTGGGGAAATCGCATACCAGTGTAAGGTTTTGGTAGGACGACCTTTAGCGCCGCCTCGACGTCTTCCGATTGCGCAGGCTGGGAGTTGCGATTTCGGTTGTAGTTGGTAGACTAGAAGTCTCGTGAGCTACTCGGGATTGTGAATGGTCATGATACAGCCAGTACGTACATCTGCACCATGTTGAACAAGAGTATAGAAGTCGTGGCCAGGCATGTAGCCGAGTCTGGCAAGTCCATCAGATAAACCATGGTCAGGGTCGTCTTCTATGGCTGCCAAGTCTGATGCGAAGGTCTCTTCCTTCCGCTTGTTTGACAGCCTATTTATTATGAATTGGTTAGTAAGACGACCCGGTGCCGGATCGAGTCAGCCTTCGGGGAGGCGAGCGCCACAACATACTTGGGAGGCGCATTCGCAAGACTAGAGTCCGCAGTCTGCGGCTTTCTCGAAGCGAATTGACAGAGATGAGGAACCTTTCTGGCCTGGCAGTGATTGCAAGGCCATTCGCGCGAGCACTGTCGGTCAATACGGGTAGACCATTAGTCCCGGTCGAGAGCAGAAGCAACCTGAGGGAGCTTGCTGGAGCTTTGGGCCTACCTTTTGCTTTCGGCGCTGGCATTCGAGACACGACGTTGCCGACCGCCCGCTCTTCGTCTTGTCAATACTGGCATTCGGGATCATCATGCGCTACAAGGACCGGAAAAGAACTTGTCTGATCAGGACTGTACAGAGGAAGGACTTGAAGGAGGAGAGGAAGCCTGGTTTGGGGGTGGGGAGGGCAGGAGATACGAATGGAGGAAGACCACTGGGAAAAATTGAGCCGAGCATGGAAATCTTTCCCAAATATGTTAAAGTTTGCACTTTGCTCATCGAGACTTGAGAAATCCCACTCTTTGACCTGAGCTCCCGAGGGGCTTGCCACAAAAGGGTGGAGGCTCATTCATGGTAAGGGGGTTTCCTGGTCCCGTAGCGTCGGCTGCAAGTGTAACGCCATGGGGTCCTAGTTCAAGCTGGCAACAACTGTCCCCACCCCTTGGCGTCGGGTCTGGGCACAGCAGCGACTGCGGGCCGGATTTGGACGTTTTCGAGATGGACTAGTAGTAGCTATCGCGAGTCTGCTGAAGGGGTGACGCAGCTTTTTTTGGATTGCCAACTTGGGGGGGTCGACGGCGGCGCAAAGAAACCTCCGAAGGGTGATCCATCTCCAAAAGCAAAACGCACAGTCGTTATTCCAACATCACCCTCTGTATGCTGTAGACAATCAGAAGCAAATATCAGGCCTTTGTGGCCGAGCGGCTGCTTTGTTGCTTCGCGTGTTAACAATGGCATAGACAAACACGCGAGCCCTTGTACGAAGCTGAGAAAGGATCCCTGGCGACAGCCTTGTCACGCCAGCCACACGACCCTGGACCGAGTCTTTATATGGAGCGATGCTACTGTTTTGCTGCAGCCCGTCACCGACTGGGCGGTATCAGGCTTTAGGGCATGAACAGGATTGTGGCTTGCCGTGTGATCCTCGCATGCAACAGATGTGACGCTGTAATACCTTGCCTCGTTGCCCGTAGAGTACGGCGGTACTCTGGCACACCATTCGCATTATAATTTGAGCTGCCTACCAATCAAGGGACAAAGATGTCATGCTGCAGGACAGCCCTGGTTCTGTGAAAGGCTCGCTTCGAACCTCTTGGCTGGCCGCACGAGGCATCATTGAGATCAGATGGCAACAAGAGCCGGCAGGCTCTCCATACCTTTTCCAGTAAAGCTTGGGTTGCGAGCCAAGAACCAGCCACTGCAGAGTGTTGATGACAATGCTGTTGCGAAATGAGAACTGAGAGGCCACGAAGATGGTGGCACGCTTAACAACGTTCGCTTAAGGTGATGTCTGCAAAACGGAACGAAGCGAGACCTCGCGAATCTGTCTTTGCCGCCGTGGTGGTGGTCACCTCGCACATGAGCGGAGCCATAGTCCAGGTGGGTTTTCATAACACTTCAGACATGCATCGCAGTGGGAACAGAGGACCGCGGCTTTTCCTACAGGCGCGAGGAGGAGGTAGAGTGGCGTTTGAATTGCTGTAGGTGGAGTTGCTGCTAGACCCGAACACGGTGGAGGATCTGCGACATTTGTGCCGAGGGCCTTGGTGGCTGGAGATTGCGGCGTAGAGAAAATGTCTCAGCCTTTTATTATCCACGGATCCGGAAAAGCTGGGAAAGGCTGACATGGATGGACTGGACCGCACCGCATGCGTCATCAGGCGAGATTGACAATTCCAACAAGAGAAAGTTAAAATCGTGGAGCCATGGCCAATCAGTGCGCGAGAAGATGGTGGATAGATGTGTCCGAGGCTTCCTCGGACCTGAGCGGAAAACCGCGTGGCCCGCAGAAGCAGGGCATTATACTATCTGCGATGCCTCATTCCAGGGAATAAGGTGCGGCAATCTCTGGCGAGAGATGCGGATAACGGCCTTCGGGAGGCTTGAAGTCGACCGACTCTGAAATGCGACGCTGGCCGGGGGTGGGGGGGGGGGCGTTGTACACCCCGGAGGGCACTGGAAAGCCGGTGAGTGGAATTTGAGTCGGTTGCTGAATGCAGCAGCAAAGCTTGCCAGGAGGAACTGCAAGTCGTGCTTCAGCGAGGCATGGACAAGTGCTGACGCCGGGATCGGGATGCTATGTCGTCGTTTGTCGAGGTGCGATGCGCCGCGGCCAAAATGGCTCCCTTCCTCCTCTTTCCCGTATTTTCCAGAGCCTCGGTGAGCAGATTCGGGATGTCCAAGGCAGCATCCAGGGATGTGTTTTTCAATGTGCTGCTGCTGGGTCGAGGCATTGCGAACCTCCTTGCGAGTCTCGTCTTTCTCGAGCCGCCATGGTCGCTGTCGAGCTGGAATCACTGAATGAATGGGTGGGTCGATGCATGGAGGGAACGGTTCTCTCTTCTCGACTGGGAAGCTGACAGGCACAAGCTGAGCTGAGGACGAGCGCAGAGCTGATGTAGCGGCAGCGTGGCAAAGTAACGTTGTTCTGACGATGCTGGCTGGCTGGCTGGGCGAGGTGAAGGCGAGTCAAGATCAGGGAGGCAAAAGTAGTAAGCGACGTTGCAAGGTCGAAGGTTGCGATTGCCTGAGGTCGGTTCGTCTGCTTCAGCAGGTGCAGCTTCAGCTTCTGTGGCACAAGATCAAACCAAAGCTTTGACAAAGTGCACACAAAACAACCGTCGACGGGCACAGCATCCATTTTATCAAGTCGCCTTAAGGCGCCCGCTGCTGCCACCACCTTGCAGACTGGCCCCCGACGGCCTTCGGACATGTCCATTGTTCTCTCCGGAACGTTCGCCCTACGTTTCTAGGGCCGCACCAGCATCGTTCTTCCAACCGCAACCCCACATCAGCCCACTGTACGCATCTTTGCATCATCGTGGACTGCCAGAGGCACATTAGCACCCTGATGCCGTTGTGGGTAGTTGCGGCTGGCAGGCCCTGTCCTGCTTGTTACATCCCGCCACACGGGTCTTCCCGCTATTGTGGGGGAATCGGGGCACATGACAACCATCTCTTGTGGCAGGGCACGGCCCGCTTCGCCGTCTTCGATTTGTGGAACTCTCGGTGCACACGACATCTCTTTGCAGCAGCAGGTCGTACATTTGTCGGCCCTGGAAACACCCTAGTGGATTTGCAAGTACTTCAAGTCATTAAAAGAATGCTTCACGCGAGTTTCCATCACGACCGTCCTGGTCCGATTTTCGTTTATGCTCTAATCTTGTTGTAAGGAATTACCATCTTCAGCATGTCAGCCAAAATGATGTCTTCTATCAGCTCTTCCCCTTATCACAAGACTGATCCTAAGGATTGTTTGCAAATGACTGTGCGTGATACATTAGCTCAAGTCCAGTATGCGAGGGGAAACTCGTTTTCTTTATCTCACTTGTATGGTCTCCCATCCAACTTGTTGTAATTTGTATGCTCCATGCCCAAACTCCATGCAACGACCCAAAAGTCTTGGTTTTCAATGCTCACAGCCAGCTTCAATCCAAGACGTTTGTTCATGTCTTTCTCAACCATAAATGCGATAGGCTCGAGGAGGAGGAATCCGAAGAGTCATGCTTGCTTCCCTGTTGGCCTCCCGGTTCCACTGACGAGGCACCCACAAGAGGTACACTGGGACGCCCCATCCCATCTGGAGATCGTTGAGCAGGCTAATGATCTCGTTCCAGATATCACAGTCTCGTACTCAGGGATTCTCAGAGGCTTCCCAGCCCTCGCGAATCCAGGTGAACACCCTAAAGTGTGGGAAGCAATAATTAGTCAAACGATCGCTCAATCATTAGGTCAAGAATGTTTACCACTCCGTCATGCCCCAAACCAAGGTCTCCGAATCCGACTTGAGAATCAGACATTGCAGTATGTGCTCTCCAGGAAGGAGTTGTCGTTCCAAGATACGCAGAGCAATTTTCAACGCCGCGGCGCAGGCCTCCAGCTCGCTCCTGGCCAGACTCATGAAGTGGCCTTCAGGGCGGGGTAGCGGGTGACCGTTGACATTCAGCTTGCTGCCGAGGCCTACAAAGACGCGTATCCCGATCGCGGGCCAGGATAGATGTATATGTCTGTCTTGTAGGCGCCAGCGATGCCCATGACAAGGGAGTCGGGACGGTACAGCGGAGTGGGAAAAGTTGTTTGAGGTCGAAAAAGCATTCATAAACAAATGTGTCGCCAGGCGAGCGCTCAACATTATCTGTATTATTCTCAGTGAGTTTCAATTTCCATATCAAGTAGAGCAAATGTCATACGAGACCACCAGCCAAACCATCCTGGTTATTTCCTGGTGTGCAAACCAAGATAAATCAAGGCGTTGCAGCCGCAACAGTATGAGAGCGTACACTTACAGTGATTTGCCTTTTTGGCAGTAGGATCTGTGTTTGGATCGTAGGTTATGGTCGGAGTATACAAAAACGCCCTAAAGTCTATGTCAGATCGATCCAGAGCGTATTTCAACGTCTTCATCTATGGAAGTCAAGCACCAATCAAACTCAAAAGGACTGTTATGCTGAACAATTACTACAGTCATGATTCGAGAGCATAGCCAAGGCCCTGATCTTTGAAGGAAGCACTGACATTATGAACGTCGTTGTGAAAATGCACATATACACGGCTCGGCGACTTTGTAGAAAGAAGCTGTCACTCGAATTTGAGATGTCGAGATATCGAGGCGAAAGGCGAAGAGGAAGCTGTTGACAAGGTTCGAGGTATCTTTGTCGGTGCGTAGAAGGAAACTTTCGCCGAGGAAGCTGTCACTAGCCGAAAACTCCAATGTTGGTGATACTCAGATTGGAAAAAGAAGCAAAGTACAAAATAGCTTCCAGTGCTGCAAAGGCTGCCTGAGTATGTATCGAGATACCAGTGTAGAGTATCTGTCGGATTGAAAAGATTAGTCCCAAGGTTGTCTCAAGGTTGATGTAATAGGCAAAGCAAAGAGGTATAGAAGAAGAGCAGGCTAAGAAGAGGGCAGGTTTGAAAAGAGAGATAGGAAAGCAGCTGCGTCTGAAGCGCAGACCAGTCACTTAGTTCACTCCTAGGCAGGAAGAAGTTCATTCATAGACAGCAAAAAGGCGGGAAGACAGGATAGTAGAGGCAGTACGGCATTGGGCTTATTGTGCAGGAAAATCAAACGCGTAACAAACGTGTCGAGATATTAAAGCAGCCCGTCAGGAGTCATTCACACAGTCCTTGCTCGTATAGACATCCTGCCATCCCATTTCATTCTGCTTCAGAAAGGCAGGAGGGAACCAAGTTGAACACAAAAGCTAACGTCTTCATTCTCATCGCACTTGCCATTTTGATTCAATTTAAAACAGGCAAGTTGGAGCTGCTAAGTAGATAAGACAAGAAATTATAAGTCATGATAAAACTCTTGCATTTGACCACCTTAGCAGCTTCATAGGAAATAGGATACCTTCTCATTCTGCATTCCAAGTCTTCTCATACACTTTTTGTCAACATAACTAATCGTAGCGGACTTCCAATGGCGATGTATAAATTCTCCTTGTGGTGTAGATTTAAATAATCATGTCAAGAAACATATACATCATCTTTGTAGACCAAAAAAAATAATTGGGTTTTTTAAACAAAAAAAGAGGTATTGTATTACGTTCCGCGAAATTCAAAAATTGTAATATGCATACCCGTAAAGTTGGGTACGTTATCAAAGTGAAGCGACGCTATCCATAACTCCCATTACCCAGCAAGATAGGCCAGGCTTCCTAGCCTCCCGGGACATGACATTAAGCACTAATTAATAATTCCGCTTGGTAGGAATTCTGCACCACCATACCATAAATCCATGAACTCCAGCACTTGGACTAACGTATATCAGGAGCTCTTTTTGCAAGCCATCTAATCCAGCGACGCGTTCGACATGCGCCCTATCGATCCTTGTCCTCTTGGCTTGTCAATAATATTCGAATACACTTCCAAACCATGACCCATTGTCTTGACAAGCTCAAAGATGTGTTCACCCTTGAACGTCTTGGCCCATATGCGCAAAACGGCAGACGCTAGTTGCCGCAGTTTGGCAGAATCGTTGAGCGAAGCATCATGTTTGCCCTGGTGGTGATGGTGGCTGGATTGGAGGGGCTCGCTGGACGCAGCAGCCAGCGAAGGGTCGATGGGCACGGCATACTCGGTCTCGTCAACAATCGTTTTGATTGATGCCAGAATAGATTTTTCTTCGGGTGTCAAGACTTGGGTCGGGCTCATGGATGCGAGGGTGATGAGCCATTTGGCTAGTAAAACAGCACACTCTAAATTACACACTGCAGGAGTGCTTGTCAGTGGTGGTCCATGCAAATCCTCATCGTGCTCCAACACATTCTCATCAACAAGAACACTACTACCACCAATCAGACGCGGAAAAGAACTGATTTGCTCACGAGAATGCTGCATGCTCCACTCCAATGACTTTGTCCTGGCAATGTAATTGATACCGGCCTTGACAAGCATTGCAAGTGCATGCACTGCTTGGAGAATAGCCTTGTTCAGACGTGGTCCACGAGGGAGAAGCGGCATGTTGTTAAGAATGTTGGCAGCAATATAAGGGTCACGGCTCTCAAGAGCGCGCGCTGGACTAAGGTCGGTGTGTAGTCGAATATGTGCAAGTCTAGACAAGGCAGTCGCATCAAAAGCCACTGGGCCGCCAGGACTTGTTTCATTGCCCATTTGCTGAGCAGACTGGCTGATCCTCATCCGGTGTTCCTCAAAGCCCGCTTGCCAACTCCGTAGGGCCTGGGTGACTTGTTCAACGTCTTGCTCCCGAAGGCCACCATTGTCGTACGGCATCACGTTGGCAAAGGGACTCTGTGGCGATGCAAAAGAGGTCTGCTTGGCGAAGTAAATGTGCTGTAATAATGCGTGTATCATGACATAATTACCCAGTGTGGACGGAGTGCTTAGGGCTCCGCCATGTTGTCGGCCGAGAAGTCTTGTAAGGGCGTCTTGGAGCGAAATTTCTGTATTCGGAACCGACTGTCGTGCTTCCCGCCATTGCCACGCATTCTCTGCCCTCCAGAGTTTCGAAGGGCTTGGTAAAGGCATGTCGATTTCAGAAGTCACTAGTACAGGCGGACTGTTGTAAGCAATGCTACAGAGGTTGAAGTAGCAATACGCGATGAGGACCGTTCGAATGCTACCCTCATATCTCACCCACAAGTCCCAGTCGTTAATCTGTTGAGGTTCACGAATGAGACCCTCATCGCGGATTAGTTGGGCAATTTTGCTCGGCAGAAACAACGCTTCCTGTAAGATGGCTTTTGCGCCCCAAAGACCGACTGAGAACAGCAGCAAAAGTGCTTGAATGGTTTCTAGACGTGACTGAGGATTATTGGGAGAGCTGATACTGATGTTAGCAATACAGGTGAACAGAGGAATTGATTCCACGTACTATGGTTCACGGTGGGTCTCCTGTGTCATCGGTCTGTCTGAGTGCACTGAAGTAAACGAGTGCCGAAACCCCGAGCTTGGAGATGCTCTGGTCGAGTGAGGACTGTAAGCCGCTGGCGAGGGAAGCAACTTATGCACCTCGTGGCTGTGCCGTCTCCAAATCTGCTCCACTGCAACAGCCTTGGCTGCGTACCACAAGGCATTGCCCCGATGACTCTCGAATCGGTACTGTGCTCCTACGGAAGCAATTGCTAGAAGGAGCTCCGGAGCCATCTCGGTAGGTGACAGTGTCGGAATGTGTAGCAAGGGCAAGTGTTCCTGGAAACCGCTAATATAACCCTCAAGGTACCTGGTCAAGGTATGCCGTGAGGGAAAGACAAAGTCATTGGGCAGAACACTTGAGAACTCGTCTAGGCGATTCTTGATGGTTCCATGGTCGCCGGCAGAAATCCTCCACGCTGGTGCTTTCATGCCATCTTCTTGCATCCTGTTAATGCCATCCACTGAGCTTTCTGGTGCTAGCGACGGGAATCTTGATGGAAATGAAGACCCTGCGCCACGAGGCCAAACACCAAATGTCTGGTCAGAATCCATTGCGGCAGGCAGAAAATGCGACTGTGAGCTAATGTCGTCCATGAAGAGGTCGTAGTTTTCAAATGGTGTATGTTGTGGGCCTGAAGTAATGGGAAAGGGTGCAGTCGTGACCGGAAAGGAGGCTGAAGTTATCGGAAAGGCTGTCGAGCTCACGGCGAAGGGCGCAGTAGTTACGGGAAAGGATGTTGAATAGACAGCAGGATCAGGCTCCCTGCCACGCTCGTCATATGGCGTCAGACCGTCAGACCTGCCCAGGCCAGGCTGTGCTTGGTGCATATCGGGCATCATGGCTTGTATAGGGTGCACATCACCACCAGAGGCGAGGTGAGTAGCCGCATCCGAAAGAAGGTCGAGATTACACGCTGTAGCTGGTCTCGGTGCTATACGGGAATCAGGAGCCAAGGAAGAGACTACTGTAGACATTGTTGCATCAGATGCAGGGCCAAATGCCGATTGCCCATGCTGTGGCAGGATATCGATGTCGGGTTGGCTCTTTGTAGGGCTAGCTTGCATTGTGGCCGTAGACGTCCTCCGGTGCCGTGCGGCGGAGCCCGAGGTGCCGTCTTTGTTTCCATCGCTTAGATGCACGAGTTTCTCGTGGCGTACGAGAAGGTCTCTGATCTCCATGTAAGTATTAATCAAATATCGCAACCTATGCGCAAAGCAAGGGGCATGAAAATTGATGGAAAGAAGAAACCGAGAGGTCTTGAAAGCAAGCGATCGGTGAATGTAATTTCTTGTGAGAAAGGAAAATAAAGAACATAGATCTGGTTTCAGGAAAGTTCAAGGAGAACCGAGCTGGAGAGGGGATCTGATAATCCAACGGCTCGTCTCGGTTTTGGACATACTGAGGAGAAGAGTAAAGGACAGAAGGGAGTTTTATGTTTGCACGGCAAATTGGGGTAGCTTTGAAGTGAGAAAGTGTGTTCAGGCTGTAGAAGCCGTGAGGGGCTTTGGGAACGTCTCGCAGCGTCAGGGAAGGTAGTCACGTTAGGAACCAAAAACGAAACACAGTGAGCGCTCACCTTCTGCCAAAGCTCTTTCCGCAATTTGCCCAGTCGCAAGCGAATGGCTTCTCCTTGGTGTGTGTTCTCTCATGTCTCTGGACGTGCTCCACTCTCCTGGATTACGACAAATATATAAGTAAGCTAAGTTCGTCAACTTCGGAGGGAGGCAAAGAACCGGTGGCTCACCTGAACCACTTGTTACAATAACGGCAAGGTAAAGTCTTGGGCTTTGGCTGTTTGACGTCCACACTGTCTACGCCACCTGTAGCGGCAGGCCCCTGTGGGGACTGAACAGACATCATTTTGGAGTCTTGGCGGTGGGTTGTTGTGAGAAGCAAGTGATTCCAGTGGCTTTTCGTTGGGTGCTCTGGTCGGAGAGAGCTGAAACACGTAGATCACCAGAGAGAGGATAATCCGGGACAAGGAAAAAGTGATCGTCTTTCGACTGCTGGTATGATTTGCGTCCTGGAAATATAGAGTGGTGGAAAACTGTATTGCAAGGCAGTGGTCGTTGTTTGCCTGATCGAATGTAGGATAAGTTGGGCCCCGCTAGAGTACAAGCGGAACAGAGGGGTCCAAGACGGGAGCGTGAAAGCTTGCACAAGTGTTGAAAGGAGATCAAAGGAGGGGCCTGTAGGGACAAGTCGTGATTGAACTTGTGGTAATTGCTAAGAGATCAACAGTACCGTCAGTGAGAGAAGTAACAAATCGACTGCTGCAGGTTACTCGAGGAGGGCAGATCCCCGTGCACGGGAAGCCTGAATCTCTCTGAGAGTGAGGGGAATGAGTGCATTGAAAATCTCCGAATTTCCAGGGATGACGAAGACGGTTATTCGAGATCGACACGTGGTGATGTGTTGCAGATAGAGAAGTAGCCAAAAAAGGCTGGGCAGGATGAGGCGGGGAAGCCGGACAATACGCCTTGTGCACGACGAACACTTCGGTAGTGGTTCTTAGCCACACCTTATGCGTGTTCCGAAGGACGCGCCGCGTGGTCTGGAGAAGAGGGGAAAGGACGAGTATTGTCTCAGTCAAAAGGTAGAGCTGCGGCAGCAATGCAAGCCAGACAACAGGAGCAGAAGGAGGCGGGCACACTTCAGGACCAGTTCAGGCAGAGAAGGAATCGTACTGCCTACACCAAGAGAGTAAGGACGCACCGGAAAGACAGGCCCTGAAGTTATCTCGATGCCGGGGCCGTGGGGGACGAATCCGACAAGTGATCGCGTGGCGTCTTGACGGAAGACTGCAGTGATAATCAGATATCAAGACCAAACGTCGCGCAAAATCCAAGGTGGAGGACGCAGAGGCGTGTTTAACAAGACGTACCTTGTACTGCACGGGGATGTGATTGTTGTTGCTGTCGTCGTCTTGTCCTTGGCTTCTTGGAGACTGCTCGTGGTCTGTGGATTCTCCAACAGGTCGATGTTCCTGATGCGTTCTCGAAGTGACGGGGCTGACTCCACAAACTAGAGACTCGGGCTTCGGGCTGCGAATCCGGCTGGCTATATCCAAGCGAGATCTGTAGTGTCTGTTGGGGACAGCTATACTTGGCTGGCTGGCTGGGCCACGGGATGGGCTGGATGGTGTGTATTATGGGGAAGCAAATGGGAAATGGAGATTTGGTGAGGAGATCCAAAGGCCCGGAGAATGCTGAGAGGCAGCCACTGAAAGAACCGCGGGAGAAAGGCGGGGTCGAGGGCCAAAGAAGATACCCTGGAGCTTTAAGGGGAAAGACCAGAGAAAGGCGAGGCAAACTAGCGGGCAGTCGCGTGAGCAGGCCCAAAGAGCAGAAGCCCGGAGATTGCTGCAGAGTCTATTTTGCAACAAGATGCAGAACAAAAAGACTGAGAGCAGCTGCAAGGACCAGCCAGCTGCCTGGACTTGAATGGAGCTGCTTGGATGGTGCTTGGTTCTGCAGTGCAGGGCAACAATGGAAACTAGCGGTTGCGGTTCGGATTGCTGCGGATTCACCTTCACAGTGGCGGTGCTGGGCACCAGTGCTACTGGCACTGCGACTTGGGACTTGGGGGGTGCTGGGCGGAGAAGCTGGAGTTGAGTTGCTGGCGCAGCGTCAGATGTGGAGCGTAGAGCGTGTTCACGCAGAGCGCAGGATGTCGTCGAGCCAGTTGACTCCGCAAATCGACTGCAGATTGGGAAAGAGAGTGGAGGAGTGGATGGAAAACTGTGGGTGAGAATGCGGAGGTGGAGACGGCAATGTGGGCAGGCTGGATGTGAGTGGGCAGCGCCCAGGTGCCCCAGGCCTGGGCTCGAACGAGGTGCGGGGCAATTTACCCCGGGGAGTTCCATGTACTTGGGTACTGTTTCTTTCAAGATCTCCCTTTCTCGCTTGGCAACTCGCAAAGGCAATGTGTTTTTTTTTTCTTCCAAAATCCTCTCTCACTTGTGAGACGTACACTTGATCATAATTAAACGCCAACACTATGCAGTAACCTGTACTGTGAACATCGTCGATGAGGTATCCCAAACCTTGAGCGTATCGAGCTGGTGAGCCTTTTGTGGGTGCTTACCATCAGGTGACCTCGGGCTAGTCCTGGGGTATCCCGGCCCTAACCCCTGGGCCCTGGTCCGTTCCAAGTCCGCTTCCTTTCCGGATCCGAGACGGATGGAAGGGCAAAAGCTGCCTGGTATCACTGCAACCAGCACCTTCCGTCAGCGAGCTTTCCACCAACAGCCATTGTAGCTGGATAGTTATGTAAAGACCTAGCAGGCTGATAGATCACTGACGGTGTTTGTTCATGTCCAGGATATAAACAAGTGCCATGACAAGCGTGATCTATTACACAGCAGACAAGCAAAGGAGAATTCCACCACAGCCAACCACGAGGCAGAAGCGGACCAATTCAGGACGAGAAGCACGTAGGGCGACATTGAAAAGAGGGGTTTTGCGCTTGCCCGCCTGCCCGCCTCGGCAGTGCAGATTGAGGTCTTCAAGTCAACTGATCCATGTCGTCGATCTGCGGATGCATCCCAGCAAAAGCTGAAGAGCTCTACTGCTTGTTCCAGCCAATAACGGTGGTCATATTATCAAGTTCCTATGTCGTCACTGCCCATCACGTCAACGAAGTTACGTTACTTGATCGAATATGAAGGCAGGCTGCCAGACAAGCGGTATTTCATGGCAACGCCAGTCTCCAAATCCTGACATGTGTCAAGCCGTCCCTGAACTCGAGGTGCTCTCAATAATGTGTGGACGAATAGACGGGGCCCAATGATGGATCCAGGGATCTCAAACAGATTCCCAAAGTTGGAGAAAACCAAGAGAAACCCCAGGTTCTCGTTGAAGAAAATCCGGGGAAAAAGGTACCAACCCGCCCCTCCCCTTTTGCTCGGCCCGGTAACGGGTGGGCCCTGGTGACGGTTGTTGGGGTCGAGCTTCACATAGTGGTGAGTTTGTTTGGCTTCGATGTTGGAGTTTGGCAAAATGCAAGATGCGGAGAAGACGACGGACAAAACAGACAGCCTTGCATAGTCTTCCCGCTCGGTCGTTCAACCTTGTCTCCGCCGGTTCCTTGGACCTGGCGATGAACTAGGCGCCTGCTGACTTGTGGCTCAGCCATTATTGAAGTCCCTGGAGCTTTCACAAGGAGCGAACGACGATCAACATGAACATACGAGGATGAGTCAGGGAGTTTGGCGATGATAAGAAACAAAAACACTTCCAGCTGACCTAGGTGTTATTGCTGTATTGTCTAGTATCAATACCGTCTCGTGTGACGGGACTTCCAAAGCCAAATATGTAGGACTTTACGAGGGTGAGTTTCTCAGATATCCAGACTTCTGTCTCGTTTCGGATCTGATTATCTCCCAGTTGCAAAAAAAGATGTCCATATTAGAACATATGGCGGTGGCTCATCTCCATTATTTACTAAAGCCGATTTAAGTTGTACGTATGCCGCTGAAACTGGTCGAAAATTGAGCATCCTGGCAATCATTCTGTCAAGAGTTATGTTTTATACCATGGATATCTTGATACTTGCTGAAAAGTGTCGGGTCCTGACGGCCCTCCTACTACTGCTTCAAGCAAGTTGCACTATTGAGTCGACTTTAGACTCTAACAACAAGAGCCGTGGGCGCTAGAATATTACCCAGGCATCGGATGAGTCTCTGCTCGACAGGCTCACATCGTAGCTAATACGTATTGGATACAACAACTTTCTGATCTCTGAAATCAATTTAATGGTGGTGGTTGACCGAGATTTGTACAATGTACTCAGAAGAGTCTGCATTGTTCCTCGTCCAACCGACGTCAACGCCTGCCTGATGCGATACAAGTTGCACTCTGGTTGTGTTTCTATTGTGATACCAGTGTCGTTGCGTTACCTACGGTATATTGCCAGCTATCCTTCGAATCAGCGGTGTGGAGTATTTACGGATAGGTGGCTCCAGGAGCTGACCACAAATGTACTCATCGAGAGGCCGAGTCTGACGTACCGAACAGGAGCTTTGATTACGAAATCATTCACTTCCAAATGACAAATCTTCAATATCTTGGTGGGCATAAGCTATATCGAGACGAACATTCCATGATTCATTTTCATCATTGCGTTTGAAGTCAGTCATGAACTTCTCCATGTCCGCGCCTCATAGCCTTTGCTAGTCAATACGATCTTGAAGCCTTTGAAATTGGAAGATACCAGGCGCTCTCATTTGTAGATGCTTGGTTGTACGTGGATATTAAATATTTTTCCCTTCATGGGCCAATCCGTCAATGCCAAATAGAGAGTACGTATAAACAAGATAAATATTTGGGAATGTCCGCTACCTGAACACCGGTCGACAGGAATTTCGCCAAGCTTTTGGTGAAAAGCAGTCCCTTCTCACTGCTAACATGAACTACATTGTGTATACATTCTCAAGTGACCCGAACACTCACAACTTGGCTGGCCTTTGTAAGGAATTTATGCCTATATTTGTAACTATAAGATGCTGATGTTGCGGATTGGATACAATACAATATGAAGTATAAGAGACATCGTCCAAAAGGCCTCACACGTACTCTGGATCTAGAGTTGAATGTTATAATCATCATCCAGGATACTTCTTGATTTCTACAAGGTCTCTAAACTATTTTAAGTGTTCCAATCCCAGCTTATAGTTTAAGGGCGGTATGTCTCCGCTTCATGGAACTCTATGCTTGCAGATAGTCTAAGACGGCCTTGTGCGGATAAAAACTTCGTAAAATACGGTATAAGGTGTTAGCTAGCAATCAATCTGCGTTATTTTCGATATAGTTCAGTAGAAGGTCAACAATGGTTCGGTTGGTGAAGAATGCCTTCGGAGTTCAAGCTGGTGTGATCCGAGGTGAGCGCATATAGGGTATGTGACGACGAATTAAGAACAAAGTATGCAAATACTGCTGTATCTCAAGGAAGCTTGGTATTGCCTTTATTGCTTCAGTGAAAAGCGTACGCTTTGCACTTCTATTAGTGTTGTGACTACAGCATGACATCTCAATATTGTAAGTACAAGTGAATAAATAAACACTTGGATTCTGACAAGTACTTATCATCCCGTATCGATACGTACATTGCTACACACTGAGAAACTTTGTGAGCTTAATATAGCGACAAATATAATGTGAAGGACTGCTGTATCGAATAAGGTTGGCTTTGGCTCCGAGAATTTAAAGATCAATGTTTGAGAGGGAAAAAGGTCCAGGATCATGGTATTTCTGGCTCATGTATGAATGATTAGACACAAAGTGCGAGTTTCTCCCTTGTTCTGTTCTACATTTATTGTATATGCTTACCGTTCCCAATCTGTACAACATCTCTTCGTTCTCAATTCCACATTTCACCGGCTTCTGGTCACATCGCAGCCGTCATTGGCGGCGCTCTGTCCATCCGAGCATTTTAAGAAATGAGTTTGACATGTCGATGCTCGAAACGGATGTGGATTTCCTAACACGTTCTCGGTTATATTGCGTGGTCATTTGTTTTATAGCTGGCCTATTTTCAAGCTCAATACAATACCATGACCTGCGACGCGGTAATGTCATGATGGTTGAAATACCCTCATTACCTAATGAAGGTTAGAATTTGGATAAAAGTCTAAGTATTCCTGCACAACCACACGTCTACCCATGAAGCGGAACAATTATTGCACGAAACGAAAGAAAGCATTGCATTCTGCACGAAATAGTTTGATGCTACCTTTGGTGCCCGATAAGACGCACAACATATCATTGTGCACAACATGAGTGCAGTGTTAATAGTTCTGTAAGCCGCGCAGTAAAACCGCCTGTAGATTCCCTCACCGGTTGAAAACCTTATTATATACACTACGCATTTATGAACATCTTCTGTTGAAGCAGAATGATGCAGTTAGCCTCTGCTCTACTGTATGCATCGCTGACTGAGGTTTAGCGGACAGTGAGCGTTGATCACACTGCAACTGTATTTCTCGTCCCTCACCTGAAGCATTGTCAAATGACTTGCGGGTTGTATTCTGCTCACAAGGCATCAAGGGGCAAGTCGCATGTGACGAGCGTAGAGAAACAAAACAATCCCAAGCCCGGTCAGGTCGGTGTCGGCCCTTTTCCCATTGGACATGTTGCCAAACCTCCTGCCTGGAAAGGTTAGAGGGAAAAGGGGCCAAGTCATCAAGCCTGCCCAATCATATTGGGAAATAGTTAGTTTTCCCCAGTGAATTACCAAATCACAGGTACGGAGGAGCAACAACAATGACAACGAAGCAACTACCATCACAGCTTCTAATGATCCACCAGTCTCGTGCGAGGTTAGAAAGGGGGCTCTTAACCTTTTGCACAAATGGAACAGATTCATTGGAATCAGCATTGATCCCCATGCATGACCTCGAGTTGTCGGTTTGAGAGAAACAAAAAGAGGATGGAATAAGAGCAGGGACCGAAAGTTTAATTCACAAACGACACGAAAACCGAGCCGGACCGAAGAAGGCCCTCGATTGTGCATGGGAGGATGGAATATCAGAATCAGTGAGCCTGGAGGACCAAAAGTGCCTGGTCCATAAGCATAACATAATATGCAAGTAAAGTCGCATCGACACCGTATGGGCACTAACTATGAGAGAGCTGATTTAGGTCAGTACACCAAATATACAAGAAAACATGTGCATCTGATAAAACCGCATGGGAGCTGCCGAACAGGTGGTGTGTGCCAACGCGGCCGATCATCACAATGCCTCTATTTCGGTCAGCGGTACAAGTTTCTTTCCCTGGAGAAACGCGGGGTGCAGACGACGATCCTTGTGGGTTGGGCAATCCATTTGGCGTTCTATTTGTCCACTATAGTCAGCTTGCCAGTTCTGTCAATTTCCCACAAGCAGCCATGTAACGTCAGCTGCGTATTGCCGCCGTAGCCAGCTGCTTGGAAACCCAACAACATCCGTTTGCTGAGCCAGCAGGTGATGCATAGTTTTCTCTTGAGCTGTGAACGTTCGCCGAGCGTCTCGAGTTCCCCAGGAAACTTCTTGGTTTGACGCCCCAGTTGCACTTGTTTTGATGACGGATCGTGGGGCCGCGGGTAAGTTGAGTGCTGCACATGCCAAGATCTTTGAATTATGCAGCATGTGCTGAAGCGTTTCTATTCCTGCAAATAGACCATTTTGCCCAGCTCGCACTTGCAATGTCCAAAGGATGACTTGGTGTGTTGTACTTTTGCAGTCTGGCCGTCTGTCTGCCTTGAACCGCCACCGAGTCACCAACTTGGTGTTTATGCCACTCTCCCCTAATACCACTTCCAGAAGGAGTACCTGCTTGTGGTGAGCCACAACTAAGTGCTCGATATCTGATCTCCGTGGTTCACCCTCTTCTTATTGCATTTCCCAGGACTGGAAAAGGTTCTCTTTCTGAGCCGTGGGAATTTGACATCTGCGCACCCATTCCATGTGTCCACGAGACCAACACATCTGCCCACGCAGAATACGATGTCTTTATAGCAGCTACTACATATATATATATGTCATTATAGCACGGCTTGCTGAGGGTAATGAGGGGCGATATGGAGCCCACAGGGCCGACCTGCAATCTTACTAGCCTTTACCGACAGGCAGTTTACGGACACGACGGCGGCGGTTAGTTGGTGGTTGCCCCAAGTCCTTTAGTGCGTCCCCGCAGACCACGCGGCGGGTACTTGGTGACTGACCCTGCAGCCACAGCACTGGCACTGGGCATGTAGTGGTTCTTGGGGCCTGCTAGTCGGGCCCTTCCTGCCTTGAGAAGGCAGAACAAGTGGAGCACCGCTCGCCTACCCCCAACCCTTGACCCTTAACCCTTGCTAAGCCATCAAATCTCCGGCACTGGCAGGTATCATTTTGGGAGTGCCTCGTCCCTGAAATCTTGCAGCTCCGCGAATCACATCTGTCCGTTTCAGAATTATCTTCGGCAGAGGCTGCCGCCTTGTCATCTTTGGGCTTAAGCTGGCCTCTGCCTGTGCTCCTGTACGTGCTGCCCCTGGCCTGGAATCCTCTCGGGGCCTTGAAGCTTTGGAACCCAGCAGATCGCTCATGCACTCTGCAGCCTTTCCAACGCCTTGCGTCCGCCCCCATCCTGCTCTTCTTTTTCTTCACCATCCCTCAGTCGTCTCGAGGAGAAGCACAAAGGATGACACAGCAGGCAGATTGTCGCAGCTGCGGGCATCGAACGGTGTGGCAGCCTGTCTGGCTGTCTGCGTGCTGCTGATGATGATCGAGACTCGAGGCACAAGCCAGACGCACGCGCGGATTGTGGCCCAATGTGTCTGGGTCAGGCTCGCAGTCTCTGCTGCGCTCTGCTGGGTCGCGTGAAACCATCCGGCGACCCCTCGTCATCTAGAGTCAAGTGGCCGTGGGCCACACCCTGGGGAGAAGAAAGATGCAGCAAAAGAAAAGGCACACTCGTCCCGAAAGGAGGGGGCCGGGGAGCGGCAGCAAGGCTGTCGGCCCCTCAAAAGCGATCCCTCACCGTTTGGGGGGGCGATCGGCTTGTTGCTCTTGCGCCTCTCGGGGAAGGTGGCCTGCCCATCTGCCATGTCACGATGCTTCCTGCGTGCCTGCGTGTGGCTAAAATAGAAGACGTGGAGGGCGTGCCGCATCCCTTGCTACCTGGCAGCCCTGGCTCTCGCATCGGCCCCCTTCTTCTTCCTCCTCCTCCTCCTCCTCACCCGGCCGTGTGAGCCTCCACTCCAGAACTTGCCAGGTACCCAGGTATGGCAGGGTGCCCTTCGGTAAGCCAGCCAGACTCTTATTCTGCTTTAAGCTGTTGGTCCCGTTGGAATGGAGAGCTGTCGTCCGCGTTGTTTGTTTATATACTGCCCTGGCGCCACATGGTCTTCGTCTCGTCTTGCTTGTTTCGAGCCTTTTTGTTTTCCATATCCCTTGTTCGGACGTGCCTGCCTTCCTTTTCCCTTGTTCCCTTCTTGGTCTCCATTCTTGGTCCTCCATCTCCTGCAGTGAGTGCTATATGAAGTTTTACGGCTGAGCCATGCGTTCCTTTATACATATTCTTCTGGCATTTGCCTCCTTTATCTTTGCCGTTCGAGCAGAATGGTGGTTGCAAGACATTGCCCATCAGGGCCTGGCTCCCTCTGCTGAATCTGGCTATGCTGTCTTTCGAAATGTTCAGGACTATGGTGCCAAGGGTGAGTCTGCCAATTTGTTGCCACGAGATTTGAAATTTGACTGACCCAAATTCATTCACAGGTGATGGTGTGACGGACGATACTGCTGCTATCAATGCTGCCATAACAGCTGGATCTCGCTGCGGACAAGGATGTGTATGTTTTTGTTCTCCAGCCTCGACATTTGGGTGCCATCTCCAACTGACTTTGGTAATTAGGATTCCACAACCGCAACACCTGCTATCGTCTACTTCCCGTCTGGCACATACCTTATCTCCTCGTCCCTCTTGCCCGACTACTTTACTCAGATTATTGGCGATGCTACCGATCCTCCCACGCTCAAGGCCTCGGCTGGCATGACTGGCTTTGGTCTCATTGATGCCAACCCCTACTATAGCTCTGACCTGAACTGGGTGTCGACCAATGTCTTTTACACCTCGGTGCGAAACTTGATTATTGACACTACCAACGTTGCTGCCACGACCGCTTGCACAGGTATCCACTGGCCCGTATCCCAAGCGACCTCGCTGCAGAATGTCGTCTTCAACATGCCCACGACCGCTGGTGTCGTCCACGTTGGTATCTTCATGGAGTCTGGCAGCGGTGGATTCATTTCCGATGTGACCTTCAACGGTGGCGCCTACGGTGCCCAGTTTGGCAACCAGCAGTACACCATGCGCAACCTCGAGTTCAATAACCAAGCCACAGCCGCCATCCAGATGCTGTGGGATTGGGACTGGACCTTCATCAACCTCACCGTGAACAATGTGCCATTGGGTATCGACATGTCGGCTGGTGGCTCGTCGGACCAGGAAGTCGGTTCTGTGATCGTCATTGACAGCACCTTCTCCAGCGTTGACGTGGCCATCAAGACAGCCTATGACACCGCTTCCACCTCCGTCACCAATGGCAGTCTGGTCCTCGAGAATGTTGTCCTGACCAACTCCCCAGTTGCTGTTCAGGACGATGAGGATACTGTGCTAGCCGGTGGAGGAACCGTCTCCGCCTTTGTCCAAGGACACACTTACACTCTGACTTCTGGACCCACCGACACCATGGGCACTGTCACTGCCAACAGCCGTCCTGCTGCTCTTCTCGGATCTGGTTCCAACTACTACACCCAGTCCAAACCTCAGTACGAGACCCTGACGTCCGCCGACTTTGTGAGTGTGCGCACTTCAGGCGCCGTGGGAAATGGAGTCGCCGACGATACTGCTGCCATTCAATCGGCAATCAACAGCGCCGTCGCAGCAGGCAAGGTCGTCTTCATTGACTACGGCCTGTATCGCATCACCAGCACTATCTCCATTCCTCCTGGAACCAAGATTGTCGGAGAGACCTTCCCCGTGCTGATGGCTGCTGGCGCTTACTTTGAGGACATCAACACTCCCCAAGTCATGCTGCAGATTGGTACAGCTGGCGAAGCTGGTACCGTGGCGCTCAGCGACATCATCGTCTCCACCCAAGGAGCTATGGCTGGTGCTATCCTGATTGAGTACAATCTCAAAGCTCCCGCTGGCACACCAAGCGGTTTCTGGGACGTCCACGCTCGTATCGGCGGCTTTGACGGCAGCCAGTTGCAGGTTGCCCAGTGCCTCAAGGACCCAGGTAGCTCCACTGTTGTCGCAGCTTGCATTGCCGCTTATATGGCGCTGCACGCCACTGCTCAGTCTGGTGGACTGTACTTGGAGAACACATGGTTCTGGTAAGTCGAATTCTTAACAAGAGTCTCTTAAGGAAAAGGAAGTATGCACTAACCGGTTTCTACCTTACAGGGCTGCCGACCACGACATTGACGACGCATCCGACACCCAGATCACGGTCTACTCTGGCCGCGGCATGTTCATTGAGTCGACTACTGGCCCCTTCTGGCTCGTCGGTACCGCTGTCGAGCATCACGTCCTTTACCAGTACCAATTTGCCGACACGACCAACATCTTCGCCTCGCAACTGCAAACCGAGACGCCTTACTTCCAGCCTCTGCCCAACGCACTGGTTCCCTTCACCGCCAACGCCACGCTCCAGGATCCGACCTTTGACTGCGATGGTGTCAGCGGTAACTGCGATGAGGCTTGGGGTCTGCGCATCCTGTCGTCTTCGGACATTTTCATCTATGGTGCTAATCACTACTCTTGGTTCAACAACTACGAGCAAGGTACGTTCTTTCCGTTAAGAGTTTTATGTTCCAAACGCAGAGTATCGCATAAGCTAACAATGGTATCCCCATAGATTGCTCTACTTTTGCCACAAACGAGAACTGCCAAGCGCGCATCATCAGACTGCAAGGCACTCTCAGCAACATCAACATGTACTCTGTCAACACCATTGGCTCGACAAGCATGATTGATAATGACGGCACCGAAGTCGCCAGCTGGGCGGATAACAAGGGCGTGTACCAGTCCAACATCATTTCCTTCAAGAGTGGTTAAGGGCTACCATAGCTTTTTTGCTTGTTTCACCTAGCGATCTTCTTTTTTTTCGATTCTGAAGCCTTCTCGTTCAATCTCACGCAACGTCTTCCGCAGTTTGTGTGGAACATGAAAGAAAGAGAGAAAGAAAAGAGGATGTTTGCCATTTCAAGGGCACCATCCCTTATTATCGATTCTGAAATCACCTACAGGGCGTATTTACGCAGCGGCAATGACTTTGAAAGAGAGACGAAAGAGGTTTTCATCTTTGTTATTTTTTTTTCTTCTAGTACCTTTTTAAACGCTTTTTTAAATGTAAATACTTGAAGTTCACTTCGCTATGCATGTTATGGGCCAAATCAAATATCACGCAGATCTTGCGTGGGATGGGACGACGATGTCTTGTTTATCTGCAAAAGCACTGCATTCTATTTGCTGTATTTGACTTGATTACATGTCATGTTAATGTTTTACTATGAATGGTTCTTTTCACTCGCCACAAGAGTTCTAGAAATGCTCCCGAAGCTTTTGCTTTTGTTGCTTTGTGCCATTGTTTATTAACTCACGCTTGGCTGACTGGCCAGTGGCTGGTCGGATATTTGTCTCAGTGAGAGCATACATGCCGTTCGGAAAGATCCCAGAATTCCGTTTGGCCGGGCGCTGCGGCAGGGGCCGCTGTGGAGTTTTCTTTTTCATGTCTTTGTCATGTTCCTTTTCTTACTGCAGCAACCACAGCAAAAGAATCGCTGATCCCAGGGATGATCGACTTTGATGTTGCCTTGCGAGGTTCTTATGAGCATCTAGGTACCTAGGTACGTCTGACTTCAGGGCTCCACAAGGAAAATAACGAGTAGGAAGCCGAGGACGATCACATAAGAACGATATCTAGACGACATACGGTGATGCCCGGCCGGGGCTTGCGTGTATTCCGGATGAAACATCAATTCACCCTAGTTTTATTTTCAAATCAGTACAAATGGAAGTAGCAAAGTGCTGGCCTAGAGTATAGAATTGCTATTCAATGTATATCAACTTGATGATGTCCTCGATGTTCTTTAGAGACTTTGGAGATCATAAAAAAACAGCTTCTTGGGTGCTCTTGGGTTGCGCCACGTTCTTTGAAAGGGGGCGGTAGTAGTTATACAAGATGGTACCGGAAGGTCTATATTGAAACCTGCGAAGAGGCGAGTGAATCGCGCGGGGAGGAAACAACGAGTACACTGAAGTGTGCTTGAAGAGGGTGTGGCAGGCTCGCAGCCAATGCTTTTGTCTGTTGCTCCCATGTGAATAGTGTGTTACTTACTTTGACAGAAGACATCAGTTGATCACTAGTAGAGTGAGGGTGGATTCGAGACATGATTGACGCAAAAGGATGGAGACGGCAGCTAGTTACTTCGTACATTTCCAGCATTGATCGGAAATTTTTCAAATTCTTCTCATTCACAACAGCTGAAAGTTCCGCGTCCCAGATGAAGCTCAAGCTCCTAATGCACAAATTACATACCTCGAACTTTTTCAATAAAGTAGGAACACCCGATCATGATGCGCTGAGTGCCAGCAGAAACCGTCTTGACAACATTGAAGATAATGAAATGCTCAGTCAAGATACTGTACCACATGTGGACGCTCGGAAAGCAAGAAGAAACAAGTGGTGCCAGTGACAGTGAGTTAGTACAGGATCAAGCCTCACGAACTTTATCTCATTCAGAAAGGCAGATCCTAAGAGTCAATGTTCAGCCCCAAAGATAGGCATATAAGACTGTGCAAGCCAATTATGTCTTAATGATGGTATATCTCCCGTCTCTACCTATGAGGTATCATGAACACGGTTCCCGGCAGAATTGCCACGAGCTCGCGATGAAAATGAAGACAAGAATCAAAGCAACAATACAATCCCTAAGCAATATGATAGGCATCGTCCTAGGTCTCCTGACCCTTAACAACCCTACGCCATAGCCCGTCCTGTAAATCCTCCAAACGCCGTCATGAGGGTATTAATCGCGTTAGGCCCGTAAAGCCTTAAGCCGTCCATGACACGAAATGATCAATCGACTTTTTTTTTTTTTGGTGTCGCACTCCATCAAAATCCACGTCAAGCTGAATAGGGTTGCTGCCATCAGCATCCCAGCAAAACGCCTACGTCGATCACAACCTCAGGACCATTCACTGCTCTGTGATCAATTCCAGAAGGCTGCAAATGTTGGGTGCCATGACGCGATTAGCCGTCATTACCTCGTGCAGTCGAGGCAGAACCGGACGGAACAGCCGCTCGTTCCAGCCTCTTGTTCTCTCATTCACGCCATGTCTTTCCTGCTCCTTTACTAGCTCGTCTTGAGACTCGGTCTTGACCACGTTGCGTGCAATGTTTCGAAGAACCAATACAGCACTCAGCGGGATACCAGCCGGTTGGATAATGTTGGGGTTTCGTTCATCCCGGGTAGTCGATGTCTCTTCGTTGGTGAGCGAGAATGACTTGGCGGGTACAGTATGAGAACGCTTTGTCCGCTTGGCAGGCTGTTCAAGTGGGCTTAATACGGTTGCAGCCAATGTGCTCTCGGTGTCCTCATTTGCCGAACTAGGTTCCTTGGAGGGCTCAAGAACCTGCTGCACTGCCATAAGGTGGGTCTTGATATGATTGAAAAAGGCCTCTGGGCGGATCTTGGTCGGCGAAGAAAATTTGGTGCAGTCTGCCCAAAGGCACTGAACCTCCCAGCTCTCAGGGGCACGGTGGGCTTGATCGAGGCTTGATGAGCCAAAGTGGACGTGGCTGATATGCTCAAACATTTTCTTTGCATCGGCGAACCAGTGGTTACACTTTTGCTGCTCGGGATCATTCAAAGTCCACAGGCAGCGAGAATATTCTCGGCCCTCGTTTTCAGGATCGACTGGCCGAGAACGGGCTCGGATGCCCTTGATGATGAACTTTTGGTTTTCTCCTTTGGGGCCTCTGATAATTTGTGCTCCAGCCGTGGTCCAAACATGGTTAACATTGCGGATAAAATCTGCTGGGGAAATCATGGACTTTCCCAGCTGATTCACCCTAGTGCTAAAGGTTGATTGATAGGCAGTCCAAATAGCGATCTGGGTGATGCTTGCTTCTGCATCTTCTTCAAATAGAGAACGAAGCCACATGTAGCACCTGTCGGGCTCCTCCATTGCCAACATGCGCTCCAACAAATCATCTGGTAGAGTTGCGACCTCTTCACTGTAGGGTATCTTAAACTCTGGCTGCAGTGTCTGTGTATATGTTACGCGCCTCGCACCGTGCGACAACAGCCGTGCCAGATGCTTAACAAGGCTTTCTGGCAACACGGGTTTGCTGTGTCGGAACTCGAGCAACTTCTCCAAGTTGGCAACCACGGCAGTGTATTGGTAGAGAAAATCGAGGCATGCGTCTACCATTTCGTCATCATTGAGCATCAACCAGTCGATGATCAGCTCTAGGGTCTTAAGGGGGATGGCGCCCAGCCTGTTAGTTTCGGCCAAGTTCATTGAAATCCTGGCAAGAGCACGGAGCGAGGTCAGAATACAGCCTCGATCAGTTGACTGGAGTTGCGCTAACAGCGTTTGATACAGTGGATCGTCAAGTCCTAGGCTCAATGCTGGAGTTAGCTGCTCTGCAATGTCAAGAGCAATGTGCTTCAGTTCCACGTTCGACTCGCTCGTTGGCAGATGGAGAATGATGCAGAGCAAATCTCTGAGAGGCGGAAACTGAGCCATGTAGTTGGAGTTCTCGGGCAGCATGACCATATTGCGAATGGCCATGGCGGCCTCGGTTACAATAATCATCTTGTCTGCAAAAGCGGCAGGTTGAATGTGATCTTGTGGAGGTCGGGGTGTCAGTTGCGAGATGCGGTCGAGAATGTCCAGGGTGCCATTGATGCCGTCAAGTTCTTCAACCTTGTCGCCATCTGCATCCGGGTTGTAGCACACGGTCCAGTTGACGTCGTAGAATAACTCTCCCACCTTCAGGGCCGCATGAACAAGGCCTTCCGCCAGGCCGGGAAAACCTTCAAACTTGTAGCGATCGCCTCGTTCAAATGATATTTTCATGAGATGATGTACAGCAAAAGCTTCCTCGTCTGGTAAGCCTGAGCGGAGTGCGCAGAGGCAACGAGCGTATATGTTCGGTCCATCGAAAGGAGAAGGCTGGATCAGCACGCCTAGATAAAGAACGGAACGCTGTCAGAAACTTGGCATCGGCATCATCAGAACGTAGTACTTACTGCTGGCATGCGGTGCTTGACGAGATAGGACTGGAGCGACCACTGGCTGTCTCTTGTTAAACTTGGCGGGCGCATTAGCCGGTGTTTCAACAGGGCGCGTGGAATGTGCCTCCGGAGGCCAAGTAGGCGCAACTGCATTTGTGACCGCTGATGTCTGGTATTCAAAGCTCTGGGGAGCAAAGTTCAGAGACGCTCCATTGCGAGCAACATGCGGTTGCGCGACCTCGCCATGGCTCAAGTGGTGGACGGACGGACGGCTCGCGCTGTGAGGCAGGTGGCCGTTGCTATGCGAGTGAGACAAGGCAGCAGGAGCCTGTACAGTCTGCGCGTGAGGAACGGACGTGCTGGAGTTGTGTTGCGCCGAAGCGTGGCGTGAGGGACGCGTTGGGCCAGTGTCTGGTTGGAAGATGACTCTCTGGGGCGGATCCTGCCTGAGGCCCCGGGCAGCCCTCCCTGAGCTGGGCGTGCCCTCTGGTTTAGTGTCTCTGGAAGGCGTGCCATCATCGCCTGAGGGTTGTGGAGAGTTTTGCGCTGTGGAACGGTCGCGGTGTCGATAATTTTCGAGGGTTCGTGTCAGGAGGTTGCCGCCCTTAGCCGAGACTTCCTCGAGAATTTCGGGCGGAGGGGGCGTCTTGTTGTGGATGGTCTTGATTTCATAGGCTGCGAGGTTCTTGTAATAGACCGTCTTCAGGCTGAATGCAACAGCACCGACATTATGCGAGTAGATGCCAAGGTCTAGAGACATCTTGCGCCAGAGCAGCTTTTCCTCTGTGATCTTATCGTAGCCGCCATTCTCGACAACATGGTTGAAGACCTTGAGCAGGTCAATATGGGCATTGCCAACTTTGGGCTCGGCGTCGAACTTGGTGCCTCGCTCGGTGTGGAACTCCCTGAGCTTGTTGATGAAGGCTTCGTACTCGGGCGTGCGGTCAATCGCATGCTCGGCGATCACGGGCGCAGGCTTCGAGGGCGCCATGGCTGTCGCTCAGGCCCGCGACGGACAGGCGCGAATGCTGCACCGCTGCAGGCAACAATCGAGGGCGAATGACGATGCGACCGCGATGACGGAGCTGGAATCCAGCAGGCAGGCAGAGCAGTCGAGTTTGCGTGGTGAATTTGGCTCGTTGCCAGTGCCGCGCAAAAACTGGCAGTGACCCTTGCGACGCGTTGTAGATGGACAAGGACGTGAAGCAGTGCTGGTCAGGATGGAGTTGCAGGGACAGAAATGCGCCGGCAGCAAAAGGTCCAGCTGGGGAATTTTGGAGCTAAGGGCGCACAGGCCAGCAGAAGTCAGGCTTGCATGGCCCGTGCGCTTCCCCTGGTCAACCTGCACAGCATACCAGGACACCCCTGCCAAGCTCACATACCATAGTGGGAACTACAACCAGTTGCTGCCACTCTCACCTCCTTCTATCTTTCCAACAACAACAATCAGGGAAGGCACGAGGGCAGCAGCCAGATCAGGAGAGAAGTGGCAGGCAAAATGTAGTTCATGAAAATCTCTAAATGGACGGCAGGCCACATTTTCCTGCCTGCCTGCTCCTCTTGGACCTCAAATGTGCAAGTGCCAACATGCCTTCCCCCTACAAGCTACAGCTGTGGACTGTTCTGCAATGTGAAGCTCGCCAACCTGATCTGAACTTCAGCATCCTGCCTTCAGAACAGCGAGAGTGATGCTATCTCCCGAGCACCATCTCTTGCAAGTACGACTCTAAATAATCAATTCCCCCGGACCAACATTCTCCTTTTCTACACGATTCCGATCGCACATATGACAAGCCCAACGTCAGACTGGATAGCACACCAAATCCAGCCAACATAACCATTGTCTGGCCGCCGTTTCGGTATCTCAGCTATTGTGGCTCGTCTCTTCAAGCACTGTTGCATGTAACCGGCTCTCACATCGCCGGCCGTTCCAAGCCCTGCATGATGGAAGTAAGAAAGAGTCAAGTCGGCCATAATTTGCGGCTACTCCAGGTCACAGTGGAATCCGCTTTGCAGCCCATCGCCCGAGATGCTACACTCAGACTTAGGACCCAGTCAACTCCCACCAGCAGTCACTTCATGGAAATCCACATTGACGGCAGGATTATGGTAGGTCGCCTTGGAAGCAAAGATCAAAAGTAGGCTTCTGATCGCCTTGACTGACCTATGCGCTTCTTCCAGGCACAGTGGAATCTCGATGTACTTGCGACCCAGCTTTCAAAAGCCGCTCGCGAACTCTCCTGCAAATTTCGAAGTAGTGCCAAGGATAAAGTGCTCCAGTTGATGCTTCCATTGCCTGCATCTTCAGAGACCGAGATCACACCATCTTCGTCTTCTCCGTCTGTTCAGACATATCCAGTAAGTGACATTTTGACATCCAAGTTCCGCGTCGTCTGACATCTTACAGAGCAATTGCCTGAAAATTATACGGCTCCATCTTGACACACACCAAGACTTCCACACAGCGGTTGCTTATCTTTCAAAAGAAGCTGGTCTCTTCCACAAAGACATGCCGGAATCCGCACACCGGGATTCATCGTTTCCAAGAGCACTTTCGGCAATGGGTATGTATAGAGGCACGACCGACAGTATGACTCCGATCTACCCCAGATCGCAAGAGCAGCTGCTTCATTTTGCTCAAGATGCAGACCGGTTGTCCCGCTCGATTTCAGAACAGGAAAGACGAATGCTGCCCCCTAATGGCGCTACTAGCCGACCATCGAGCGCGATGGGAGGCGCAGCAGATTTCAATCCAGTCCACGGCACGGTGTCGCGTCGCCAATCAAACTATGAACCACACGTCTCGTCTTATGGACAGCAATCCAGATCAACTGCCACACACAACTCTTTTCTCCAAAGAAGATATTCTGGGATCGGAAGACACATTACGAGACCTTCAACTGCTTTGCCATATTCATGTGTCAGTGAGAGGCTGAACGTGGACGCTGTGCATTTCCGCAATCGAGTGCCAGGCCATCAATTCTTTGGTTTAAGCACTGCAGGATTATCTGAAAGAGGCGAAAACGCTTCGACGCCCCAGACTTCGCAGGATAGGCCGCTACTTGGGACACTCGATCCCTATCAGTCCAAAAACTTCAGCCATGGCCAATCAAGAGAAACAGATGTCCTAGCTCAAATTTTCAATGAAACTGGCCATGACTCCGCAATCTCTGGAATTTCTAGCAGTCAAAATGACCAGCCGAAGGTGGGCGACCCTGATCGGATGATGATGCGCGACGTCTTTTCAGCTCCGGAGAATTTCGGCTGGGCGGCAGCAGCGGACAGCCAGAGCGCATGTCGTGAGCCTGAGCCACCGGCTATATTGAGTCGAGCCTGGGGAAGTATTGCGACGTCTCGGTCCAAAGCCAGAGAATCGCCCCGCAAGGAAGTTGAAGGGCTGGCAAACTCAGCTGAGACCCTGGACATCAGCGGCGAATGTCCCCCCTTATTCCAGAGGTCATCTAGGCATAAAGAATCACCAGCGGTCTCACAGCGCTCTCCTGGCATATTGCCTTCAATCTTTCACAAACCAGAAAGTCCGCCGATTGCGGTGTCTATCTCGGACCAAAATACTACAGACGTGAACAGTGAAAGCTGGGACGCTTGCGGTGACAAAGACTTAGAAAAAAGCGGCTTCACGACCGGGAAAGATGGTTCGGAACCTTTAGAGGAGGCAGAAGTCATCACCATAACGACCAAGGGTACAAGGAAGCGACCAGCTGCTAGCCATGCTCGGCCACAGTCAAGAGCTAAGAAACCTCGCAAATCGCATCAAGTCGGCCCAATGCGCAGACCCAAATCTGTTCGATCTTCCACCCAAGAAACGTCCAGAGCAGCTCCAACAAATACAGCACAGGCAGTGTCAGTTTCTCAAACACTGAGCAAAGGACAAATCTCTTCGACTGTTAATTTTGTGACAGCTGCGACTGGAATTGTAACCCAAGGACAAGAGGATGGTGAACAGAAAGCTTCTGAACTGGTCCAACCGGAGTTTGACGCAGGACTTCATCTTGACACCCGGGGCGCAGCTCAAGGAGGCCCTCAACCTCAAATGGAAACGAAATACACGGAAAATAAAAGTCGCCTTGGTGGCGCTTCTACCTGTACGCGTTGTCGTCGAAAAAAGCAGAAGTGCGGTGGCCTCAGACCAACATGTGCACCATGTGCAAAAAGTGGCGTCTCAGCATGTGTATATCCTAACGAGAGCTACAAATCAGGCCAAGAGCAGCATCCTAGCCCTGATGATTCAAACACGGCCAATTCGATCGGAGGTGTCGAGTTGCAAGTCAAGGATGGAAAGAATGCGCAAGCCCACATGCAATACACGAAATCCCGCGGAGGAGCTGGAGAGTCCGCACCTCGAATTGCAACGACCATGGACAGTGGTCTGAGCACTTGTTCTACAATTGCGAACGTCAATGTTCAAATAGATGACCACAAGAGGCTCCATCTGGGTTTACTTGAGTGGCGACGTCTGATCCACTCTGGTATGGCACTGGAAGCAAACCATCTACAAGCGGCTATCGATATTCTCAAGATTGACTTCGGCTCCTCTCAGGATCACGAATCAAAGCTAGTCAGGGCAGCACAGCACGGTGGTCAGTTCTTACAGGCCCTTCTTGAGTTGTTCCGAGGTCAAGTCACCATATCTTGACCTGGGAATCATTGCTTTATTAGCTGCTTGACCAATATGAGCTACATATACCAAAGCTTGGATCCTATTTGAGACAAGTCATAAACAAGTTCTTGTAAAGACATGGATACGATATCTTTTTTATATAATCTTTGAGAATGGCATTGGCAAGACACAACTCAGCTACAAACAGCAATGGGACCTTTCACAACCTCGATCTCGCAAACATGTGTTGCTATTTGACTGTCCTGTGACTTATGAACTAATCTGTGCGTTTCACATGGTCAGTGACCACGAAAAATGGCGAATGGACTGTGTGGTGATTGTCAACCGCCTGTCTGCGTGTACGAAATCTAGATGACTACCTTATTCACTCCTTCGCGCCACCATGCTCTCCAGCACCGTCCTTGATGATCTTGTCCTCTGGTGAGAACTTGAGACTAACCGAATTCACACAGTGTCTCTCATCCGTAGGCGTTGGGAACCCTTCTCCCTTGAAGACATGGCCTAAATGACCTCCGCAGTTGGCGCACATGATTTCGATGCGCTTCATGAACATGGAGTTGTCCTCATGGCGCACGACAGCTCCGGGAATGCTGTCAAAATAAGCTGGCCAGCCGCACCCACTGCTGAACTTGTGCGAGGCCTTGTACAGCGGAGCATCACAGCCTGCACAAGTGTAGACACCTTCAGAGGGGCTATGCTTGTCATAGGTGCCAGATCCGGGAGCCTCTGTGCCCTTCTCCCGGAGGATCCGGAATTGTTCTGAGCGGTATGTTAGATCCTGTGGAGCACCTCAGAAGTGCCAACAGCAAGAAGAGGGGTTAACTTGCCTCTGTTGAGCACAGCGCGCCACTCATCATCAGTGCGCTGGTCGGGAAACGACATCTTGCTGGAATCGTCGCCGGCTTTCGTACCAAAGAGGCTGCCAAGGATGGGAATGAAGGACATAGATTTGAGAGCCGTAACTCGTTGAGGCGCAGCTTCTAGCAAGGGAGCTTGTTGTGTGGCTCGGACTCGCGAGAGGCTGGAGATGGTGTAGAAAGTCCGCAAGACACTGGAGTAGCGGAAGCGCATGGAGTTTGAAGACGTGGGTGTGTTTCGAAAAGGGAGTATGTGGTTTATAGAATCGAAATGTTGAGTTGCGTATTTTGAGACAGGTACAGGAAGAAAGCCAATACTGACAAATAGATTGCGAAAGCAATATCGAGGGATTTATATTATCGAAGATGCAGCCTCTCAATTTGACTTACAAATACTCGATGTGAGGCTATGTTGGGTACGTAGGTACCGTCAGCGGCGGCGATGACCCCCGCTGCACCCCCAGGTCATGCGCTTGAAGACGACGTCAGAGACTCACAAGCCACTTCTGCGGCTCACCCTTGTGGCGCACTGTCTGGAGTGCAACCGCTCAACTGCCCCTGCCGCTTGCTGCTGCCCCCAAACGAGCCAGCGAGCCTGGGCTGAGTCAGGCATTGACCCAGCAGAGCGTACAGTTCCTCGACTAGTGGGCCACCAAGGGTAAAGACACGCTGGTTTACCAGTACGCCTTGCTAACCCACCGTCCTATCTGCTTCAACTAGTCTCCGTCAACTTTCCCACCTATCGACGTGGTCAGGTCTCCTGCTTTAACCATTTAAACTGCGCTTCTTGGGAGGCATCGCCAACTCGTCGTCATTTGATAATCCTGCTCGTCAAGCATTGGCCCTTGCGATTCAGTCTCACCGCTCGACTCTCTCTCTTTGCCAGTGCCGTGACCTCAGACTTGTCCAGCCTCAACATTGGAAGCGCCTTTCGCCCACCACACGCACAAGCAACCGTCAGAATGTCGCGGCGACCACCAAACCCTGCCGCTGACCGGGCAGCAAAAAACCAGGCGACAATCAAGTCGCTGCTCAAGTTGGAGCCTAATAAGATGTGCGCCGACTGCAAGAGGAACAAACGTGCGTGCCACCCTGCTACTCGTGCGTTGTCCGGGTGTACGTTTGGCTAATAGCAATCTCTATTCAGATCCTCGCTGGGCAAGCTGGAACCTCGGCGTCTTTATCTGTATCCGCTGCTCTGGAATCCACCGAAGCATGGGTGTTCACATCAGCCGTGTCAAGTCCGTGGACTTGGACTCGTGGACCGACGAGCAATTGAACAGTATCCTCAACTGGGGCAATGCGCGGGCCAACAAGTACTGGGAATCCAAGCTGGCCACTGGCCACGTTCCGTCCGAAGCCAAGATAGAAAACTTTATTCGGACCAAATATGAGCTCAAGAGATGGGTCATGGACGGGCCGTTGCCCGACCCTGCGACACTGGACGCAGATGGAGACGATGATGTTCCCCTCAGCCTTGTCAAGGAGAAGCAGACACTCGAGAGGAAGGAATCACTTCGGAAGCATCCCAAAGGCCCGTCATCGGTCACGTCTCCTCCACCGCCCGCAGTCGATTTGATTGGCGGCGATGAGCCGATTCCACGAGCGAGCACTGCTGGACCAGTTGGCGGAACCGTTCCTCCCAAAGCATCACCAGTGCCGCCAAAGGCAACTCCCTCCAACAGCTCGCTCCTTGGCTTAGACTTTCTCGGCTCCGAGCCATCCCCGCCTCCCCGACCTGCTAGCACCACTGGATCTGGCGGAGTTGGTGGTCAATCGCGGCCGGACCTGAAGCAGTCGATTCTATCACTCTATGCCACTGCTCCGCGACCGCAACAGCCTACACACTCTCACACGAACTCCTTTGGATCCATGCACTCCCCTACGGTTGTGGCAGCACCACAAATGACCCAGCAAGCTGCCCCTGTCAACAAGATGAACGATGCCTTTAGCAACTTGAGCTTCTCCAACATTTCCAGCCCCAAAAGCGCTTCCAGTTCTGCTTTCTCTGGCCTAGGCGGTATGGGCAGTATGTCAAGCAAGTCGCCGCCGCCACAACAGTCAGCTTTTGGAGGTCTTGGTGGTGGCAGCTTCTTCGACTCTAAGCCTGCCGCGGCAGCCTCGCCCAAGCCAGCAGCAGCTCCAGCGAGCAGCGGCTTTGGAGGTTTTGGTGGGTTTGGTTCTTCTGCTGCTTCTGCCAAGCCTGTTGCGCCTGCATCTTCGGCCATGGACGATTTGTTCGATTTTTCCTCGTCCTCTGCAGCTCCTGCTCCTGCTCCTGCTCCCACCGCGTCTGCGACGACCAACTCCGTCTTCAACTTATCTCAACCGAAGCCGGCTCCCGCTCCTGCAGCAAGCGCACCCCTGGCCGCGGCCACAGCTAGTAGCGGCATGTCTGGCTCTGATGTGTGGGGAGGAAACGCCTGGGCAGATGCCGCGCCCAAGGCACCGACTCCTCAGCCCGTCCAGTCGTCTTCCAACGACTTTGGTAGCTGGGGAAGCATGGGCGGTGGCTCCTTTGCTACCTCTTCGGTTGTTCCTGGTGCATCTGGTGGGCTCGTCACGCAACCAAAGGTGGCGGCTGACGAAGAATTCGGTGGATGGACCAGCAGCACGGGAACGACGAGTGGAAATACAGCATCCAAGGGTGCCTCTGGAAGCGAAGATCTGTTCTCAAACGTATGGCAGTAAGCACGCGATGAGGAGTTTCGGGTCGCTGTGTGATTTCGGGCATCATGATAGGTCGCTTAGAGAATCAGGAAAGATGTTCAAACGCAGCATGGCTTGTCGAGAGTAACCCAAGCACTGTGCAGAGCTGTTAATTTTTGATGAAGCAAATGCACACATGCACGAATATAGACCGTTGATTTCCATCTTTGAATGTTTGAATGAAATGCACGCTACAGAAATGATGACTACTTTCCCACATGTTGATATTCCCCCTGTTGGTACCCGATATGCGGCTCTGCCCGTTTTGCATATACCACTCTGACAGATTCATAAACCAAATAAACGCCATTGCTATGCCTTCCTGCTTGCCTTCCTAAGTGGCCCGGTTCGTTTGCGGGTATGATAATGTCTCATACCCTTGATTGAGCGACTGCCGGATGACGTTGTGACAACGACTCGACCTGCCTCTGCAGCAAAAACCTCGTCTTTCGGTCGAAATAGGCATTTGCTGCTATCTGCATCGCCGGCCTGCCTCGGCTCTGCTTTGGCAGATTCGTCGTTGCATCAGCCGACTTGCCGTCGTTGCCTTTGAAGAGAATCGCAGAAAACATCGGAACACGACGGCAACACATTCCCTCTCTGCTTGTCCACCCATTGTAACTAAATTTTGTAGAGTGCTTCTTCGTCCTCCTTCATTATGCCAACCATCCTAAATATGACACCTTCCAGACGTAACAAATATCGTCCCATGGCCCAGGTATCTCAATCACACGCAGATTCGCCTGGAATCTGTGTCATCGTTGTTATCTTGCTGTTCTTACGTCGTTGTCCTCTTTTCCCTCAACTCTTCAGCAGTGTGTCTGCTCGCGTAGGAATAGTTGTAACGGCCCTCCAATGTACGCTGTTCCGAATTGGAGTCTTTATTATCGCCGAATCCCGCTGTCCAGCTCACTGACTCGCTCGCTCGCTTGCTTACGCAACTCAAAAGAAGAGCTTCCACGCGTAGTAGAGAAACAGCACGCAGCCAATGAGGATAGCAGCCAACTTGAAAATGGCGATCCTGTTGCCCGCAGCGGCCATGCGACCAAGACGACTTGCAGACCCGGTGAGGGAGGAGCGCATCGAGGAAAAGGTGTCGGACTATATGATAGATATCGTTGTGACACAATGTTAGTGACAAAGGAGTTTGAGTTGGGGATGAAAGAGCGCAGGAGCGCGTTGGTTTGCCTTGGGGACAGGGGAGGAGGATGATGTCGGAAAGGGCGTTTGGGGCTATGGTGAAACGTACGGTGTTGTCAATCACGGCTTGGTCTCTGGCATTGTCGTAGATGTCGATGGTGACGCCGCGCAGGGCGGAAACCTTTGCGGATAACTCGTCCAGGCGCGAGTTGTTTTGGCGCTCGCGCTCGTAGGCTTCTGACATGGTGGGCGTGTGTAAGTGTGTATGCGATTTGTTGAGGTGCAGTTGATGATATCTTGTGGCTTGTGGCAGATACGGATCAAAGTCAAGTCAAGTTTGGTGATCGGCTCTGTAGGGTCGAGAGAAACGTAGGCGGTGCTGTAGGTGATGAGTGCAGGTCCTCGTCTTTGTCCCAATCGTGGTATATGCTGTGTCAATCGTCCAAGGAGAGTGGTTGGTTTGGAGAAAGAGAGGACAGGGGCGCCAAGAGAGAGGATGAGACAATGAGAAAAGAGTATGACGATGCCGGCTGGGCGTGGTATGCGATTACAGGGGGGGCTCTACCAGTACTTACAGTACATCTCTCCAGGTACTGCAAGGCCCACGTGCGATGGCCGCAGCATGCACAGCCACTTTGGCACCAGCTTCCATCGCTAATACAGTCTCACGAGATGCCGGACCAGCAGTCGTGCTCAGCTGGCGTGGACTGGCCAAGCTGGGCTGTACGGTGTATTTTGCGTGGCCTGGTGGCGATCTGCAAATGGGCAATATCATATCGAGGCTGTCTGGTCGATTGGGCGGCCAGCAGCTCAGCAAGCTGGGCGCTGAGGCAGCCTGATGGTCAGTGGGGTTGCTTGCCTAACTGCGCCGTGCAACAATGCCTGTAGCTGGTGGCTGTTGCCCCTGCAATCGATCCCCAACCTCGCCTTTAAACCCACCTGCCCGCACTGTCGACTTTCTTACAGAGCATCCCAGCAACGCTTGAACTCAACTGACGTTGTTTCCATCTTGTCCTGCGCCCACGCACCAGCCTCGTCCTTGCCCGTCCTCCTTGCCTGGCTGCCCGACCCAGAGAGCACCTCACTTAGAAACCAGGGATCCAGCTTGCCAAAAATGGGCATCAACAACCCTCTTCCCTCGTCGCTGGCCTGTAAGTGCTTCTGCTCCCCTCGTCCAGCACCCCGCTCCGAGACCGCGCGTCATGCTCTGCGGCCACCAGCCGAGCGCAGTCGAGCGCCATCCAGAGACGCGAGGCTCCTCCAAAATGCTAATATGCCACACCTTTTGACAGCCGAGTGCAAGAAGTGCGGCAAGATCCTCGCCTCCTTCATCGACCCTCGTCAAGCATTTTCGCCCGACAAGGTCATCCCGCCGTCCGTCCTTGCCAATGCGCAGGTGCGTCCTCCTCTCCTCCAAACCTGGAACTCCTGATTTCTGGAGCCCTTCCAGTTCCTCCGAGCTACCTATGCGCGCAACCAGGTAGTTTCTCTGCTAAATCCTGCATCCTCCTTCTTTAGGGCCTCGCAATCCTTACAGTCATTAAAGCCGGATTCCTCGGTTCCGCCCGATTCGGTTCCGGCCTTGTCGTTGCCCGCTTGCCCGATGGTTCTTGGTCCGCTCCCTCGGCTATCGCAACCGGCGGCGCAGGATTTGGTGGCCAGATCGGCTTCGAACTGACCGACTTTGTCTTCATTCTCAACGACGCCTCTGCCGTTCGAACATTCTCTACTGCCGGATCCCTCACCTTGGGTGGAAACGTCTCGCTTGCAGCGGGGCCCGTGGGTCGAAATGCCGAGGCTGCCGGAGCAGCCAGTCTGAAGGGTGTCGCGGGCATCTTCAGTTACAGCAAAACAAAGGGACTGTTTGCAGGTGTCAGTCTGGAGGGCTCAGCTATATTAGAACGCAAGGATGCCAATGCCAAGCTCTACGGCCGCCAAGTCTCTGCGCGCGAGCTCTTGGAGGGCAGGGAGCGGTCGCCGCCAGCTGCTGCGCCTCTGCTCAACATTCTGAATTCGAGAGCGTTCAGCGGCACGCGGTCTGGCAACTACGAAGATTCCATGTACAACGACGTTCCTGTGTACGGCGATACGTACCAAGACAACAGCAATGCCCACGCGCGGGGGCAATCATACGGCGGAAGCAGCGGCGGCCAGTCCGAATTTGGCGCGCCTCGGAGGGCGAATACCTGGCAAGACGATGTCTACGATAATCCGCGAGCCTTTGGCTCCGGTTCTCGCTCCAACACTTTGCAGGACGTCACTGTGCCCAGGGAACATTATTCACCCGATGATCGCAAAGTCGGTCCGGGAAGACCTGCCGCACCAAAGCCCAACTTCCAGAGCAAACAAGCTCTGATGAAGAAGAACGAGGCAATTGCGCTGTTCACGTTCGAGGCGGAGCAGCCAGGTGACTTGGGTTTCAAGAAAGGCGATATCATCACTGTATTGAAGAAGACAGAGAGTGACAATGATTGGTGGTACGTATCTGGCTTTGATATGCTAAATCTTTTCCCAAAGAGCTCATCAATGATTGATCTGATGCATCAACTGACTTACTGGCGTGTAGGACCGGTATGATTGGTACGAAACACGGTACATTTCCCAGTAATTACGTCAAGATGAAGGAGTAAGCGGCTGTCGAAGTACATGAAGCATTCGATGACGATCGCACGCGGACTTGATTTCCATGCCAGACTTCTCTAACAACGTCTTCACCACCCCGACGCGAGCATGGCGGAAATGCTCTCAACGCTGCAGCTGAGCGACCCAGATATCGGTTCGCCGATGTCCTTGTATTACGATCGCGATCGTGGGCAATAACTTGGAAGCAAGGCCCAATCAAGCGTTGCTCAGCATAAGCACTAATCAAGCGAGATTTGCAAGAAGGCCCTTGCATTCCCACCATCCTCTCTTATTCTTGTCTTCGTGTTGCGCTTCATTTTGCAACCCCGATATACCAAAATTGCGTCTACAAGGTCTGGCGTTTAGGTCGCATCTGTTCTGATTTGGCTTTGCCATTGGACTATCATTGCCAAGTCATCACCTGGATTTACTGTTTTCTCATATGATATTGTTACATCGATGTACGGTTGTTCTAGTCGGCCTCGTGGTATTTTGATTCTTGGGTCTCATAGATGGATGCAATGGCAATAGGGTACGAAATACGAAACTTGGTTGGCATGGCACACTATCTCTGCTTGTTCGCAAGAACGCGAAAGCGCATTGAATCAACACTTGGTGAAGAATGAGCACTTGGTGAACACGATGTCTTGGTTGATGAAAGTTGTTCACAGTAGCCAGTGAGTGTCTCTGCGGTCTGACAGGGTCCAGCTTGGAAACGGAACAACGAGTCGTTGGTACGTATCACGACGGAGAATGACTCTCAGCCGGTAAATTGACAAGACATTTGATGCGAACGCGACAGAGTGTCGACAATTTGCTTCGAGAGAACACAAATGAGCAGCACCACCGTTCAACGAGTCAATCGTCAACAATGCCTCATCCTAGACTCACGATCCCCTCTCTGTCAATTTCCTCCGGACCATTCCACAATTCGTCTGTTCAATTCCTCTCATCCATCAAGCCTATTGGCCCACCCCATACTTTCCTCCTTCAGCCTCACCACATTCACAGCAGTCATTCTTGTGGATTCTAGTTTGGGGAAGTTAACTCAAATCTAGAGCTTCGCTGGTGATACGGAGCTACTTCCCCAGACATGAATGTCTTATACTATAAATAAGTGTTCAAAACCTCAAAACCTCATTCTTTGATCATTGAGACAGCGATGTCTAGGCTAAATGGATGTTTCTTCACTCATAAGATGATGCTCGGAGCCTGCTCAGCGCGAAGCGTGCTCACGAAGTCGGCGGCTAAGAGACGACCAGGCTCACGATAGATTGATGCGATATATCGTCTGTCAGTATGCAGATGATGTATCCTACCATGAGTGCCTGGACGTAATGCTAGTTGTTTTCGTACCAAGATAATATACTTGATGATTGTAAATAGCGATTGTTGGACCATGTCACAAGGAGTTTGGGTCAGTGAATTGTTCTCCCTCTACTCATCTACTACAACCCCTAGATGCTGGCAATTTCACCAAATCGACGTCTAAGGTACTCTGATATATGGGATATGGGTTCTTGAGCTTGTATCCGTATAACCAGTATGAAAATGCAAATACAAATATTCCGCAAGCCAGCTCTGCAGCAAGTCATCACGTACAGCTTGTGTTCTGTGAATAAAGAGCAACACCAAAAAGGCTTGCATATTCACAAATGACTGTGACCAGCAATCTCTGCGGTCATCGAAATATCACTATCATACAATGAATATTGACAAAAGAGCTTGACTTGTGCTCTTGTTGTAACAAAAAAAGAAAACGGCTTCTTTCAACTACGTATACCGACGGTCTGAACCATTTACGTTCTCTTTCTTGTCATATTCTCACATCAACAACGGTTCCCGCATCTAGAAAAGCCAGAAACAGCTTATTCCCACATCTGCAGAAGAATTAACAGAAAACACCAAGAACCTCCAGTCCCAGATCCTCTCAAACATGTACGTCTCCGACTTGGGAGCACAGCCACCACCAGACCTCAAGCCGATACGCGAAATGACCGACTTTGAGCGCGGCATGTACATAAGCACACAGCAGAGCATCACACTCGAGCGCAAACTGTGGAAACGAACAGGCCTCTTCTCGTGCATCCTCGTCCTCTTCTGGGTCGTGATACCTGTCATTCTCATGGCTGTCAGCGGGACGCTCATCTGCCAATTTGCCGTTCCAGGCGGCAGAAGCATGTCTGGTGCTGAAGCCCTCTCGCAATGCAATGCTCTGGGGGCGTACGAGATGGGCGTGACGTACACACTCGCCAATATAGCTGTTGGTGTTATTGGCGGCTTTGTTGCCAGGATTCTCTACAAGCGTGTCTACAGACGCATCAAGGAGTACATGCGCCGCCACCGGATGACCGCCGAGGAGAAGCGAGAGTATCACATCCGCCGTCGATTGCGAGAGCGGCAACAACAGCACCAACGCGACGCAGACGTCGAGAACGAGTGGCTTCGTCGTCGTCAAGACGCCGTGGACGAGGCCAAGAACAACTACTATGCCAAGTTCAAGGGGTATGAAGCCATGGAAGACAACAATTATTCCCCTGAATTCGTCGTGGAACAGCCCGAGCCTGCTCATATGGCGCCGGAGCTGCGGATGCGCCATGTTCCACCACCACAACAGCCGCCACCGGTGGCTGCGAGTTACACACGGCGGCATGAGTCTCCTGCTCCAGCTGCTGGTCCTTTTTTCCCTGCTCCTCAGCCACAACATAGTCCACCACAAGGTTTCGTGAACACCAGGACGCGACGACCGGGAGCTTCAACAAGAGGGCCTCCGCCGCCCAGGGATCGTGGTCGCGGCTCCGATAGAAACCAACACAGGGATGATGATGGGCGTGACTGGGAAGGGCAACCAACTGAACAGCCACATTTTGATAACGTAAGTCGTGCAACAATGCTCATCTGCTTCTAATGCCTTGGGGAATTTGATGTTAACCGACCGCTGCTCTAGCGTTCCGATCGTGGTCACCGTAGCCATCAGCGCAGCAAACCGGCTCCGCCCGTGGTGTGGCAGTGAAATGGTGTATTCAGTCTTTCACTTGACTTCTCTTGAGTGGTCCTTTACTTGATTGACCCATGCCGAAACCAGTCTGTGTATGTACGGTACCACAAATGAAATTATCAAAGGCTACGAGGAAATAGCCCGACCTCAGAACTCTGCTTGTCAGGCTAAGACTGATTTGCCTTATAATTGTCAGCAAGTCTTCAGACGGCAGCGGCGCGAGATGCGTAGTCATTGCATGTGAATGAAGCAATCCATGTGAATGCACCAAGATACTCCGTAAGGCCAAGCTGAGGAGGTTCGGAAGTTAACGCGGGATCGCCTTGCTGGGCCAACGTTGCCGTCAAGATTGTAGGAAGAAGCGTTGCAAACCACCAGTTTACGGGCCCAAGATTCCGTCCGTGATGAGTCCAGCTTGGCATTTCTTGTGGTCCCAAGAGACCTGGTGCATGGGAAAAGAGAAACAAGCTGAAAGCAAGACGACAACAAGTCCCAACGGATCTGCACATGGCTTTGCATCTATCCAAACCATCCTTCCGCCACCTCCGAGTCCCGTTCTGCGTCCACAGACAGCGGGATTGATTCACGAAAACGATATCTGACGGCCCCTTTTGCGGACACTACTTGCACAGCAACGTGCTCGTTCCTTTCTGAAAATCACTGCACGACGGTATGTTCCGTGCCGTAACCCGCCAAGTTGTGCTAGTATCAGACTTCCAGTGCGTACACATCGCCGCCTACTCACATCACTGAACACGTCAGTACACGACTGAAGCTCGAGGAGTGAGATCGCGAAAATCACAGCTAAAGTAATGATGGTGTGATGCCCATCATCAAAGCAACGGCTGGGAATCCTGGTGTAAAGGGCACAGTTCCACATCTTGGTATGGAACCAGACAAGATTGCAACGGCTCGACATTTGCTCTCAGAGTCTGATGCCCGCATTTCGGGCCTTTTGAGTAGTCGAGTTGCAATCGTCTTTGGTTTGGCGAGTCCTTGCCAGCCTCGGCCCTCATCTTCACCTAGATATGGTGAGGCCGAGATGCACATGGCTGTAAATACATGTAAGGATTCCAACAGCTTCTGCCAGTGATTTGTAAAAGACTATGAACACCATTCGCCTCAGCTGAGTGCAACCATAGCCCTGATCATTTCCACCCTATCCAGTCAACCGGGCATTGCTTGGTTGTCTTTAACGATCTTTCACTCATGGCCTTCTAAACACCTCAGTTTAAGCGGCTGCGGTATCCATGTATCCACTAGCCCCAATACGGTAAATCATCCTCCACGCCGCCTGGTGATATATAGTGGACCGGGAGGCAGGGCGCCAGGCTGCCGGGATGCGGTGCCAATAGGGGATGGAAAGAAATCCCTCTACACAGATGCAATGACGAACTGAATGTGTCCCCATACATCGATACAATCACTCCCAAAGCAACTGGCTGTGTCCAAGTAGACCTCATGCCGTTCCCATGCTCTGAGAGTAGAATCAGCACCGTGTACACACTAAGTAGGGCAGATGAAAAAGTAAGTTTGAGATAACGTAGCATACCACCCGACGTGAGAATTTCTCCGCAAAGGAAAACGTTCATGTAAGCATCTGCCGTGTTTCAGTCTCTCCGATGCCCCTGTCGTCGTCCAATTTCACAGGCGGAGCAAGTTGGCAGGCAATTGGCGACCAATTTAGACCGTCCTTTCGGTACCATGCCCTTTTTGTACCTGGCCAAAAGTATAACAAAGTGCTTTGGAAAGGGGGTGACGTTCGCCATGTGCTAGCGAACACCATGTCCTGGACCTGCAGGGAAAACGTGCTCTGTTGTCGTTGCTCTGGACCACCAGAAACGGACTCCTGAATCGCACATCTCGAAAACAGGCGGATCTGATTTATATCTGGAAGGCCAAGAGTTTGAACGCCAAGAGCCAAGACTGTCAAGCCTTTCGGTCCCCGTAGAAAGCCGCCTTGGCATCGGCATGTGTCGCTTGGCGATGATCCATTATCTGGGGTAAAAACCCCGATTCACAATGACACCAAACCCACCGGCGGTTGGCCCAAAAAAAAAAAAAAAAAAAAAAAAAAAAAAAAAAAAAAAAGAAGAAGAAATGCGTGCATTACTTACATAGTGTCTGTGAATTCGACTGTCCTCGCTTGATCACCTCACCACTGACCCTGACAGAGACCTTTCGGTATCTTTGCATCGCCAGCATACAAGAAACTCGTGCCACTTGCTGCTGAAGGCCGCCTGGGACCATTGAGGATGTGGTCCCCCCCCCTTTTTTTTTATTGAAAAAAAAAACCACCCCCTGGCCGAGTCTGAATGATGAACGAACACGTGCACATCACTTTTACTAAACGGGTAGCAGTCAGACAAGAGCTCCCGACCTTAGATCGACCATACTTGATACAAGAAACCGACTGTTGTTGTGTTGACAGCATCTTGTAGCTCCAAAAACACGAGACTGCGATGATCCATTGCTGAGTTCAGCTCTTCGGATGGACACAACCGCGATTCCTTGAAGGAGACTGTTTGCGACGATCGTTCTGGTTCCCCAGCCTGCGCTGATGATGGGCATGCCTGTCATGAAGGCCCCCAAAGATGTCTTGTGAAGCCCACTTCTTCGTCCTGGCAATCAAAGACGAGATGAGCGTGAGAACAGAACAGAACGGAAGATGCCGAGCGGCTGCGTGCCGACGTTCAACTTGGAAAGGAAGTTTAGAAAAGCGACTGTGATGGCTTGCGAACTGTGTGAGCGTTTCCCTGTTCTCGGTGTTACCACCTGCAGATCTCGTCTTTGCGTCTGTTGTTTCTTCTAGAATTCCACCAATCCATAGGCCTGCATGGCTCTGATGAAACGGCTGTTGATCTTGAGCCCGGCGTGCTTGTGTATGCTTGGGCTGGGGCTGACGTGTGCTCTCGCTCGGCAACCAGAGAAAGCCTTTGTGGGGGTGCCATGCATGCATCGGAGCCTTGCTCCCCCTGATGGATTCGGTTCATTTCCGGATCAACACAAGATGGTGTCCCCTTGTCGCTGAGTTATAGAGTATCGTATCTCCTGGAGAAGAGTTGGAGAACAAGCGTGCACATAAAAGCTTAGCAAAGCACTGGTTAGGCCGAGCCCAGTCTGGCAGCCAAGCGAGAACCCACATACTACGGGGGCTTCCAATGTTGCGATCTCGGGGCGCCAGTTCCTCTTGCTGACTGTCAAAACACCTGGCTACGCGTGATCTGATCTGCCATTTTTCAGGCTCAAGAGGGCAACTGGGTTTGCGTGCAGTACCAGGGGGTATTGGTCGACCACGAGTTTGAGCTGTCCAAGTCTTTGTTTCAACGCTCGCCATCCCACGTGGGACAAACAGAAACAATATTTTATCCAACCTTCAACCCCAAACACGAGATATACCACACTCATACGAGCCATACTGCTCTCCGAAAGGATAGGGGATGCGTTTGTCTTCGTTTCCCTTGCCCTGTAAATAAAACAATCTTGCCTCTGCAACAAGGTGCCCATGTCCTGTACCACGTGTGTAATATATGCATGGATTCCGTCCACAGCACGCTCTAGCGGCCTGTCATCGCTTACGTAGCGGCGAGCGCCGCTTCCATGTCTATATCGAGACTCGCTCTTTTGTGTGTGTATGTGTGTGTGTGCGTGTGTGTGCGTGTGCACGCGCTCCACAGGGAAGCGTTGCCGCCACTGGGGGTACATGATGGGCCCAGAGTCAAGATTCAGGGGCGTGTTTCCCCGCGCAGTCAACGGCAGAAAGACGGTTCGAGACAATCGGGCTCCATGTTGTTTTTGTTGTTGTTGTCGTTGTTGTTGTAAGTCATTTCCGGCGCTTGCGTAGAACCGGAGTGAGGCCAGCCTTGCCAGGGATGAAGGGGACGAGAGGATCCTCGCATCTCTGGATCCCAGGAGCCAAACAAACATGCAGCGGGACCTTGAGATAGAAGCAACGAGCTTCCCACATAAAAAGGGCTCGAAATCCCCTCCAAGAATGCTCGCTTGGCTTTCCTTCTCCTCCTCATCCCCATCGCACAGTCATTCTCTTGAGTAGATTCTCAGACCACATTCCTTTTCTCTTATCTGCTGGGAAGACAAGCTTCATCCCGCAAGAACCACCTTCTTTTTCACCTCACAACAACTTTTTTCCCACCCAACATGCAGCTTCAACTTTCCATGGGCGCCCTGGCTGGCGCCTTGGCCGTCATGGCCAACCCTGCTCCCGCCCCCGCTCCCACGCCCGCGCCCAGCCCCAGGGAGGTCGACTCGGCCCTCAAGCAGCGTGACAGCGCCTGCACCTTCTCTGGCAGCGACGGCTACTCGTCCGCTTCCGCCTCCAAGGCCGACTGCTCCACCATTGTCCTCGACAGCTTGACCGTCCCCGCTGGTGAGACGCTCGACTTGACAGACCTGTCTGACGGCACTGTCGTCCAGTTTACCGGTACCACTACTTGGGATTTCGAGGAGTGGGACGGCCCTCTCTTCGCCGTCTCCGGTACCGATATCACCGTCACTGCTGATGACGATGCCGTCCTCGACGGTCAGGGTGCTCTCTGGTGGGACGGTAAGGGTGACGACGGTATCTCCAAGCCCAAGTTCTTCCAGGCCCACGACCTGACCTCGTCCACCATCGAGAACATCTACATCCTCAACCCGCCTCACCAGGTCTTCTCCATCGATAACGCCGACACTTTGGCCATCACCGACGTCACTATTGACGGCTCTGACGGTGACACTGACGACCTCGGTGCCAACACTGACTGCTTCGACATTGGCTCTTCGGACAGCGTTACCATCACCGGCGCCACTTGCTACAACCAGGACGACTGTGTTGCCGTTAACTCGGGTACCAATATCATCTTCACTGGCGGTCTCTGCTCCGGTGGTCACGGTCTGTCCATCGGATCCGTCGGTGGACGTGACGACAACACTGTCGAAAACGTGTACTTTGAGTCCTCGACCATCGAGAGCTCCCAGAATGGTGTCCGCATCAAGACCATCTCTGGCGACAGCGGTACCGTCTCGGGTATCTACTACAAGGACATTACCCTCAGTGACATTACCAAGTACGGTATCTACATCACTCAGGCCTACGACGGTGACGAGGCCACCACCGATGTGCCCATCACCGACTTCGAGCTTGACGGCGTTAGTGGTTCCGTTGGAGACGATGCCTACTCCGTCTGGATCGACTGTGGCTCCACTGACTCTTGCTCCAGCTGGACCTGGTCCAGCGTTTCCATCACCGGTGGAAAGGGCACTGACTGCACCAACGAGCCTGATGCTGCCTCTGACCTCTGCTAAGCGATCTTCCATCGATCCTGAGGGTGTCCAAAGTGTTTTGACTGTGCGATGGATCTTGTATAGGAACATTTTCTCGTCCACATAAGCCTTCTTTTGCGCTGTATATATTTTAGCATAGATATCTAGTATAGTACCTAATCCCGCGGCTTTCGCCGTTTGAGGCAAGGCCAATACCAAAACGTCGATGCACACAAACAGTCTTGTCAAAAGATCGCATTCGAAAAAGATGTGCGACATGTAAGAACACATTGTGAGGCTGCGAGAGACATGAATGAAAATAAGAAAGCGAGGAGAGAGGACAGTACCCACAGGTATATAAAACCGCTTGACTGAAATATCTGTTTGAGTCGAGATTAAACAAACTTATTCAAAGACGCACTCAGGGGTTATCAAGCCGCTTTTTGTGGTGCGACGTCAACAGACATTCGCACAGTCGCACATGATGCGTGCTATGCAAGCCGCATCTTGGCACTCATGCTGCCAGACCCGCTGCCGCCAAGATAAAGGGCTGCTGAGGACGGACACCGTCATGCTGGTGTCGTTTTCGTCAGGACCCATCTCAACATCACCTAGCACGAAAACTGGCTGATGTTTGAACAGACGATCTCACGACCTCGATTCGCCTGCTTTGACTCCTCTTTTCATACGCATCTCTCGAGGCTCAGAACGAGGTATCGATAGTCTTTGGCGTACTCGTCAAGAGTCGAGATACAGAGATCGGGCTTCTCCCATGCATGTTCAACCAAAGACAATGACAAGTCATTACCGTTCAGAAAGGGAGCCGCTGCTCCGGGTCATCCCTCCAGTTCCAGTAGCAGAGGACGATACCGCGGAGCTATCACGCGCCCCCGAGTTACACGGAGTGGCAGACCATTGCACAGTAGAGGAAGAAAAGTCGTTGTGTTCTGCTGAGTTCCTCTTCAAGTTCTCAGCCACCTTGCTCTCCTTCTTCGTCATGGGCCTCATCATCTCAACGCCTGGTGTCATTCTGCCGCACCTCGAGGCGCACTACCACTTGAGCGACGTTCGAGCTTCCTTGGTGTTTGTTGTGGTCCCATTTGGCTACCTCATTGGCGCGCGTCTGAACAATCCCTTTCACCGTCATCTGGGCCGCAGAGGCATTGCGCTAGTCGCGCTGCTTTGTCAAATGATTTTCACCGGGACAGCTGCGGGGTTCCACAGCCCACGGCCTGGAGGATTCCTGCTGTTCCTCGCAGCGACTGTCATTGGCAACGTGGGCACTGGGTTGCTGGATGGCTCATGGTGTGCATGGGCAGCAGGGTTGGGAGGAACCCGAACAAACACCATGCAAGGTCTCTTGCATGGAAGCTTCTCCACCGGTGCGGGATGGGGTCCATTCCTGGCCGCGAGCATGTTTTCGGTGCGGGAAATGTCGTGGTGGACGTGGTATTACGTCCTGTTGGGAGCTGTGGTGAGCCAGGGTCTTGTCACGTGTCTTGCTTTCCGCCGTGATGACGGCAAACGGTACCGTGTCGAGCTTGAGGCGGTGAAGCGAAACGAGGTGGCTGCACCACTCGCTTTACATCAGGGAGAGTCGGAGAGCGTCTTCGCATATGCTGGGGTCTGGACGTGTGCTGCTTACTTTCTGGCCTACGTCGGCACCGAGGCTGCGATATCTGGCTGGATCGTCACTTTTATGCTTCGTGCTCGCCACGCGACGCCATATCTTGCAAGTCTATCGTCCTCTGGTTTCTGGGTGGGCATGGCAGCTGGGCGCTTTGTCCTCGGCTTCTTGACAGACAAACTCGGGGTGCGAACGGCAACAAGCGCTTACTTGGTCATTGCGATCCTGGCGCAGATCCTTGGGCTTGCCATCCGCACATCGGAGGTCACGATGGTTATCGTGACCGTTGTTGGATTTTTCCTTGGACCCATCTTCCCGTCGGGCATCGTGGCTATTGCTCAGATACTTCCCAGAGGGCGCCACGTTGAGGCTGTATCGTTTGTGTGCTCTGTGGGACAGGTGGGAGCCGCATTACTGCCGTTTGCGTTAGGATCCCTGAGCCAATGGCTTGGCATTCGTGTCTTTGAGCCTTTTGTCTTGGCGACTCTCACGATGGCATTATTGTGCTGGAGATGGTTCCCGGCAAATGCCGCTGCGACCAGTCCACACGTTAGTACTGCATGACGTTAGTGATGCACGAGAAGATCCTCCGTATGCAGCGACATTTCAATAATCAAGCAAGTTGCCTATATTGACCGCGCCGGTCTTGATGCTGCCATTGGATGTTTCTCACAACCTTGACAGTTGCGTGATGCCGCATATTGTTGCCCTAGGCGCCAAGCTAAGACTGACTCGACGAGAGTTGCACCAACCCACATCTTCCATTTCAGGACCATCGCTGCCCCCTCATCGCTACAATCTGCGGACCAACCTGTCATATTCAGCTTGCGTTGAGATCCGCTGCCAAGCAATGGTTGATTTGAGGCCCAGTTATGATAGGATGGATGAAACCTTGTTAAAAATGTAGGCACGACTGCACGATACATGCCTAGGTATATAAGAACCTTGGTGATCTGCAATTCCATGGGCCTGCTTTGTGGAAGTCGACCACCACTCGCTTTCGTTCGTTTTTCTGGCAGCCACAGTTGCAGTCGTTCATTTTTGTTTTGTGCGAAGGTTTGGCTCGACTTGGAGATTCTTGATCACGATTTCCGTACCAAACCAAGTCGTAATAAGACGCACCATGTCTGTCAGAACAGCAGTAACGGCATTGGCACTGGGCTCTTCGGCCTATGCCCAGTCCTATACGCTGTCGAACCCCGAGTTGGCCAACTTCACCATCATTGACGAGAGCTTCAAGGAGATTTTGGGAGCCAACGCCTCGATTGAGCTCATTTACAATGCAACTGAGCCTCTGTTCCACGAGGGTCCGGCATACAACGTGAGTGGCGACACCCTGTATGTCAGCTCGAACAGAATCACGCTTCCAGCGGGCCAAGTCGACGCCAGCACCTCGAACCAGACAATCAAGCTGTCAGTGGTGAAGGGTATCTCGTCCGAGGACGTCTCGGCCATCACTGTCGAGCAGCTGTCGCCATCCTTCAACATGCCCAATGGTGGTGCAGCGCATCTGGGGGCCTCAGGCATTCTGTGGACAGCGCAGGGCACAAAGAATGCTACGTCTGGCATCTACTCGATCCCGGACCCAGTCAACAACCCCGACCAGTCGTTTCCGGTGGTGACGAGCTTCTTTGGCAACCAGTTCAACTCGCCGAACGATGTGACGGTGAACCCGGCCGACAACGGCACCATCTGGTTCACGGACCCCAACTATGGTTCTTCACAGGGACTGCGCAACGCGCCGCAGTTGCCGCCGCAGGTGTACCGATATGACCCGGCCAGTGACTCGACGCGTATAGCGGCCGATGGTTTTGAAGAGCCCAATGGTCTGGCATTCAATTCTGCAGGAGATGTCCTCTATGGTAAGTGAGGGGGCTCGTTTTCTTGCCAAATTCCCTTGTGCATTGTTGAGCACATGTGAGGAAGAGCTTGGGGTGATGGCAGCACTGACATGACAATTATAGTTACGGATGCCTCCAAGTCTGACACCAACCCTACCGGAACGGCAACCATCTATGCCTTTGACGTGATTACGTCGCCAGGCACCTTTGTCACGAACAAGCGGGTCTTTGCCTATGCCCCGAGCGGAATCCCTGATGGTATCAAGGTCGATTCGAAGGGCAATGTTTGGTCTGGTACTGGAGTGGGAGTCGTGGTGTGGAACGCAGCAGGCCAAATGCTGGGAGAGATTTCCATCTCGGGAGGAGTGAGCAACTTTGGCTTTGGAGCTGACGAGAGCACTGTGTTTGTGCTGGACGAAGAGCTGCTCTGGAGAGTCACGCTCGCCTAGATCGGGCTGATTGTATTGTTGAACACCTGCGGTTGCTGTAGTCTCAAGCAGTTCTGGGCGCATTCGAGACGGGTCACGATGGAGCTGAACGCTCTCCGACGTCGTTCTTTCAACTGCACTCTATATCAGTCTAGATACTCATGATACGTTCAAAAACGGCAGAGGCTCACCGGGACATTTCTTGGCCACTTAGTCCAATAAGTTGCGTGTTTGCACGTACTTGACGGACGCCTGATATGACTTGGAAGAGAAGTTTGGCTGGACGGCTGGAACGGTCAGCAAGGCTGGCTATGTGCTGACAGGCCAGGAAACCCCAACCTGGATCCTAGCCCTGGCCTCTGCGGGTAAGCTACACGTGGTTTAGCGTCCACGTACCGCAGGTACGACGCAGGGGTTTGTTGTGAGCTGTACTTTGCTTGCCAATCAATCATCATAGCGGCACCACTAATTTTCTTAGTAAGGCATTTGCAGTACAGTGCAAGGAACCAGCGCAACTACAGCGCAGGTAATGATGATCCAATTTTAAGTGCTCGAATGCAGCAATTCTAAGATCTCACGAAGAACTTTGGCATAGTACATGTCAGTTGATGCGGAGCTATCTCATCTGCTTACATGCGTCACGACTTGCTTTATACTATGGCACTGTCGACCCCAGATTCTGCAGGGCTGCAGGCCGCCGAGCCTTCCCGCACCTGCCTTCTTTGGAAGTTGTCAGCCTGTCCCCGCCTAGCACAGGCGGCCCCAGTCATCACACAGCCTTGATGGCTGAGCCCATCAGGCCCTATACAGCACAGTGGCTCAGGGCACGATGCGCCTACCATGTGCTAATAGTAGCCCGCCAGGCTCGCACAAGCCCCGAGGACCCTTCCCCACAGCGCTGGGACCAGACTGCCAGCGTCTCCAGAAGCAGTGCGACGCCGCTAGCAATAGTGGCGTGTAGCATCTTGGCGTTGTCTGACATGGCGCCCCTTGGGCGTTTGGAGTTGCGCTCGGATTATCTTTGGCTGAACTCGCGCCGTGGCCAGGACCGACGACACGGCAAAGAAAGGAACGCACTTGAGGCTTCATTCCTCAAGACTGTTGGCGTCAATAAGCACTTGTACTGGCCTGTGTTTGTGGTCATGGTGAGTACCGGCTGCAACTCAATTGGCGACCACCTCCACAACTCGGGGGCCCTACAGGACTTGAAAACCTCCTTCAGTGGACCCCTAGGCTCGCCGCGCTATCCACATCGGAGGGTTCCACCCCCTGAGTCGCCTACGTACAGTCTGGCATGCTGCTGGAGACGTCCAGTCTTGTCTCTTTCATCCATCCATCTACCTAACCATTTGCCCACGTATTCTGCTTCAGTCACGACGGCTGGACCGGACGACCACTTTCCTCCATCTTGCCAGCTTGTAGCCGTCGTCTTGCTCGTCATCAACCATCACCACCAGCTCTCTGGACGAGGATGAGTGGCTGCTCGCTCTCTCCGCTCCCGTCTTCGCGCCCTCCCTGGCTTCCCTTGGCTGCTGCTGCTGCTTCACCACTTGCCGTGCCTTGCCAATGAAGAGAGTCAGGATCCAGTCCGCCCACGGCATCCTCATCCCCGGTGGATTGGCCAACTCGCCGCGACGAGCCATGTGGCGCTCTCGCCAGCAGATGCTGGCCACCTTGGTCGCCGCTGCGGTCCTGTATGGCCTGCTTTGCACCACCAGAAACATCCTCCGCGACGCCGACATCCTTCCCGACAGCGTGTCCTCCACACCTCCAGCACTGCAAGGAGAAGCCGCCGCTGCTGCCGCAGATGCCTCCGCCGAGTACGGGCCCGCGTCTGGCTCCATTGTCTCTGTCAGTACAGGCGCCCACTGTCCCGAGTATGGCCACTATGCCTCGCAGAAACACGGCCCTTTCACTGGCGGTCGATACAATCTGCCTTACCAGCGGCCCGCTCCGTCCTGCCGCAAGGTCGTCATTCCCGAGGTCGAGGAGATCATCCAACAAATGAACAAGACCATTCGCGACCCTGACCTCTTCCGGTTGTTTGAGAACTGCTATCCAAACACGCTGGACACGACCGTCACATGGACTGGAGTCTCGAGCACCAATGATAAGGAAGAGGTACGCACAACCAGAGCTCGTTTCTCCTCCTGGCAGCTCTGGCTGGCCCTTGATCCCGTGACATCTTGACGCTGACCAGCGGTTGAACTCTTTCTCTAGCTCACCTTCATCACCACTGGCGACATCCACGCCATGTGGCTGCGCGACTCGGCGAACCAGCTTCAAAGCTACGTCAGCCTTCTCAAGCCGATACAGGCATCACAGGCTGCCAGCTCCAAAGATGGCCCAGTCAACACGACGCCTTCTTCGAAGCTTGCTTCCATCTTTCGCGGTGCCATCAACCTGCAAGCCCGCTATATTATGAAATCGCCGCATTGCAATGCTTTTCAGCCACCAGTAGAATCTGAAATGGCACCTGGTAACGATGGTAGCAAACACGACCTGGTGTGGCCGCACTATGACACAAGAGTTGTTTTCGAGTGCAAGTACGAGCTGGACAGCCTGGCCGCTTTCCTGCAATTGAGCTGGGATTACTTCAGCCAGACGAATGACATTCGGTACTTCATCGACGCGAGCAACGCTGCTCTTACCGGGAGGAAGTCGAAGAGCGCACGTTCTCTCAAGAGCGGCATTGCCGGCGCTGACAGCTGGAAGGATGCCATTATCACGATCCTTGACACTGCTGAGGACATGCGCATGCCAACATATAAGGACAACGGAATCGTACAGGATAGCCCCTATCGATTTGAGAGACACTCGACCATACCCACCGAGACACTGGCCAATCGAGGAAATGGTAGCCCTGTCAAGGGCGGAACTGGTCTGATCCGAAGTGCTTTCCGGCCTAGTGACGATGCCACCACTTACCAGCTGCTGATCCCAGCAAACATGATGCTCGCAAACTATCTGGAGCGTTGTGCGGACATCATGGCCAAGATTGAGAAGGAGGAGGACCGTCTTGCTGTGATAGCTGTGAGCCAGGGTGTACTAGCTGTTGAAGATGTCAAAGACGACGGAGAAAATAATGGCGAAACTGTGACAGAAAGGATGCGCCGCATTGCCAAGGAGATCCGCAAGGGCATCGACAAGCATGCCAGAGTAAAACATCCGGACTTTGGCGAAATCCTTGCTTATGAGAGTGATGGCTATGCGTCGCACAACATGATGGTGAGTTGAAAGTCCTGAAGTCTTCTTTGACTGGTTCAAATATCGATGCGCACTCAGATATGTCGCTCTGCCTTGATGACTTGGGCTAACATTGTACATCAAACAGGATGATGCAAATCTCCCATCCCTTCTTTCCAGCCCATTGACGGGCTACATCAGTCGCACAGATCCACTCTACCGTGCTACCCGCAAATTCATCCTGTCCACCGCCAACCCGTACTACGACCACGGCTCCGTCCTCAATGGCACTGGCGGGCCTCACATTGGTCCTGGAATGGTGTGGCCTATGTCTCTTGTCGTCGGCATCATGACCTCGGATGACGATGACGAGATCAAGAATATGCTGTCTCAGATTCTCTCCTCCACCGCTGGCCTGGGCCTTATTCATGAAAGCGTCAATGTCCACAGCCAGCAAATTTGGACACGAAGCTGGTTTTCGTGGGCAAACGGTCTCTTTGGACAAATGCTGCTCGATCTTAAGGATAGAAAACCGCATATTCTGAAGACGAACTTTCAGGGCGAGAAGACGAAATGAAGCCAGATACTTGACACATTCTAATTAGGCCCGGATGTTATGACAGGCTTCTTATTGGCCATGCTGGGTATGGCTATAGACCAAGTCAAGAGCGAACTCTACCGCTCTACCGAGTCCACGATATGTCCTCAGCAAAGACGGCAAAAGCAAGAGAAACGAAACAAAGTACCCCGAAATTAAATTCTTGCGGCTTATACAACAGCCAAGGCTGTCTCGCTAGCCACATCCAGTCCCTTTGCGCAGCGACTCTCCTCTTCCGAGACCATGTCAAGACGCACATCATGCCGAACAATTTCCCCTTACAGTCGTCTGCGGCGACGCAAAGATTGCTCCATCATTCGTACTGGAAACAGAGAGCGTGACACCGTTGAATCTCTGGTAACTGCAGGTGCCTGTACCACTCTGAGAAATTGCATCGACCGACATGGAATTTGCTAGGTGTGCCAACCAAAGTCAGCGAGCTATTGCCAATTGACTGCTTATATCTTTGTGGGTAAAGAAGAAAGCAATAGCGGCATGCACGAGACAAGATCCCAGGAAGAACAGACGGACAAACATGAAAAGTGCTTCCGTCAATAGGAACGGTCATGGTGAAGGAGGTGCTAGCACCCTAAAAGGCCAACTCCATCATTGTGCCCGATGTTGCGTTGCGGGATACAAGATGGTCCGGGAACGACACTGGCGTGGCAAAAACCAGACTTACAAAAGTTCAAGGATACAAGAAGACCAATGATGGATAGTATCATCACGGTGGTGGTTGTTTGGGATAAGTACGTATAACGTAGGGTATGGTTGGATAGGACAAACTAAGGATCGAAAACAATCCGAAAATCAAGATAGAAATACAGTAAATGAAATCAAAGCCCCTGAGAAAAGGATTGTTGCAGACCAAGTGATTGAAGTGGTTAAGAGACGAAATGCCAAGAATACCTAGAGAATGGTATCGGGGGAGATGGTAAGTTGGACAGATGATTTGTATAAGGTCTTTGGATAATCTCTCTCTCGATCTCTATTTCTGGTGTGTTTTTGTGCATGTAACACAACTTAAGCAAGCTTTCGAAGCTAACCTGTTTCGTGAAATAGGACCAGCTTGTTGAATGTATTGATGATTCAACTACAATGAAACCGTTCCTTGATGAGCTTACGGGATCTCCTCGGGTCAATTCCTTCGTCTTGTTGTTGACAATGGTTAGTATACTTGCAATGGTAGCTTGTATCAGTTGCTTGAGAATCTCTGTACAAATAAGTTTTCCAATCTTCCTTAATTACCCTGTTATGGATGTTCAATTACCACCAAGTACCGGTGCGGGCGGTGATCAGTTGATACGAGTCATATAAAGCAGCCCTGCCTGCGGAAGGTTCAACAATCGCCTTTCCAAAGGACGAAAAAGTAGCGTGTAATAAGAGCTATAAATGCAACATTTACTTCATTGCGCTCCAGATACTTGCCCCTCCGCTTTGAGAGATAAGTCATGTTCTTCAGTCAGGCCCGACGGCAAAACGTTTATCATTATTTCTCGCTCTCTATGCAGGTGTAATCTTTATTCGTCCAACACCAAAGGAAATCCTTAGAACTTCTGCTGTAATAATGCTATTCCCGCGGGGTTTTTTTTTATAGAAAAAAAGAGCTGGTAATGGCTCTTCTAGCTCAAATCGAAACCGGCTCCAGAGCTAACAGCATACAACAATTTGTCCCTGAGCAGCTGCGCCGAGTCATATGTCGGCAACTTCAGCAGATTCACACACGTGCTTGCACTGGGCAACCGCGTGGTATCCCGGCCGCCGTCACGGATGCTAAATCGCGGACTGAGCTGGCTGAAACCAAGCAGCGGTGCGCGCGGCGTCGAAGTCACATATTTTAGTACGTCGCGACGCTGTGAGTCTTCGAGGCTGCGCATGACATCCCAGAACATTTGTACTGTGGGATGATCCTGGCCGTCATCGCCAACCTCGTACAGGCCCGAGCAAATGGTGTTGCGGCGGAGATCTTCAATGTCGATTTCGGTCGAGTCGCCGCCCACGAGCCGCTGTAATTCGGACTGGTTGAACATGCTGAGCCATGTGGGCTCGATGATGGTGCCAAGGCCAGTCAGGAAAGCACGAGTCACCAAGAAGGGCTGAGCAACGAGCCGGTGACGAGCAACGTAATTGACGTAGAGGAGCTTGTTCTCGTTTGTCACGGCGGTTTTGTCACCGTCAGGCATCAGTTGGCGCGTGACGATCCGTGTGGGCTCATTTGGCTGGGAGACTTGATCCTCGATTGTGAAATCAAGACCAAGTTCAGAAACGTCGTCAGAGTAGTTCTTGAGCCTCATCATACCATGATAGAGCTCTTCATCGAACTCTCTTAAATCATTGATGTTGGCACGATAGCCAGAGTCGGATGCCGCCGCTGCCCACTTGAGCAAGAAGAAGCCAGCAAAAACAACGTCGAGAAGGATACCTTCGTAGAGACACTTGCCAATAATTCGACCAAGGAACTCGTACTGTGCAAGAAAATCCGCTATATCCTCTCTCCATTGCTCCGAATCAGGTCGCAATCCATATTGACGAAGCTTCTCCTGACGCTGGTCTAAGGCGCAAGGATTCGGGTACAATGCGTTGTTGCTGTTTGCAACGAAAAGGCTAAGATCTTCGGTGAAGGCTTCCTTGGTGATGCTTGTCAAGAATTCTTTTGTTACACCTCCACCGTCGATACCTGCCTCTGGGATATCGAACTGGTCAACAAAGGTGATTTGTATTGGCTCTTTTAGCCCGTCCCGGAGCTGGTAGAATTGCGCAAAAGCATCGTCAAAGACTTTGCCACGACGGACCTTAGCATGGTGCCTTTCGAGTCTATCTCGAGCTCTGCTAGGATCGTGCAATTGGTCCAGAATCTGCATCCGCCATTGGTCTGCTTCTAGCGTTCCATTTCTCCGCCTTAGCTTGTCCACAATAACAAGCTTGCGGAAGATCTTGACCCGAACATCAAATGGAATGATAAAGGGCATGTTGCGCAGGATTTCGAGCTTTGGGCCGACCGCTGCAAGCAGCCGTTTGCGTTGCTCTTTCTTGTGAGCGGCCCTCAGTCTCTCAATGCGAAGGGCATGGGATGCATAGCCTTTAGCGAAACGTCCTAATCCATCGTGAGTGTCATCCTCATCTTCTCCCTCGTCCTCTTCATCCATATCCACATCTCCGTCTGCTCCTTCTTCGTTGAGCTGACGCTGGCGCTCGACTTCGAGGACAACGTTGTCCATGAAACTATGCATATCAAATCTATACGTCATTAACCAGTGGTTATTGGGTAAGAATTGTCGGCGCGAATCTCGCTCATAGACCATGCGCATGGCTGTTGTTACCGTGCTTCTGAATGTATCGAAATCCACACCAGAGATGACATTGTAGGTGTCTTGCTTCTTTTTCTTGCTCTGGGATGACGATGAGGCACTTGAGTACAGAAGACCACCCGCCCCTTTCTTCGGTGCAGAAGGTTGCGAAAACCTGGAGGCATACTCCTCAAGGTCGCTCTCATTGTAATACAATGTAAAAGCGAGATTCCTCAGAAAGAGAGACAGTCCTCTGAGTTCGGGAAGTGTGAGCATACACTGTCGTAACCGCGAAATCGGACCGGCTTCGAAAGCTGCTGAAGCCCACGGAAAAGCAAAGTCCTCGTCGTCTGTGAGTCTGAGAACGAAAATGTAGAGCTCAAGAAACAGCAAGATGGCCCGCCATTCACGATCCCATAATGTATTGTCCTTGATATCGCGGGTTTGTTCAGAGTCTTGTTGCTGGAGCAAGGCCAAAGTGCTTCCCTGCTCATCCGATTGGATGAGTGCGAAGATCTTTGTTCGCACCATGGCGTCCCAGAAGAATTTGATCGAGGTTGAATAGCCTGACTTGGAGGGAATGTTTGCCAGATAGAGCTTCATTCGAATGTCATCGCTAAGAGATGGAAAGCAGCCGATGAGGGTGAGGATATAAGCTGCGAGAAGACTGGCCTCTTTAAACTCTTCCTCGGAAGATCCCGCAAAGTTTCTAAACAAACGTTAGCCACTATTGCGATAGTCACGACTCGGAGTTTCGACGAGACTTACGTTGTGAACTTCTCTAGGATATGCGATATTTCGTCTCGTTCGACCAAAGACGAGACAGCTCTGTCGATGAAAGATGGGAACTGCTTCCTGGAGTCTGCAGCGGCATTGACTGGCACCATTGGACGTTGACCAATGTGATGCTTCTTCAACTCTGTAAGCAGACTGGACAGTTGAATGTACATGGCATTTAGATAAGAAGATCCAAGAGACATGTCCTGTTTGCAATTGCCCAAAGCAATAAAGTGTGCGAGCAGCCATAAACGAGCATCAGCTGGCGCAGAAGACCCAAAACCTATCGCATATGCTTCGACAATGGCTGCTGACACCTTTTCCATATCGACGTGTTCCGCAAACGAAGCAACATGTGCTTCGAAGAGCTTCAGGTCCGGCTGGGAGAGGAAGCTCAAGGCAAACGCCTTGGAGGCTTCCAAACCATGATCTTTATATATTGGGGCGAGGACTGCCCTTTTTAATAGCTCGAGGCTTGTTTCATCATTGGAGTTCCCATTGCGACAGTATGTACCAGTGATGGTATAAAAGGTCACGAGATTGTCTTCGAAAGCACGGAAGTTGGATTCGCAAATTGAAAGTAGGGTAGCGAGTATCGACTGAGGTACATTATCGTTGCTTAGGCTGTCACATGTCAGCTGTCGGCTGCAAGCATATCACGATCAAGGCCGGGCATAACGGAAGAAGACACTTACAGTCTTAGGAGGACGAGCAGCTGTGAGGTGAGGCGCCGTAACTGGGGAAGCGTCGCCGTCGCAAGAGCAGAGCAGTCAGACTGTCTCAAGTCTGCACTGAATCGCTCCAATCGTAACCTGTCGTCCTGCCGTGAAGGATCAAGCGTTGTGACAACGGTGTGCAGCGCCTGGCACGAGCGGGTCGCAGGGTCCAAGGCTTCGGAGTCACGGTATAGGTCGTCCAAGGCCACTCGCCGCTCATCTCTCAACCGCCTTCTTACACGATGGCCACGCCAGGTGCGTTGTATTGCCTCTGCAGCTTTCAGCTTTGCTCGCTCGTGCTGACGCTGGCGGCGTTCGGCTTGCGCATCGGCAACCGTTTTGGAGGCATTTGACGAGGCCGAGGGCGTCCAGGAAGTGGCAGCAAACGGGTTTAGGTTCTTCTGGCCGCTCATATTGACGTTCCTGGGCCGCCTGGAGCTCCCGGAAAAGGTAGGAAAAGACATGATGGCGGCGAGTACGACGGCGTCTTACAGGCCGTAGCACATCGAAACTCGAGAAGGCTGCCGTCGTCCCTCGGGCGACGATTCGCAACACAGCAGGCAACCGTATTCGGAGAGCAACAGTGCCTTGGCCCGTACGGAGATTCACGATACACTGCTTTGCGGTTTGCGAGAGACAAACGAGATTGTATTGTGATGCTGGGTTTAGAGAGAGCGTGTGAGGTTGAGAATTGTCGCTGTTCTGTTGGAGATGCACGAGGCACCACTGACAACCGAGCTGAGTGGCACATGCAGCCTGACCGGACAGCCTTGAGGCCTATGCAGTCAGTATGTCCTCCTCAATTAGCCGGGGTTCTGGAAGGTTCATAGCCTGACAGCCCGCCGCCAAAAGGCTTTAGTCAGCTCATCTCAGGGCATGTCGTTGGCTGTTGATGCCTTGGAGTACAGACAGACCTGACAAGGGCAACCCCGCGATTGCCCCTCTAGGCCAGCTAAGGCCGCTACGCTGCTAGGTCAGCACGCGGGTCATTCTGATAAGCGATAAAGAACAGCCTCAGTGGAACAGCCTCAATTGAATGAGTTGAATTACGATCTGGTGGTTGGACCGCAACGTACAGCGCCAAGGTCGTTGTCTCATTCCCAAATCATGAAAAGATGGATTGATGCACAAGACAGACCAGTTTCTGCTGGTGAAGAGGAGGATGAGAACCGAGATGGCTGGACCATGCAGACACGCATCCAGGCAATGAGGACCTGACGAACATTGAATGCTTCCTGACGAAGCGCAAGTACATGCCAACGACCAGACACTGGACTTACACAAGCAATGGATACAGTATATGGCTTGATAGTATCGTATTGATGGTCAGAGGCAGTTGCAATGGGACAAGAATCATTGGATTGTTCTTGCCAACGGGAGGTGTTAGGTCGCATATTGTAACCTGCTTCGATACGGTTAGGTACAAGTCATCCCCGCATTCAGAAGCAGAGCACGAGAGTACCGGGTATCTGAGTACTTCCGTAGCTGCCTATGCGGGAAAAAGACCAGGATGGCAGGGGCGGTGACCGCGGACTAGCTTGCCGTTCTTCCCTCTCAAGGCCTGCCAGCCTGCCAGCCTGCCCCCGGCAAGTCCGCCTTGCTTTGCAGTCTTTGCTAGCCACAGCCGAGCAGACTCGCGGCTGCCAGGAATTTTAGCAGCGCAGGGGAAAAAAAAAAAACTTCTTCAGAAAAGATCAACAGAGTGCTCTTGCTTTCTTTCTTTCTTCTGCTTTCTTCACCCCAACAAACAACCTTTATCAAAGCACCACCACCCTCAGGTTCGCGTGAGCTACAGATTCGCAGCGTACGGCCATCTCAGTCGTACATGAGTTCTGTTCTCGCCAACGATTTCCTTCAGAAAAACCACACCAAAAAAAATTGAAAATCCAGCGCATAAAATCCCACCAGGTTCAATCCTCGGAAACCCAACACCAACCAACCATCCTCGCCGTCACCTCCCATCACCCTTCCTCATCAAACCCAGACGCCGCGCGCATTGCTGCTCTGTCTGCCCTCCTTGATCCCTTCAGCATCACTAGTTACCGTCGATCCCGAGCTCGAAAGGTCTTGCCATCACACGGTTTCCTTTGACGCCACTTGTTTGCTTTGTTGTACCTTTGCAGTCACAAGCAAGCCCCCGCCCAACCCATCTCTAGTCACTGGTTCTTGGTTGCTTGCAGCTTGAACCATACAAAAACCCAAGCCTTCTAGGTGAGTTTGTCTGCTGGACCGCGGGAACGAAACACTTGCGCCATCATCATCACCATTGCTATTATTCCCTTGCCATAAGCATCATCTGCACGCGAGAACCCGCCTCAATCTCGCCCTCCGCGCATTTCGTTGAGGAGTTGCAGCAGCATCATCATCCATTGTTCGCACTTCATTTGCGTCTAGATCCCAGAGACTGACTGCCCCTGTGTACATTAACTCTAGTCTCGCGAAGCGCATTTCCAAACAAACTCACAATGTCTGCTCCCGCTGCCACCGGCGCTGTCGACCAGCTCGCCGCTGACCTCGGCAACACGTCTCTCAACGGCGCCGACAAGGCTCCTTCCAACATCAACACCGCCGCTGCTCCCAGCGAGGCGGCTGGCGAGGATGCCGGTCCTACCCCCAGCTCCGCTGCCCCCAACCATGCCTCGTCTGCTTCGCTCTACGTCGGCGAGCTCGACCCCTCCGTCACCGAGGCAATGCTTTTCGAGCTCTTCTCGCAGATTGGCCCCGTTGCCTCCATTCGTGTTTGCCGCGATGCTGTCACCCGTCGCTCTCTGGGCTACGCCTACGTCAACTACAACACCACCAGCGATGGTGAGAAGGCACTTGAGGAGCTGAACTACACCATCATCAAGGGCCGCCCCTGCCGCATCATGTGGTCTCAGCGCGACCCTGCCCTGCGCAAGACGGGCGCTGGCAATGTGTTCATCAAGAACCTTGACGTCGCCATCGACAACAAGGCTCTCCACGACACCTTCGCTGCTTTCGGCAACATTCTCAGCTGCAAGGTTGCCCAGGACGAGAATGGAAACTCTAAGGGCTACGGTTTCGTCCACTACGAGACCGACGAGGCTGCGTCTCAGGCCATCAAGCACGTTAACGGCATGCTTCTGAACGAGAAGAAGGTCTATGTCGGCCACCACATCCCCAAGAAGGACCGTCAGAGCAAGTTCGAAGAGATGAAGGCCAACTTCACCAACGTCTACGTCAAGAACATCCACCCCGACACCTCTGACGATGAGTTCCGTGACCTCTTCACCAAGTACGGTGACATTACTTCGGCTTCCCTGGCCCGCGACCAGGAGAGTGGCAAGAACCGCGGCTTTGGATTTGTCAACTTCACCTCTCATGAGGCTGCTGCCAAGGCTGTTGATGAGCTGAACAACCTTGACTTTAAGGGCCAGGATCTTTACGTCGGCCGTGCGCAAAAGAAGCACGAGCGTGAGGAAGAGCTGCGCAGATCTTATGAGGCTGCTCGCCAGGAAAAGGCCAACAAGTACCAGGGAGTCAACCTCTACGTCAAGAACCTGTCGGACGACGTTGACGATGAGAAGCTGCGCACCATGTTCTCTGAGTATGGTCCCATCACATCTGCCAAGGTCATGCGGGACACCTATGTTGAGGGTGAGGAGCTTCCTGAGGAGAAGGACAAGGAGAACAAGAAGGACGGCGAGGAGACCCCAGTTTCCGAGGAGGACGTGGCTAGCGAGTCAAAGTCTGACAAGAAGGGCGAGAAGAAGTTTGGCAAGAGCAAGGGTTTCGGCTTCGTTTGCTTCAGCAACCCCGATGATGCCACCAAGGCCGTCGCCGACATGAACCAGCGCATGATCAACGGCAAGCCTTTGTACGTTGCTCTTGCTCAGCGCAAGGATGTCCGCAAGTCTCAGCTCGAGGCTAGCATTCAGGCTCGCAACCAACTGCGCATGCAGCAGGCCGCTGCTGGCATGCCTGGCGTGCCTGGCCAGTTCATGCAGCCTCCAGTCTTCTACGGAGGACAGCCTGGCTTCCCTGGTGGTGCGGGTCGCGGCGGTATGCCTTACATTGGTGGTATGCCCATGCCTGGCGGTCAGGCTGGCGGTCGTCAAGGCCAGTTTCCCAACGCATACCCCAACCAGGCTGGTGGCCGCGGCGGCATGCCCCCTCAGATGCCTCCCAACATGTACATGCCCGGTCAATTCCCTCCCAATGCTTATAACCAGCCCAACAACCCTCAGTTCATCGCGGCTCTCCAGCAGGTTCAGCACCAGGCGGCAGCCCTGGCGGGCGGCCGTGGCCAACCGGGTCGCGGCCCAGCGCAGGGTATGGGAGGCATGCCTGGTGGAAACATGGCCGGCGGTATGCCCGGCCGTGGTAACATGGGCAACCGATTCCCCAGCGGCCCTCAGGGACGCGGTGGTCCAGCTCCCCAGATGGGAGGTCCTTCCGACTTGAGCGCCAGTGCTCTGCTGCAGAATCAGCTGGCTAGTGCTCCTCCTCCAGCTCAGAAGCAGCTGCTTGGCGAGGCCATTTTCCCCAAGATCCAGGCTCTGCAACCTGAGTTGGCCGGTAAGATTACTGGTATGCTCCTTGAGATGGACAACCAGGAGCTCGTCAACCTGTAAGTAACCCATGGTCGCGCCTTCAGTTTATCATTCGAGCAAACCACTAACGAACTTCCTAGCATCGATGACGACAACGCTCTGCGGGCCAAGGTCGACGAAGCCATGACTGTCTACGACGAATACGTCAAGAACCAGGGTGGCGAGGAGACCGAGAAGAAGGAGGAGAAGACTGAGGCCAAGGCCTAGAGGGCTCAGGTTCGTGCTCACTAGAGTTACGATTCGAAGCACTGGAGCGCGGTGTTGTCCACGACTTTTGCCAACACTCTTACCTTGGTTCTCGACATCAAACCTCGACAAAATAAGAATGGTCGGCAGTCTTAGTCTGGTATCATTTATCGTGCAGAGGTCACGTATTTTACGACATTCTTTGTGTGCCCGTGTTGGTGTTCACAAGACCGCGTCTTACGAGACGTCATTCGGTCTGTTTTACTTGGTTTTAGCAGCATCATGCTTTTGCCATGTACGTCTTTCTTTTTTCTCCATTCTCTTCGCAGAGGATAAACCGGCTGCGAAGGAAAAGAACGATATGTCCTTGCTGGGGCCAAGCATATGCCTTATGCGGTCCCCTTTGTGTTTTCCTCGGCTAGGGTTCAGGCGTTATAGGGTTTTTAAAAATGGATCGAGGCTGGTCGTTCTTGGCCCCCGTTTGACATGACATTTGGCGGCAGAGCTCAAAATACCCCCCTGTCGTCGTGGCGCAGCTTAGAGTGCTGGAGCCTGTACGACTCACGTCCGTTCATCAAGGGAAAGAAAAGGAGGTAGGGAGTGACAATGGTTGGTGTCCTTTTGGTGTGGCGGGCATTGATGGTTATGGGTGGACACAGTTTAGGCTGCTCAATAGACCCGGAAAAAGTGCTATTATTTCATCTTGATGATTCCCCTGGGCTCAGTGAATCTTGACAATAGTGTATAATGAAGCGCCAATGTCGATATTATGTGCTGTCCTGACTGTCTATCGGAATCGCTCGACATGATAATATTGTCTACTTTGTTTACACCTCGTGAATGCGGCATGATGGTGCGCATACCAACATTTATGGAACCTCGAGTCCTATGCCAGCACAACATGAGTGTGTGTAAGATGTATTGTGTGCACCTTGAATCACAAGAGAAGAGGAAAGTCAACACCACAAGTAAAAAAGACAACGCCGGGTTCCGAATCGCCGCACCCATACCCCTACCCCTACCATTCCTCCCCTCGTCCTAGTAAAGAAATTAAAGAAAACAATCCATGCCACTCCAAAGAACACCAGTGCATTGTACAGAAATTCAGACTAGTCCAACTACCGCAGCCCTTCGACAGAAATCAGACCGTCAACCCAATACATCGGCCAGGACGAGCGCATCTATCCAGGAAAGGAGTGTACAGTTCATGCTCATGTTTTAAGCCAACTTTGCGCCGTACTCTGTGCTCTGTGCTTCGTGTTTGCTCGCTTGATGAATCAATCTACAACCGGGTAAGGGGAGAATGTCAGTTTGATTGATGAAAAGCTGGCTTGAGGTGAAGGGTTATGAAATCGTGGTCTGTGGCTGAGCAAGATAGAGCGAGAGGAAGGGAGCAACACACCTCAAAGCCGCGTCTTCATGGGACGATAGCCAATGTGGATGAAGGTAAACAAACAGAAGGAAAACGACAAGTTTAGGTGGGATATACTGTATGATGAGGTAAGAGGAATCCTGATAGTTGAGTGCGTTGAGCCTGTTATAATATGCTGAGGTGAATGTGGCATCGTTGTGGAGGCGGCGATGCCACGACCATCTGGCCGCCACCTACCAGCCCTCGCTGAAGGTGCAGGAGGTTGAGGGCCGCTAGGGTCCGGTGATTGGCTCGGCTTTGTTTGCGTTGCGACAAGTGCAGCTTCTGCTTTTGCAACAAGCGTCAACAAGTAGCATGATTTGTACTGCCTTGGTGGAGTCAAGACGGTCAGGAATGTGACCAGCTATCACGCCAGGCTCAGAACAGCCTCCGCCTGGCCTCTTCGTCAGCCTGAGCCTGACTGTCAATGAGCCTCTCGCGCTCTCGCGCGCCGGCACCACTGCCACTTCCATACAACATCTCCATCAGCTTGCCCTTTTGGCGACTGCGCACGCCCTCAAGGTAAACACCAACGTCCTCAAGCCCGCGAATTTGCTCATCAATGGTGAGCGTGGAGCTGTTGACGCTGCGCACGAGTGGCGAGACCAGTTTGCGCCGCAGCGCCTCAAGGTTGGCCTTGAGCGCAAGCAGCTTGTGGTTATGCTCCACGAGAATGCCCTTGTTGCGGACTGTCTTCTCGCGCACATTCTGCAGCAACTGACGATTGCGCTCGTACTTGGTCACGTCACTTGCCTTGGGGCCGAGGATGCGCGTCCACAGCGACGAGAGCAAGTCAGCGTGTAAATCATCCTGGACGCTGCTCTCACGCACGACGGTGCGCGCAAGATTCAGGAATTGATGGTCGATTGCTTCAAAGAGACCAAAAAGCGCAAGTGAGTGCTGCAACTCGTCGCTAATGGCTTGCTCGAGCACGCTGAGAAACTCATTGAAGGTGCGCTGAAGGGCCTGGCGCGTGCGCTGCGGATTGGACATACCAAAGACGCTGGTCGCAATAGCGCCCAGACGGGTGGGGTGGCCCGTTGAAGTCTCCAGGACACCAGCTGTGGAGAGTAAGGTATGGACATTGTCAAAGGCAGAGGCAAGAGGCGCCGAGGGGAGGTTGGAGACTTGCGAGAGCTCGCGGCGGGCCCAGTCCATGACTATGAGGATGCTGTGCCGTGATGGTTAGTCGGGACTTGTGTGGAGCGGCATAAGGCGGGAACATGGACAAAGAAAGAAGAGGAGTATAAGTACCCGTCGACATCTCCATCCACATTTGCAAAGAATTTGGTCAGTTCAATGGCCAACGTCTTGAGGCTGTCACTCAGTTCGTCGAGCGCCTTGACGATGATTGGCGCACTGGTGAGATTGCTCGAGCGCACGCTCTCGCCGAGATCCCACACGGCCACGCCGGTAGCCTGCAAATCACCAACTTGAGCAACGCCGTGCTCTGAATAATAGATGAGTGGCTCAAAGCTTCGCGCAATACCCGCAACCTTGACCAAGTCTGGCACAGGCCTTCCATATGCTGGCTCAAAGAGCGCGCGCGCAGCAGCAAGAGACATGAACGCAACGAGGACCGACAAGATCAGGGAGCCCCAAGTCTTGGTAACGGCGCGGTATGCATTACGCACGGTATTGATCAGGGCATCAATGGGTTCCGAGCGCTGGTGGACCTCGGCTCGAACGGCGAAGCGGATGTCTGCTTGAGCGAGTGCACCAAGTTAGTTTCCATGTCGCGTCATGCTTCTACATGCTGACTCCCCAGAGTGGAGAGTACGACCAAGAAAGTGAGGACGTGCAGTTTTCAGGATCGTCTTTCTGTGGGATGGCGGCAAGTGTCGCCTTCATCTCCTCCATTGTGGGCTCCTCGCTCTTGATGCGGACGTCTGCACGATCGCAAGCGCGGGCGCCAGTACCCTGTGTGTGCGGTCTGTAATGTTCTGGCTCGGGGCTGCGCTCTTTGTCTGGGCTCATGCTGCCGGTGGGCAGGCGGGTGCGAATCGCGGCCGCAAGGGTATCGTCGTCGTCGTCGTCGTCGCCGCAGTCGTCCTCGGCACTATCGTACTCGGGACTCGAATAGTCGCGACTTCGATATGCTATCGAGGGCGGCAGGCCGTCGTAGCCCAAGAGGTTATCACCCTTGCGCCAGAAGCCGCTCGACCTGTCTCCGTTGCCCAGGCGCCTCCACGCCGGAGGACTGTATCCACCCGCACCAGCGCGCGAAGCTGCTGAGCTTTCCATGTCGCTGAGGACGTCGATGTCGCTCTTGAGGAAGCCGCTGTGGGTCGAGGGGTAGCCGAAGGGCGGTGCTGGCGAGGTCCGGCGCGAGGGACCCAGATCGAAGACCAAGTCTTGCAGCGAGGCGTCGAGGTGATCCAGCGGGTCGAAGGGCATCTCTGTGTCGATCGCCAAGGTCAGAGTGCTCTTGCGCTGGCCTTGACCTCGAGTGCTTAGTGCGCGCTGTGATTCTGGTGGTGCGCAGTGCTATGCGCCCGTCGCTGGCGAGCTGGGGAGCGTCTTGAAGGGCGGGGCGGGGTAAGCCTTGGATCAGGGACGGGTGGTCGCGCAATTCGATGGGATCTGGAGTACGCATGCGGTTCCAGGACGAGAGATAAGCCAAGTAGGCCAGGTAGCGGTTGGCGTCGGTAATGCGTTGGGCGTCAATGTCGGCGGGCGCAAAGTCGTGGTCGCGGTAGAGGCTGGAGGTGTCCGAGGCAGCGGTGGCGGGCGTCGCAGAGGAGAGACCGCGCAAGGGCAGGCGCAAGGGCGGCAGATAGAGGGCGAGGAAGACGAGGAAGAGGGTGAAGACGGCAAGAAAGGTGCTTGGGGCGATTGTGATTGTGAAGAGGCTCACGTTATTGTTGACGGTGAGAAGCGATTGCATTGGGGAGGAGGGCGAGGTTGGACGATAGGGAAAGAGGGAACAGAGAGGAAGAGAAGGGGGGGGGGTGGCTCCAGATATCGCTGTAGTGGGGGGTTGGCGGTGGACTGGCAGGAGCCGTGAGATGGCAGGTGGGCAGGTGCCGCCCGTGGTGCGCCGTCGGTGCGGGGGAGGGTTGGTGGGTTTTGGTGTACTATGTAGTGAGGCAGGCGCGAGCAGTGAGTGATTGGACGAATAGGGAAAGACCAAGAGCACGGCGTAAGTACTATGTACCGGGGTACTCTGGTAGGTACCGTTTCCTGCAGCTTTTGCTTCGAGTGTTCTTCTTCTTCTTCTTCTTCTTCTTCTTCTTCTTCTTCTTCTTCTTTGCCGTCGTCTTCTTCTTCTTTGCCGTCTCCTGCTCCTCCTCTTGCTCCTTCTTCTTCTTCTGCTGCTCGTTTCTTTTGGCGCGTACTACGAGTACTCAACGTTGCGCGGGTGATTGTGAGCGTGAATCGTGCACTTGACGGACAAACCGAGGCGGTGTGGACTGCTGAACAAGCTGGATGTCGCAGAGGGCGTTTGTTGTCGAGTGGAACCTCTTGTCTTTGGACTCTGATTTTGGGACGCGAGTACCTCGAGATGTGCTGTTGGCGACGGCCAGACTTGAAGAAGGCGGACGGGATGTGTAGAGCGCGGTTTGGAGTTGCTGGAGCCGCAATGGTGCACAAGAGAGGTCGATAAGCAGAGAGTGCAAAGGTCCAAGTCCAAGTGCAACTTTCATGCAAGACGAGATTCAGAACCTGCAGTTCCGATTCATCAATGCAACTTGGCAGGAAGACGTGCCAAAATCAAGAGGCTGGCACGGCTGAGCCCGAACGACAGCCCTGTCGCAACTACGCTGGGGCTGCCTGGGGCCTTGGGCTGGTGGTTGAGCCCCGCAAGGTCCTCCAAAGCCCTGCAAGGGAGGGGCCTGCCTGCAAGGTTGCCCGCTTATCTAAGGCGGTACAGTACCTGTAGCAGTACCGACAGTACATCACACTCCATGCATCAGGTACTCGACCCTGGTACTGACGACTGGCATGCATCCTGGCTCAGATTGGGCTGCCACTGGTTGCTCCCAACGCTTGTTTCAATGTTTACCATTATCGCAAGTCAATCGCAGTCCTGGCCAGTCAGGAATCGCTCGAGGCAATCTGCATATGCAAGCACTCTAGATGCTTGCATAGCCATCTCCACTCGAGCCGTCGTCCACCTGACCAAGCCGTCCACCTGTAAGCCCGTCCTCAAGAGCACATGGGAGCTGATTGGCAGAGACAAGCCCAGAAGAGGTAAACATTGGGATGCCACTTGTCGACGCTTGGATGTCATCCCTCCGCCACATGGCGAGTCGCATTACTTCTAGCTGTTGATATTAGTTGCACGTGATTACGTACGTATACATACGTAGTGTACATGCTGTGGTTGTAGCGACTTGCTCTGCGTCAAGACCCCCTGCACCCCAGCCGCGATGACGCTGAGCGAGAGGGAGGGGCTCCACTGCGATGACTCTTTAGATGGCTGCAGCCTGGCATTCTGTCGAAAAGACTCATCAAGTTGCTAAAATCCAGCCATCGAGCCAAACGTCACACACGCAGACAACACCACGTTCTGAGCAACGTCGACGGCCAACAACAAGACTTGGCTGTATCTTCGATTTCCTGGAGGCAAGTTTCCTGTGTTAAGACGGCCCCCACCGAGGTGTCGTTCCAACAACAAAAAAAAAAAAAAAAAATCCGTCTGGAACGGCGTGTCTGGGTGTCCGTGGCGCCATGCTCGACACTCTTCCTGATGATATTCTATACATAATCTTTTCCCACCTCGACACTGCGAAGTCCATCAGATCTCTTCTGTTGACCAACAAGCGGCTCCAACGTGTCATAGACTCGGACGACCAGGGCTGGCGAATCTTTGTCCGCGCCCGCTTTCCATCCGTTTCGGTCCCTTTGCTCCCGTCTTCAGCATTCACATGGCGCCATCTCGCCGACTCATTGACATGGCAGACTCGTGCTTGGGACCGCAGGTCGCTGTCTTTCCAGGCTTTGATGCCCACACGACCACCCAATTCGAACCGCCGAGGAGGGAGAGCCCGCCTGGTAGCTCCCTTCCACCCCATTCTGGATGCGCATCTGGATCTCGCCTCCAAGGAAGAGCTTGTCGTCTGGGGGGCTGGCGAGAACCTCATTGCACGCAGACGCCAAGGAAGGCTGCCGGACGGCGCTCCTGAGAAGACGGTCTGGCACCGTCTGGATGGCAAGGACTTGGGCTACGTGGCGGGTCACGACGACTACAAGGCCCTTTCGATTGTGGAGGATGTGTGCGGCCGGGCAGGCGACCTGGGCGTCTTGGTTGGGCAGGATAGTGGCCACTTGGCCCTGCGAAGTGTAGCCGAGGCCAATTTTGGAGAGAAACTGGCAGACTTCCATCCTCAGCATTGCGACAGTGATGCTGATGACTGGCCCCAAGAGACAATCAACTCTGTTGATGTTCTCCGCGGCAGCAATGTCGTGGCCTCGACGACCAGATTCGGCATTTCTCTGTATAACTTACCAGACAGCCCCAACCAAGACGTGGCGCCCTCGGCGCACTTGACCATGCCCGACCAGGGCATCGGAATCCCTCGACCGACATTCTTTCAGGCAAAGTGGATGGGCCAAGACACGCTCGCTTTCGGTCTTTCGGGTTCCGGCTCACCGTTGCGGTATGTCAAAACCACTCCAACAGGCTTCTCCGACATAACACTCGTCAAGAATGCCAATCTCGAGGAGCGATTCGCAATAAGCTACAACGCCAACAGCCTCTGCCATGGTTCCCTGACACCCATTGATAAAAGTTCCATCCTAGGCGGCGGTGGTGGTGAGAACCTACTGCTCAGCTCGTGGCGCGACGGCACGATCCGCCTCCAAGACCTTCGCACTCCTTCTCCCATCGATCTGGTCTACTGCGACAACATCGATCCGTGGGCTATTCAGGAGTCCCTCCTGCCCTTTGGCACTTCCCACTTCGTCACAGGCGGCGCAGGCGGCGCCTCCATCAAGATCTTTGATTTCCGCTGGCCCCGTCCTTACCACCACACATCCGCACTTCCATGCAGCTCCGAGGCGCCCCTCCCACGATCGCGCCAGCCTTTTCTGCGCGCACCTCCCGATCCAGGTCCTTGCATCCCAGTCTGCCGGCCCTATTTTCCATCTTCCTTGTCGTCATCGTCCTCTACGCCTTTCGGCCTACATGGATCCAAATCCTGCCGCTGGCACGAGCTCTCCCGCAGCATCTATAACCGTCCGAACGGCGCCTTCTTCTTCTCCAAGTCACTGCCGCGCGAAGACGCCACCGCAGGCGTGTGGAGTCTCGCGCGCGCCTCGGCCTCGCTCTCGCCCAATTTCTATATTGGCATCTCGGGCGGTGTCATTGAGGCGAGCCTGTCGATGGCCGCGACGGCATTTACAGATTGGGCTGATTTAGTCGTTGATCCGCATTTGGGGTATCGTCTTGCACAGCCTGCTGCGAATGGGAATTGCCATGGAGCTGATATTGCTCCTGCTTCTGCTCATGCTACAAATGGCAATGATACCACTCCTCACCAAAATAGCCATAACACCATCGTCAACACCAACGCCGACGATGAAAAGGACACGAGCACAGCCGCAAGCGCGCAATACACCCGCTACAATCTTGACGCCTCTCTCATGGAAATAGGCGACGGCCTGCTCAACAAGCACAATGACCGCAACGTCCGGCTGCCGACTGTACGTGGCCAGTCGTGGAGACGCAGAGAGGCGGCGGCGGACAATGACGAAGAGAGCAGGATCCCTGAGGACTTTGTGCGCCGCCATCGGCTGGACCCGAGGTATCATGTCGCTGCGGACTTCGAAGATGCGCTGGCGGCTGCTGCTGCTGCTGCTGCTGTCGCTAATGGTGTTAATGGTGTTGGTGCCGTCAATGGTGTTGGTGGCAGCAAAAAATGGTGATGCTAGAGCTGCCAATGGTACTAGTAGCCAAGAGCAGTCTGCACAAGGAGAAATGGATGCGCATCCGCAAGCTGCGTCTTCTGCCAATGGTCGTTTTTTTTGTTGTTGTTGTTGTTTTTTTTGGCGCAGGACACAGTTCACCCTGATTATGCATGTACTTGAAGGTTTCGGGGCGAAACGAAGGAATTCTTGTTGTTGTTTTTGGTAAGGGGCATTCCATCCCAGGTTTAGCAGACGGCGTTCAGAACAGGATTGTCGGGTAGAGAAGATCTCCTTTCGCCTTTCGGCGTCAGAGAGCATTAGGATCAAGAAAAGAATTAGAAGAGTTCCGCAACTACGGCGAATGTACGGCGTCAGTCAACAGATGATTCAGTCAAGCAACAAGTCATGGATTCCACAATATGACACAGTTCCCATTCGAAATCTAAAGTACGCAAAACAAAGACATTTGATCTATCATTGCTCTCTTGACTTGTACATGTTGGCTGCTCATCTATTCGTCCGATCGTCCATCCATCCATCCACCTATCTATCAATCTTGTCCAACTTCAACATCATCTACAACTTGCTCTGCGTCGGCGAGATGAGCGTAAGCTTCTCCTTGAGCGCATCCTCAGCCTCAACGCTGATGCGCTCTACAAGTTCTTTGCAGGTGGGGATGTCATGGATGAGTCCGATGACTTGACCTGCAGTCCAGACCTATATGGCATGAAATACATTTATCAGCAACTTTGGCATCTCGTGCTTGAGGAACAGGCATCCCACAGACATAGCAGGAGAGACGGCATTGCAAGATACAGCGGGATTGAGGAGAACGGAAAGGAAAGGGGAGAACAAAAGAACTGCAAAACTTACGCCATATTCTGGATCACCATTGATAAACACCTGCCTACCACGCTGGCCACTCACAAACGGCGCGATTTCCGCAAACTCGCCCGTCGTGCTCTCCTGCTCCACCTTGAGCGCTTGGTCCGTCACCTTGTTGCGGTACAGGCGAGTCGTGTTCTTCCACCGCCGGAGGACGAGCGCCGTGTCGGTTTCCTGCGCCTTGACGATTGCCTCCTTGATGTTGTTGTGGATCGGCGATTCGACGGTGCACATGAAGCGAGTGCCCATCTGAATTGTGTTTCAGAGAGTCGTTAGACACGCTGCCTCGAATTCAATTGAATAAGTAGGAGGAAAGGATGACCACGTACATTTATTCCGGATGCGCCCAGACACAGCGCAGCAGCCAACCCTTGGCCATCGGCAAAGCCGCCAGAGGCGATGAAGGGCACCTTGAGCGACTGTCTGGCGCGGGATAGAAGGATGAAGTTTGTGATGTCCGATTCACCAACATGACTGTATGGTGGCGTTGGTCAGCACAGTTCTTTTCCCCCAAATGACGGCCAGAAGTCCCTGCAAATGCCACGAAGCAAAGTTATTGAGTACTCTAGCGACATATTCGACGGGCAACAGGGAACTAAACCCCATCCGCACCGGAAGTCTGCGCATTGAGTAACAAAGTGACGACAGAGGAGAGACAGCCGAGCGCCGTACAGCCATGTGGTGTCACAGCAGTGGCTCTCTGTCATTGTCATGAGACGTCGGCCGGGTGCGTCCGAGGCAGGCCGTCCAAAGCTTCATAGCCCAACATGCCGAGCCACGAGTACGAAAAAGTATTCAGACCACGCATATACGCGTGTGTATATGCGACACGGCTGTTTGTAGTCCCCCACGACTCAAGAGCCTTCTGTTCCACTACATGACAAGATGGTGGACAACAAAGAAAAGCAGGGTACCAGCACAAAGGACGCCGATGCACTCACCCAGCACATTCGAAGCCGTCGATGCTCAAGAAATCAACACCGAGCTTAACGGCGCTCTGCGCATGGCGGATAGTGGTGCACTTGTGCAGGACAATGCAGCCAGCGGCTTTGAGCTTGGAAATGACAGGACCAGGGCTGTTGCCGGCCGTCTCGACAATGCGGATGCCTTCGTCGATGATGGCCTGGGCGTAGGCGCCGTAGTCTGGGGGGTTGAGAGCGGGCAGCAGGGTGATGTTGACGCCAAATGGGTTCTTGGTCAGGGTGCGGCACTTCTGGATCTCTTTACGCAGGTCGGCGGGCGTGGGGAAGATGAGGGCCGTGATGAGACCTAGGCCGCCAGCGTTGGAGACTGCCGAGGCAAGCTCAGCGTAGCCCACATGCTAGTCGACGGTGAGTGTTAGCCTTTGTGCTGCCGTTCTGCTCTGTGCTGTGGAGACTTTTGGGAAGGAACAGCGCCAAAGCATAGAGTGGGCATGCAGCAGCCAGCGCGGTAGCAGGAGCAACGTACCATCATGCCACCCTGCACCACGGGGACTGTACACGGCAATTAGCATAATCTCTGGTGGCTGCGAGTTTCACCATGGTGAACTCTGCAATGGAACAGAAACGCACTCTTGATGCCCAGGCGGCGGGTGAGCTCGGTGTTCCACGCCATCTCGAAGTCGGGTCTCGGGGCTGCCAGCAGGACTGGCAAACAACAAGCAATGAAGCGACGAATAAGTCAGGGAACAGACCAAGGAATGCTGTGGAATCGGGATCTGAACCAGAGAGCAAGACTGGCAGAAACAGTCGAGATGAGCTTGGAGAATGTCTGGAAATCTATGGTGGACTGAATGGGAACGTGAAGAAGCGCACGCGGCTCTTGACTCGCTCTTGTCGAAGTCGAGGAAGGAGGTCAGCCACGTTGCGAGCCGAGGTCCAAGGTGGGGCGACCCCGGGCCACCGAGGGTCTACTTAAGTAGCAGGCGCAGCGGCAGTCCCTGGATCTGGGGTAGCCGGGGGGGGGAGGTTGGTGGCTGTTGAACAAGGTGGCAGCTGACACCGGCCAGCAACAATTACAGCGGCTCACGCCTGCTGCGCCCTGCTGTTCACTAACAGTACCGTGGTGTAAGCACGGCACCTGGCAAAACTTCAAGATATCTGAAGCCTCGGTTTTGATTTGTTGAGCTGTCGACAATCACACCGAGCCGCGTCTCTAGTTTCTCCCTTTTCGCGGCTGAGGATGGTCCTGGCAGTAACGATGCAAACCCGAATACAGCCTGACCAATCACGACTCGGGACAAACTGAGGTCAACAAGCCCGCGTATCATCAAGACAAGACGTGGCATTGGCGTCAACAAAGTCCCGCCCATGAGAGCACCTTGAACCATTGCCAGATGCAGTGTCAAGGGCCCAGGCTTGAAGTCTTGAGGTACCGTCCGTACAGACATTCGAGGTAGTGGCGCAGTGTGTTGGAAGCCCAAGATATCCCACCTCCTTCTCTACTTGTGTACTCAAGCAGCCGATGTGGTGGTGTCTTCTGTCCATGGCGGGATCTGGCCAGGCAGGTCAAGCACAAGCAGTCTTCTCCTTTTTGCACCCTCTCTTCCACAAATGGAATTGGCGGTTTGTTGGACAGAAGTGCTTTTCGTCCTGCAGTCGACGCCACTCCCGTCCACACACAAGTGTCCTCAGGCACGCACCCAGCATCCTATTCCAGGCAGTAAGGATGCTTCCTTGCCATGTGACCTTGCAACAGGAGCCAGCAAAGCAGGGGTCACACGTGGATGACGGATGGGTGGATCTGGCACCAGCGGCTGTTGTTGCCAGAAACCGGCCCACGAGCCCCGAGCCTTGTTCTGGTTTGGTTCAACCATCTGGTATAAGACTGGGAGTGCAGCATCTCGGCACGAATGGTTCATGCGATGCCGGGCACAGATATCGAGTTTCAGACCTCAGCCTACACGCCTCTGTGCGGGAAGCCGTTGTGTTCAGAAAAGGGCTGGTTGACTCCCGAGCTCTTTGGGTACGTCCGTCAAGTCCCCTGGTCGCAGGCACTAGGTGTATACAAGATGACTGCAAAGCCACTACACATCGTGACTCTGCTCTCTCATCACCTCACCTCTACGGACTGGAATCCCCAAGCGAGAAGGATGCTCGTCTGTGCCAGCACTTGAAACAAAAGGGCATTAGCGACTTGGACATGGACACTCTGGTCATCCTTTGAAGACATGAATCCTCGACTTCAGAGTTGACTTGACAAGCGGATTGATCACACCGGTAGCATCCAGCAAGGCCATGCGTGGATAGCGGCTCATGTGACTGCTGATGACTGACTGGTCACAAATTCAACACACATGGCACCTGCGAGTACGCGACCTGTCAAGATCATCGTTGTTCACTCCATGTTGGACTCAAGTCGTAACAGGAGGGTCGGGCACGTACTTAGACTGTGCACCATCCCGCAGTTTTTAAAGCAACAACACTGAGTCTCGACCGACGATAGTCCCAAGTCAGACAGAAAACAAATGACCAAGTTCTTACTATATCCTTTTTCACCATCCAGACAAGTGTGATTTGTTTTTCATCGACCAACATTCGAAGCAATATCCTCCAACATGTCTGACGTATTTACCTCTTGCGTGCATGCATTGACACAACCTCGTGTAAAAATTGTCAGGTGAAGCAAAGGCGTCGCGTTGCTCTTTCCTCCCTTTCTCCTCCATCATTCGCACTTGCCCCACCAGGCGACATCGCGTCCAAGGAAGGTGCTCGCAACATCTCCATCTTGTGACAGGTGGATTTGGGTACTGAAACCTCGATGGAGCAGATTTCCCAACTTCACGACTGACAAACCCGCAAGTTCATTCTACTGCAACGAACATTGTTCGTGGTCCATTAGCCGGTTTGGATATGTGCTTCCAAAAGATGAATCCACGGAGACTTATCTAGTGAGTCCGTGCAGCTCACCTTGGCGTCAAAGAGAGCCATAGTACATACTTGTCAACTTATTGACAAGCTGAATAGCCGAGAGGAAAGCAAGATGCCGAGGCCTCTCAACCAGACCCAGTGCCGTTGCCCGATATCGCCGCGATGGACTCGAGACCTTCATGCTCAATGGTCCAGTCGTGCGGCGTGTATTGCGCTCGGCCTCCACTTGCCTCACCGGCTGGCGCACCGTTGCTCGTTGTGTCGATTACAGGCAACGCATGCCCAGTGACACAACATGCCCGAGCTCTCTGGCGGCAGAAGAAGGGGGTTCGAGGTGGCCACGACATATGTCAAGGCGGGCAGGGCGGGATACTGCTGCGTACGACCGACTAGGACCGACCCATGCGACCACCAGTGCGGCCTTGTACGCTTTGCGCGCCCTCCAGGAGGAGGACGAGGCATACACAAGGCTCGGCTCCCAGTCGTGTCTCACGGCAAGGAAAAGCAACACACGGTTGTCAGATTGTCAGGCTTGCGCGGAACAAGGTCGAGCCCTCCCGTGCCCAATCGGCTTGCTGTAGGCGCCACTGCCGCTGCAAGTCTTAACATTCCATTCTCAACGGCTTGTCCATCATGCTTGCAAGATTACACGACAATGACGGCCATGTACTCGGCTTATTACTGGGAACGCTTCGCTCGCCGAATTCTGCCTAACCACCAGCCTCACCCCTGATTTATACTTGCTTGACATGTGGGAGGTCAAAGTCGGCTACCAGGCCTTCCCAGATGGAGATTTTGTATGTCACCGCCAATCAATGCACCATTTCGATCCGCTTATTGACGTTGTGACGCGTGGTTTAGACCGACAACGTCACTTCCTTTTCGACAGCGCCTCGAAGCATCCGTTGGCGCTGAGACAATACACACACGTTGCGCCGCTGGGCACCAACCCGCTGGCGTCTCGAAACTGTACAGCGTTCTGCTCCTGCCACTCAAGGTCTGTGGACAATGGGCTCGAGCATGCCGAGAGGCCGGCTGCAATCTGACTTTGCGTGGTCGTCCATGCAAGTCAAGATCGACGTACGTGAAAGCAACAACTCGAGTTACACCGCCTCGACTTGCACTAGAGGAACCCTTGAATAAAGGGCATAGCGCGACAAAAGCAACGCTGAGCAACGGCGACTTGACAACATCGAATCTTCTACGCGAGAAACATTGGCAATGCAGCCTCATCGAAAACGGTTCTCGCCCTCAATGAAACATGCAAATAAACGCAGCAGGCTCCGAGCACGCATATTGAACTGATTCGTATCCTGCAGAAACGATATGCTACGACATGATCGCCGGCGTCCACGGACCTTTTTCTTCTAGAGGCTCGACAATTGGGCTGTTCATTCTTGCGCGTTCAGCGACTCGGTCGTTTTAGCGAGACCAATGTTACTTACAAGGATGCTCTCTTACCCTACCAAAGCATCTTCCCATTGACAATTCATCTCTAGAATTCTGCTCCTGCCGGTCTTCCATCCAACTCGTTCAAGATCTCGGCGCATACCAAATCTTTTGTTGTTCCTCGCGTCAAAAGGCCAACACTGCAAATGGGAATATGAGGTCCAATTGCAAGCTTGTATTGAGTTCAGGTCTCACCATTGGATAGCATTTCCCGGTGATGCCTGACGTCGAGAAGACGACAGCTCGACCCCGACCCCTTTCAATCTCCTTGATGGCCCTGCCATTGTTTTCGTTCTGAGTGGGGGGCAATTTTGCAAAAGGTTTTCTTTTGGCATCTGGGGCTCTCAAACACCTCCAAGCGGCACGATTCTACCATTGCGTACGGAGTACAGAACCAGGACTTACAAGATGGAAGAGAAAACAAAAGCAAACACTCGCAGCTTCAGTAACGCACCTCAGTCAGGCGGTCAGCGAGGAGCTATCCGAGACGTTGCGAATCGGAATATACCGGCAATCACAACAACTCTGAAGACAGCTGGAAGAGATCCGGTAAGTAAAAGCTGCACTCATGTGTTTGTTCCCAGGCTCGAAACCAAACGAGGGAGGTCCGAAGTGGGCCTGGCGAGAACAGCCCGATCCCCGGTTTTGTCTCGGGCGTGCAGGTTAACGGCGACTAAGCTCTTTGCTGCTGCTGCTGTTGCTGGTAGGTGGTGTTGGACTCCAAGCAACTACCGTTGTGCTGCTGCTTGCTTCATGTCGTCTCGCATGCATATGCCACTGGTACGTTTGAAGTCTCTGATAGCAATATCGTGCGCTCAAGGTATGCATGCGAGGTGTCACAAGATCTCAGCCTAACGTGCTCCAGCTCTGTTGAATGCAACTCACCCACCAAGCTGACATATTCAGGATACGCTGGCTGGATTGTCCTGCAGCAATTGACAGATGTCGAATGGACGATGCGCAGGCCTAAAATCACGGCCCAAAGTATTCCATACTCAGGACTCTACAAACGCGACATCACAAGTACGTACCTTCATGGGTCTTCACAGACCTGGGGTAAATATGCCGTGACATAGCCCTCGCCCATCCCTTGCTTGATATCGACACCCGGGAACCGCTGTAACTTTTTTAATTTTTTTTTCTTTTCTCCTTCCTACCTACGCACCTTGTTCAAGTGAGCTAAATACTTGCTAATTTGGGGGGGTTAAAAGTGTACAAAATGACTTGGGAAAATGTCTTGTACATCCGTGTACCCCCCGTTGCTACGAGAAACTTTCGCATTGCACCCAGCTGTTCTCTCTACTTCTTCGGTTCCCGTTTGCTCCTTTTGCCTAATGGGGAAGCGAGTGGTCCCACTACCGAGAACATTTTCTTACACCTTGACATTGAAGTACTTACCCTTGTTGGCCGTGCTTTATGACTGCTGGCAGCAAAATATTATTAATGAACTTGTGGTAAGAGGGAGAGACAGATTGCAAAAGAAGAAAAAGAAGAAAAAGAAACAGCAACATTATTTTTCCTCTCATCTCCTCCATCATGGTACACATTCTCTCTTCTGTTTTGTATCCTGGACATCCCGGCCAGTGAGCACCGTCGCCTTTTCTTTCTCTCTTCTTTTGCTGCTGCTGCTACTGCTGCTGGGGTTAGCTGCGTATCAAATACCGGCGTCGTCCCGTCTGTTGGCTCACGATGGATGCACTCTCCCGAAGCTACCAATAATTCTCCTGCTGTCTTGCCGTCAGGCCTGCAACATTGGCGCAAACAACCCGAGCAATACGGCGGTTTCTAATATCAAACAGGTGCAAAAGGATTGAGCCACCCCTTTCCTAGCATCATCTTGTGCTCGAGGACAGCCCTGCACCTCGATACCAAACCAGGTTGTGACTTGCAGGCTGCTTCGCTTGTCCGTTGTGTCGTTCCAAGTATAAAGAGAGGACGTCGACTACCACCTATCTTTTTTCTCCCTCTAAGCACACATCATATTCAAAGGCACTTCTCCTCGATTCATTACTCTCCGTCTCCAAACTTACAGAACTCAAATCATCCTACTCAATAATCTCTGCGACAAACGAGTTTTCCTTCTTTTGAAACTATTTCTTGACGATACCTCTTCTCCTTTTAAAGTCGCGTGAGCCCTTGATTGGGACACTATTTCCACTGTACAGCTATCAGAATCACAAGATCACTACAACTTCATCACCATGTCCTCCTCCTCGTCACGCCACAGCAGCTCGCGTCAGAGCAACAGCAGTATAGGAGAGAGCACGGCCTGGCAGGACAAACTCCAAGGTAAGCAAGAAGGCTGTTTTTCTATTCTTGTGCAAGATATCCAAAATTCACGAAGAAAATATTAACGTCCCACTTAGGAGCCTGCCGCGAGTATGGTATGGCCACGCCGATTTTCCAAATCGTGTCGGACCGAAGAGGCAGGTCCTTTTTTTTCTTCCTTTCCTTTCTTTTCTTCTTTTCTTCTTCATTTTCACCAGGTCAAAGTCGGGTTCCCTCGTCATTTTCGACTTTTGACCTTTAAAACTGGCTCAAAGGACGCGCGCAATGTCCAAGTCAATGAGATACATCATGTCGTCTCTCTGCTGTCGAGACTCAGTCCGTGTAATGAGGTTGTTGCGGGATTCGACATGTCATGTCATCATCATATAAACCCTGTGCTCGCCCAACAAGCCCTTCCACTTTGCACTCATACCTCAACTGAGTCTACCATCAAAATTTGTCCCATGAAACTAACGGCGTTGTGCGTGCATAGGTGGTCGTACAGCTTGGTCGAGCCGGGTAACAATCAGCGGACAGACTGTCGCGGCGCGCTTTTGGTACGACGGGAAAAACCTCAATAACGCCAAAGAGGATGCGGCCGAGATGGCACTTTCTTGCATTCAGGCTTCAGCAGCGGCAGGGTCATCGCCCGCAAGCAGCCGCAATGCCTGGTAAGAATTTCAGGTCAAAACAAGACCACTCACAGAGGCGTTTCGTATCTGCTTGCCGAGACAAGGTGTTGCAGGATAACGACTTGCTCTTTTGGAATGATGAATGGCGTTCTTGTCGATATTATGGCTGTGTTGCTCTTACCGAAAGGATACATCATGTGGTCTGGATCACAAACATGTGACTCACCACCGAGAGACAAGCCACACAAGGTCAACAACGGTCTTACTATAAGTAAGTGTGGGGCACAGCGCACTGCACGCGACGATTGGGATCATGACGCGGCAAGGCAATGAGGATGCAAGCTCACGCGTGATCACCAATTCATCGAGCCGCGTGTTGAGGGACCAGCCACATCCTTCCCGCGCTTTTCAGAATCGCTTGAAGCGCGGTTTGTGTTATTATCACTCAAACACCTCGGCTAGGGCCCATCAACGCATTAAAGATATTTGCTTTTATTGGTTATACTCCTGGCTGTGCAACCTGGATTTGGGATGCGGACGAGAAGGCGGAGCACCAGGTTCTTAAGGTGTTGGAGTTGGGCAAAGAAAAAAAGACTTCTTGTTGGTTTTCTCAAGGGCCTCTTTGACGAGTTTCCTCTTGGGATATTCAGGTTTTCTGGCTATCAGTGCGAATGGAAAGAACAGACGATCTTGGTAGTAATCTTGTGGATTCGGTCAGGATATGATGGTCTGAGTTCGGAATGGCGCACAACGTTTCAAAACTTGTTTTTCTATGTTTTGTTTTCCTCATATTGTTTTTGTTTTTATTTTTGAGTCACAGCTTATAATATTATTTACAGCACGTTCGTCGTCTGTTTGTGTACTTCCTTTTGTTATGTTCTTTTGTGGCAGTTTCTGTACACAATATGCTTGGTGAGTCTGTGGCACGATAGGTTCGTTGTTGTTGTTGTTGTTTTTCTTGTGTCTCTGACTTGTGTTACGCGGACTTTTGGGTTCCAAACTTGATATACGTGGAGGTATGTCTCTTAACACACGACATCGACGTCATGATAGGTGTTCTTTGATCATTTGGACCTACTACATGCGCTAGCTGTATGCTTTCGAAGGTTGATATGAATCTCAAAAGGAGTCATAATATGGAATCATGGCATTAATGCTCGTGTCATGATTTACCAATACTTAATTGTAGCGAATAGTAAACATGTAAGCATTTACTCGATCTTTGTACTGTCATGTACGTACTGTCCATATGAGTTTCCCCAACGGTCCTGCTTAGACTATAGCGAAAAGAGGACGATAAAAGATGGTTGGACATCGTATGGCTGGGGATCCAATAGAGGGAGTTTTTTGTGCGTGCAATTTCTCAATTGGACTATGTATACTTGGATGACTTTGCCAAGCCTACCAGCAAGTAAAATCCTCTTGCAGGTTACGATTGAACGTGTGTCAGTACCTAGTAGATCAGTACGTGTAGAATTTCTGATGCTGAGACTTGGGTGGTTGGCATTGAGTGCATATGTGTCAACCACGTTCTTGGGCGGGAAGGAGGACGGACGGGCCTCGTTGCTCGCCTGACTAGTAGGCCAGGGGGGCGGACTAGACTCTGAGCGGCTGCTAATGAGGCTTTTCGCCGGGCTTGCCACCGGTTGGTCTTGCAAGTGCGAGGCAAGTAGCACAGCAGCTGGCAAGTGGTACAACAACGGTTGACTCATACCTCCGCCTCCTCCTCCTCCTCCTCCTTGCAAGAGGCAAGAGTGGTAAGTCTGTGGTACTCGGTTAATTCTCGCAGTATGGCAGGTAGATGAGTTTCCTAGCTCGGTACGCATAGAATCTGGGTCTTGGAAGCTCACATCTCCCGAGTAGCATGGGTTCAATGTGTAGGTATGAGGCAATAGCCATGTGCTTACGGATGGAACCGCATACTGAGCCTCAGGTGAAGTGTTGTGGACGGGGTGAGGCGTGGTGCAGAGCCTCTGACCACTTGCCGGATGGTGATTGCAATGTACTGCATTCCTCAGAAAAGAGCCGGAACAAGCGAACGGGTCAGAAAGGTCGGTTGGGCCGCAACGTGGTGCTGTCCAGTGTCACTTCGTTCAGCTGTTTCAGGCAGAGCCGAATGGACGGCTCTAGGGAGGTAGTTTGCGACTGGTCCCTGCGAGTTTATGCCATCGAGAAGAAGAAGAAGAGGAAGAGGAAAATTGCACAGCACATTCTGCGTAGGGTAAGTAGTAGTAGCATGATGCAGCCCGACATCCGCAGCGTCTTGCTTCGGTGTAGCGGCTCATTCGGATCTCCACGCACATGGGCCACTCGCTGCCTACTGGGTAGCCAAGTCGCGATACTACCGCGTTGCGACCTTTGGAAATGAGGCTGATGTACTGTCTTCTGGGCCCAGTGCTGGCGCTGTCGAATGAGGTGCTGTGCTTGGTGCCCGAGAAGGAGAGGATGGGGCAAGTTGGCTGTTGATGGAACAGCGAGCGCTGGCCGGTCAAGTCCATCTGAGAAGGCCGGAAAGGTGGTTCCGTGGAGTCGAAGGAGCAGCCTAATGCGTCAGTGAGAGCGCGCAATATGCCAGGTGCACGTCAGGAGCCGCAGCAGAACCCGGGTAACTGGATGGAGCGTCTTGGCCAACATCAAAGTTGCGAAGCTGGATGGGTTGAGGTCGACGGTAGCAGGACAATTGGCCGTTGGTGGAGTCGGCGCGGGAGAGCGGACAGTGTGCAGGCGAACTGTGGAGGGGTGATCCCTGTACCACGCCCGCGATCACGTGGCAGCAAATTTTGGGGAGGCGCCATGGGCATCGCTCTGGCAAGCTCCGACTTTGCGACCTTGACGAGACCTAGCGAAGCGATCGTGCCCTGCTCCTCCCAACCCAAGGTCGCCAAATACGTCAAAATGCCTCCCAGACTCAGCATATGGGGCGCTGTCCGCTCCCTTGCCCTGCGGACAGGCCCGGGAGCCTCGCAGCTGCAGCCCTCGAGGGTGGCCGCCGCCACGACGCGACACTACGCCGACGACGCGCACCCGTCGCCCCCGCCGTCCGGGGCCGGCGATGCCTCGATACCGCACATACCAGCCTCCATGTTTAGGCCCGGAGAGCAGCCGCCGCCGTCCAGCAAGGCCGAGGAGGACGTGCAGATGCGCGACCTGACGCTCAACGAGGCCGCCGTCAACCAGCTGCAGCAGGCTGCATTTGGTCTCAAGTTCCAGGAGCCGCCAATGCCAATGGACAAGCTGCCTCGCGCTGAGTACCACATGAAGTACCGCTACGACGAGGGTATCACGCAGATCACCCGTTTGCTCATGCGCGATGGCAAGCTGGGCAAGGCGCAAAATGTCCGTCCTGTTTCCGAGCGAATCCCAGACTGGCAACCGTTCTCGTAGACGCAGGATTGCTGACTTGATACAAATAGGACATGGCCATGATCCTCAACTTCCTTCGAACCTCGCCGCCACCAAAGATCAACCCTCAACGACCCCTCCTCCCGGGCTCTCCGCCACCAGAGCACCTGCCTTTCAACCCGAACCTGTACCTCATGCTTGCTATCGATTCCGTGGCACCGCTCATTCGCATCCGTGGCTATGCTGGCTTGGCTGGTGGTGGCAAAGCCCTCGAAGTGCCCATGCCAATCACCAAGCGAGCGAGAAGACGCATGGCGTGGTCATGGATCATGGACACGGTCAACAAGAGGCCCTCGATGGGGTCCGGCAAGCGGATGCTGGCGCACAGGGTTGCAGAGGAGGTTATAGCAGTCGTTGAGGGCTCTTCATCGGTGTGGGACAAGAGGCAATTGCTGCACAAGCAGGGCACGACACTGAGAGCAAACTTGAACTCTGGACAGCTGATCAAGTTCAAGCGGTAAAAGAATGTGTAGTGGGGGTTAATTTCTCGCCAAAACAGAAAAAGAGACGAGGATTTAAGATGGCCACTCCACCCTAAAGGCGCAACCAATTGCTGGCTCTGTTTACCGCAATGTCTTGCTGTCGAATTGCTGTCGAATTGTGGAATGCCATTTGGTCTTTCTCGTGAACATGAAACCAAGGCCACGCGCAATCTTGGAATCTTGGAAGGCTTGCCTTGCATGTACATGATTGTACATACTGGAGTCAGGTTGGTTAGCAGAGTTTGTGGTATTGTGCTGCTGCTGCTGCCGCCGCCGTATGCGGTTTGCTGTGGGCAGATCTTGGCTTTGAGGCGCAGCCAGACGGACATGGCGCTGACGAGTGCACTTTTGCTGGCGTAATTGCTTGGCAAAGAGCTATTAGTCGCTTGCGCGTTGCGCATGTGATGCACGATGCAAAAAGGCAAAGCCAGCCAAGGACACCATGGTTTTCACCATGTGTAGAAAATAGGGACGAATTACCTGTACTTTTTATTTTTTCTTTCCTTTTTTTCGAAGCGAACTCTTTCCCGGATAGCTGCGTGCATCATTCAATGTTTGTCTCCACCTGCCTAGTACTTGCTCTCGTTGCTTTTAGCATGTGATGATCTGGATATGGGCTCTTGCAAAGAAAGATATTGGGTAAGGTGATGGGCTGCTCAGTGGCCGCTCAGGGTCTCCGTCATCACTCTTGGGGGGTCTAGACCGCTGTAAAGGCCCTGACGCACATGGATAGGGTGCCACGGGAGTGCTCCGAAATGGCGGGGTAGCCCTGGACGGCAGTGGCTGCCTCCCCCAGATGCCCCAGAGCGTGGGGCCCAAGGTCAGCGTGCGTGTCGTGGTGATTGTTCCTGTAACTGAGTGCGAGCGCAAGTGGCTACTAGGTATTTGCTCACGGTATGTCGAGTCGAGAATTGCTAGCCAGTTACTGATCAGACGATGTACAGCCAATCAGTCAATCAGGTCAGCTAGTAACACAAAAACAAACCCCAATCCTACCAACTCTGGTCCTCAAAAAACTTTGGAACTGAAGTGCCAAATTCCAGCGGGGCCCGGGGCTCACAAGTAGACTATGTAGCGGTCTGACAGCTGCCCAAGCGGGGCCAGTAGTGCCTGGAAAGGACAATTCATAGGTGGGCGGCAGCTAGTGACATGGGGGGCAGCCAGACCTTAACCGAGCACAGACCAAGCTGTAGGCTTACCCTGCCCGCCCATTCAGCAGCACAATTACCCTGCACCGCCCAACGGTCGTCTTTCCTTCAACAACACCAACCTCCAACTTCGCCTCAAACGTCAACATCCACGCCAAGTACGGCAGCCCGCTGTTGGTTTCTGACCCATTCTACCGGCCCAGCTCTCACCTTGACCGGTCAAACATCCCTAGTCTTACGGCCAGGTGCAGCAACAGTCCCTCGTACAAGCGGCCCACCTCTCGATTGCATCACTGCGACAACGCCGTGCCTGTCCAACCGATTCGACACCCTTCCTTTTCTCTCTTTCTCTTTGGCGAAACGAGCGCGCCGCTGTTCTCACTGCGCTGACAGATCTGCTGGCCCTCTCGGTTCCTATCCGCAGCTATTGTCAGCTGCATCGATCTCTGGAATTCCTAGAGACTGGCCGTCTACCCTTTCCAAACCGATTTGTTCCCAGACCGAGGTTACTCTCGATTGCCACGACAAACAACACTTCTGGTAAGTCAGAGGTGAGACGTTCAGCGGGCCCTTCCGATGGAAGCAGGGTTCTGTTTCTGTTTGCCGAGGCACAAGCAATTGAGAGAAGCCCAGTATCCTTCTGAAATAAATCGGACGCTGACGATCGACGAGAAAGTTCCAGGACACGCAAAGTACAACAATGACTTGAAAGTCACGGTTACAAATCTCACCCTTCGTCCTCGACTTTTTGCGCCATCATTTTGTCTTCACACGATGCCCTGTACTCTTCGACTGGATCACGAACTACACAACCAACGACCCTGGATCATTCCTCGTTAGCTACGTTACGGTCGTAGCAGCCTGAAGTACCCGAACACGCACTATACTTGATCGTCTCAAGCCTCGAGCTGCGAATCACTATCCACAACTCTGCAATCCCACTCGTGCGTTGAGCAACATCCGATCGCACTGTCTGTCGCTTTTGCACCTCAATCCAGGTCATATCAACGAAGCCACTCGGCGTAATACTTATATTCTGTCACTTGACCCGGGTCGGAACCCATCTCCAATTCGAAATCAGACATCATGAATAGGCCATACCGGGGACCGAACGCCCCTTTCGGCGCCAAGACTCAGGCTAGGAAGACTATGAGTATGGAGGCTGCCTTGGAAGAGGAGCGTCTTGAGGTAGAGCAGTTGATTGCGGCGAGGAACGCGGCTCCTCGTCCCCCGAGCGCCTTGAGCAATGCTCGATCGTCTTCTCCTTACACCCCTCGTTCGCCGGTCAGAAGTATGCTCGATATTGGTAGGTTTTTTTTCTTTACCCCCCCTCTCCCAAGATGATCCTGCCGGTCTCGCCTCGAAGATTTGTCATTTGAATTAAGCATGACTGACTTGCTCTCCAGGTGAGCCCGGTCCATCAGGCTCCTCCAGATTCAGCTCACAGGCACCGGTTCGGAGTATGCTTGATATGGACAGCCCTCCGCCTTCGGCAAGCCCCGTGAAGGGTGTTTTTAGCACTCCATCATCGCCTGTCCTTTCATCAGCCAGAATAGCCCGAGCTGCCAACACCTCACATCCTAGACATATGTCTGACGCGTCTGTGCAGCCCGTGGGCTTTGGGCCTAGATCGTCAGGCAATCGTGACTTGACATCCCAATTCAAATTTGGCGATATTGTGACGAGCCAAGGACAACTTCTACCCAAACGTGTCTATCAAGGCAAGAAGGATGCTCAGGCAAAGAAGGACGCCCAGGCTCAATCCGCCATGTCACACCTTGTCCGTGGCGGTGATGTTTCTGGCATAAGTCTTCCTGGCGAAAGAGGACGACACTCGATAGCTGGACCGTCCATGCGCCCAGGAAGCAAGTCACAATCTCCTCATCAGCGCCTGAGCAGTCGCTCAGACTCCCCCGGGAACCATCTGATCAGTAATAGAACCATTAGCCCAGCTGGTCGAGCCCTGTTACAGGAGACGTACCCAGAATTGGACATGACCAATGCCTATCGAAAACTTTCTGATCTCAACCGTCTTCGTGCTGGTGGCCTTCTCGCTAATTCCGTTGGACGAAAGAGATCAGACGACCAGCCTGGCGGCGGCAGGCTGGTCAAAGACTACCTCAGCCCTGATGGGGATGAATTGCTTGACGATAGTAGCGACGACCAAGGTTATTCGTCTCAGGAAGAGAGGGAGCGCGGGCGTAAGGCGGATAGAGACTCTGACAAACCCCTCCAGACTACTGGAGCTAAGCAAATCAAGAGCTTGCTAGCTGCCGCCGAAGAAGAGCGTGAGTCATGTACCAGATCTCGCCTTGTCCTTCTGCCACTAAAGAATATGGAGGGTTTTTACTGATTGATATTGGTCACGCATCACAGGAATCAATGTGGAGAAGCAGGCACCACAGTATAAGTACAGATCCCTTTTCGACGACCCTGCCATCACCGTCACCAATCCGTCAGGTGAAGTTCTTAAGGAGCCAAAATCCAAGAAGATTCATCCTGCTACCAACTTTGACGAAGGCCCACCTTCAGCAGAGGCCGTAACTCCCATGGATTCCGACGACGAAGCGGATCTGGTGGACATCAAACGTGCACAGAAACTGTCATTCTCTCAGACTGCCACTATGAACACACCTAATGCAGCCCGCGCAGTCCGCATCGTGTTTCGAGGAGACTATAACCAAGTCTGCCAGACGGCGAAGGACGATGGCCGAGACCTGCGCAAGTACATTGTTGCTACTGACCTGAGCGACGAGTCGACCCACGCTCTGGAATGGGCAATTGGTACTGTGTTGCGTGATGGCGACACCATGATATGCCTCTACTGTGTGGACGAGGAGAGCGGAATTGTGCCCCGCGATGGGTCGCAAGTTCCTGACGAGCGCAAGGCCATGCGCGAGCAAGGTGCAGTGCTCAATACGATGACTTCCAGTAAGACACCAGTGACGCCTGGCGGTAGTACCGCTGATTTGCACAAGTCGTCGTTCAATCATAGTGCTGAATCGTCCTGCGGCCCCGCACGATCCAAGGCCGAATCGGAGCGTCACATGGCAGTCCAGGACATCACGGAGAGGGTCAAGAAATTTCTCCGGAAGACTAGACTTCAAGTCCGGGTAATTGTCGAAGTCCTCCACTGCAAGAACCCCAAGCACCAGATCTTGGAGATTATTGATGTCGTCAGCCCTACTCTTGTCATTCTGGGTAGCCGCGGACAAAGTGCTCTCAAGGGGTAAGTCAAGACTGTTCTCCTCCCACGGGTTTTCGTGATTATTGATCGAACGCTTGCTGACATTACCTTTATGAAGTGTGATTCTGGGCTCATTTTCCAATTATTTGGTTACCAAGAGTTCCGTTCCTGTGATGGTGGCTAGAAAGCGCCTAAGGAAGCAGTCCAAGTATAAGAAGATGGCTCTTACGCAGGTCAACAACATCAACAACCCCACGGCAAAGAGCCTTGCCAATGCTAAGATTGACTAGAATGTCAATCGAGGCAATTGACCAAAGGCACGTAGGCCGAATGAACCAGCGGCCGCACCCAATACATGAAGCTTCATGCGAGCATCTTCGACACTGGGTCATGGCAGTCAGACTCCACTCTCCAAAATGGTTACTGGGAGTCAGCAGTTTCCAAAAAGTGCATGCAAGGAGAAGGACTCGTGAGAGACGCGGAAGGTCACGATCCCATGCATGCTTCACTCCGGATTGCTTGGAGTATGCTCTGTCCACAATATGGTTTGAGCCCGGTTTATGGGCCAGCGTTTGGTGCAAGCTCATTGTTATGTTGCCTTATTCAGCTTCGACTCCACTATTCAGCGTTCCACAATGTTCTTTTTCTTTTTTCTCTTTTTCGGGTTTTCGGGTTCCGTTTGGCAGGACGGACTCGGCCGTGACAGCGTTACATGATGACGATAGAAATACTGTAGTTCTTATTAAGGGTCTCTCGACTTTGCTGGGGTTCAGAACATCGTCGAGAAGTTGGATAATAGTGGGCGGGCACTTTTTTGGGAGTGGGAGAGGGGAGGGGACTTATCACATATAGCGAGCAGCTTCTTTGCTACACACAAAAGGACATTTTTGCGTCGATGCAACTGGCGCTGTCCACAATGTTGAATGGTGTAATTACCTGCGCCTGTGCTTGTGCTTGTGTTTGATGTATTTTGATTCTGTCTTGATAGTTCTTGGAAGCTCTTTGTCGATTAGCCCTGCAGTGGTAGAGGAGGATTGGTTCATAGGGAACAGCTTTCTTTGTTGGTGCTCGCTTTGGCTTTTGATCCGCAAGTACACACAAGGTCATTGAATAACAGAACTAAAGCCACTGGAGTAGAACAATGCAATTGTCCGCCGAGAACCGCTCCAGTGAATCCTATCGCTTTGATGGAAACATGGCGCATTGTTGAAAGGGGGGTGAACCTGTTGAGCAAGACTTGACAATGCTATTATTATCCTTCCATGCCTTGATAGTGCACACAGAACACAGATCAGCACCGTCTTGGATTTGAGGGCGGATGAGAGTTATTTGAAGCCTGTCTTTGCTCGTACAGTTTGGTGTTTGGGTTGATTACTTTCCTCTCAGCAAGACTTGGCGGCAATTGGTTGAAACACGAATTTTGATACCAGATTTGAGTTGACTTTACAAACTTGCTGGGCGAGGGAAGAAGACTTCTGGCTCAGAATTCGATTTTGCGTGAGTGTTTGCTTCATTAATTGGCGCAGAGGATCGTCGAACCGGACCCAGCTGCACTCGCTACCTGTCGCAGAGCGCATATCATCATTTACAGGAACAACAGCTCAAATTTGTTCCATCAACAACTAAAATAAAAGAAGAAAAAAAAGGTTCACCATGAGGACTGGACCCATGAGGATCTGCTCACCTGCTGGGGTCTGCTATCTGCAGTGGGTGTCCCTTGAGTACGGTAGCAGTGACAGTAACACGTCGAATGGGACTCATACTTCTTCTGTGGTACCACAGTACTCCATGCAGCCAAAGACGAAGACGACGACAATGTCGACGACAACACCCGTAATTCCGGGATCAACTTCGGTTCTGAATCTGCCGTTGCCGGGCTATCAGCCTGGAACTTTCACTGCCATTACTACTCTCACTACTAGCAGCACCGGTGTCGGTGGTAGCGCTACCAGCAGCAGCTGCGTGGGCGATCAGACCACAACGACGAGCATAAGCGCCTTGAACCTCTTCTTCATAGCTGGCGGTGCCGCCATTGTTGTCCTTGGCGCATTGGGTTTTCTCTTTCAAAAGAAAGTCAAGCGCTGCGTAAACCGTTCTCTGGATTCTTGCCTTTCCTGTTGGGACCGATGCAGGAAGAGCAATAACAAGTCGCCCAACAAAAACAACAAGAACGGCAGCTCCTCGGGCCGCTACGACGGCGACATTGAGCTGAGAAACCTGGTCCCAGGGCACGACACCTTCGCGGGCATCTATACGGACGGAAGAGGTTACATGGCGCCTGTCGCGTGCGCTAGCGCTCGTGAGGGACAGGCGAATCTCTCTGCGCTGACGCCGACGCCGACGCCCACACCTGGGCCTATGCCTAGGGCTGAGAGACCTCTGGCTCGGTGGCCGTTTACGCACGAGCCAATTGGTGATTTTGGTCAGAGGAGGGGGGCCGTGGAGGATGTGTTTGTGCTAGGTGATGACCTGGATGAGGAGTCTGGTGATGGAGAAGGAGGGGAGCAGCAGCAGCAGCAGCAGCAGCAGCAGCAAGAGGGGAAGGGGAAGGGCAAGGAGAACGGGCTTCAGGTTGAATCTGCCGATGAGGTTCCAAGTGCAAAGGCTGTTGAGCCTAGCTCTGCGCTTTGAAAAGGTGGCTGATAGGTTTGGTCTTGGTATGGTTGCTGACCAACGGAGACAGAAGTGGGAGCGCAGGTCAAGTAGGCGAGTGGTTGTTGATTTGTTTCATCTTGGTGAATTTTATATGGTAACTCGTGTCTAGAGAAGGTAAGCAGTAAGTGAGACCCGAGGATGATATCCATCTTTTTGCTTGCAGTTCAGGGAGTTCTTGTTGCTTCTGAGGATGTGACAGAAGGTGATGTTGTTGAAATTGGAGCGTAGTGGACATATCAAGTGGAGTCAAGAGGGTTAGGGCCGTGGGACAAGTGTCACTTCAAACAAGTATCCGCATGTACCTCGGTATTGCACTTTGGAAGTACATGTCTGAACCGTCGTGCAGGGCCACCCTCCCACAACCAAGCCAATGGGGCATTTCGTGTCCAAATCAAAGGCAGCGTATGAGCGTGGAATAGAACCCGTCCGCAGTAGCTGCATCACCATTCCAGGTTGTGGTTTTCTGTAGGTGTGGACTGAAGAAGGCTTGTACTTGTAGCTATCAGCGGCACTTGCAGAATATTGGCGCACTGTGCCAAGGCGTGTACTAGTAGATGTCTTGGCATTTTGCGCCGACATGGGCGCCTAGGCTGTCGATCCAACAGGCCTCTTAGGCTCTTGCGTGGCCAGTCTTCAGCAGCCATGTCGATGCTTCAACACCGTCTTCCTCTCCATCAACTCGACGCTGCCAACCACCATCACCAAGCAGCCAAACACCATCGAGCCAGAACACCACGGTCGAGCCAGCCCAGGTGCTCACCACTCGTCCATCTTCTTGCGGCAAGCCGCTGTCCCTGCCAAGCTGTCCAGCGTCCGCCCTCCACAAGCCGGCTGCGGCCCGTGCCATGAGGGCTGCGTCTAGCTCGACGCGGTGAGAGAGCGAGAGAGGGCCACAGCCCCTCCTACCACACCATGGCGAGCGGAGCCATACCAACGTCCAAGACGAGGTTCAGAAAGGACAGCAGAGCCGCGTTCCGGCCAAGACGCCCAGGTCAACCACTGTGGAGAAGCAAGTGGGCCAACCGAAGCATATTGCCGCGAGGAAGAGGTCGCCTGGCCTTGTACTTGTTTGTCTTTGTGGTCGTTGTTCTGCTGGTCCCGGTCCCAGGCTTGGGATCGCTTCGACAGTTGCTGCTGGGGATCTTGTTGTTTCCCTTCTCGGCTTCGAGCAGGTCAAGGCCAGGGAGAGAGGTGCTCAAGTATATTGATCCCTTGATAGGGACCGCGAATGGGGGTGCGCATGCTTGGATTGGACACTTTTTGCAAGAGTCGATGCTGATTTGCGACCAGGACATGTCTTTCCCGGCGCCAGTATGCCATATGGTGAGACTGTGCTTTTCCCAGACTCAGCAATACCAGAGAGACACTGACCAATTCCCAGGCATGGCAAAACCGGTTGCAGACTCGGACGACAGGAGAGAAAATGCTGCAGGCTACGTACAGGACGTCAGCCTCATCAGAGGTTTCTCTCAGCTGCACGACTCAGGTGCTTCCAATCCCACATGTCTGCTGTTGCTCTCGTGAACACGACCTGTTGTGCTAACACAATCTGCTGACAGGAACGGGCGGGGTGGGTTATATACTTGGCTTGGACTGGATAGCCTCCGCAACGTTTCATTAGCTGACACGACGTGCAGAGTCCTTCGCTGGGAAACTTCCCATTATTCGTTCACCCAGGCTGTCCGCTCGACGATATCACCATGTGCAGCTTTAGTGCACGAAGCCGAGCTGTCATGCGCTGGCCGTACTCGGCCAGTGCTAAACCAGGCTACTTTTCACTGCGGCTCAAGAACTCGGTCGCTGCTGAAATGACAGCCTCGGAGCACGCCTCGCTCTACCGCTTCTCATTCCCCGATGAAGACGACTCGGAGAATGGACAGGACATCTCCGTCGAATACAGCCCGCTCATTCTCGTCGACCTCCAAGACCAGGACAACAGCCGCCACAACGGAGGCGTGCACGTGGACCCAAAGACTGGCCGCATCACTGGTGACGGCGACTTCCGCCCTTCCTTTGGCACGGGTGTATACGAGGCCTATTTCTGCGCCGACTTCCAGGGTGCCAAGATCCGCCGATCTGGCGTCTTCATGGGCGATAACCCCCATGAAGATCGCCAGAGCATAGAGAAGGATCCTGAGGGCAAGTTTAATGTGCCGTCGGGCTCAGCAGGCGGATGGATCCAGTTCGAGCCACCGACCAATGGCCATATCCTTGCCCGAGTCGGCATGTCGTTCATGTCAAGGGAGCAAGCCTGCGAGAATGCGGAGAGGGAGATACCCAAACTAGACTTTGACAAGACTGTCGAAAAGGTCCAAGACGCATGGGCGGACAAGATGTCTGTTATTGAAGTCAATGAGGCTGACATCGACCCAGCGCTGCTGGTCACGTTCTGGTCGGGTCTGTACAGGACCATGCTGTCACCACAGGACTATACAGGCGAGAACCAGCTGTGGGAGTCCAAGGAACCGTACTTTGACTCGTAAGTATTGTGACGATCGATCGATGTTGCAACATGGATTGCTGACAATGAAGACCAGGTTCTACTGCATCTGGGACTCATTCAGAGCTCAGCATCCACTGCTCTCCATTATCGATCCAGTTGCGCAAACCAGAATGGTGCGCGCCTTGATTGATATTTACCGCTTCCTTGGTGTGTACCTGGTCCACTTGCATCTACTCACCACCAAAACCTAATCCTTGAGGCAGGCAAGCTTCCGGACTGTCGAATGAGTTTCTCAAAGGGGTTCACCCAAGGTGGAAGCAACGCCGACGTGGTCATTGGAGATGCCTATTTGAAGGGCATCTCGGATGGCGTCGACTGGGCGACGGCATATGAAGCGGTGGTATCTGACGCAGAAGGTGAGAGAGAGAGATTCTTGTCAGAGCGTTTGTCCATCATCTGAACTGAGCCGCGGATCACAGTCGAACCCAAGAGCTGGAACACCGAGGGCCGAGGCAATCTCGTCAGCTACCACCAACTCGGCTACATCCCCTCGGACGACATTGACCACAACGGCACCGGCCGCAACACGCGCAGCATCTCGCGCACAGTCGAGTACGCCTACGACGACTTCGCCATCGCCCAGCTCGCCAAGGGCCTCGGCAACGAGGCCGACTACCGCAAGTACATGCAGCGCAGCACCAACTGGAAGAACCTGTGGAACCCGCACCAAGCCGACAGCTACATCCAGGGGCCCGAGGAGGTGCGCTGGAGCAAGTTCAAGGGCTTCCTGCAGCCGCGGCTGCTCGACGGCTCCTTTGCCCACCACGACACGCGCCTGTGCAGCCCCGTGCACGAGATGCACAAGTGCTACCTGGACACGCGCTGGGCCACCTACGAGGGCAGCCCCTGGCTATACTCGTTCTACGTGCCGCAGGACATGGCGGCGCTCGTCGAGACAATGGGCGGGAAAAAGGCCTTTGTCGAGCGGCTGCAGTATTTTCACGAGTCCGGCATCGTTTACATGGGCAACGAGCAGTCCTTCCTGCCCGTGTTCCAGTTCCACTATGGCGGGCGGCCCGGGCTGAGCTCGTACTGGGCGCACCAGTACATCCCCTCGCTCTTCAACACGACCTACGGCGGCATTCCCGGCAACGACGACTGCGCCATGGGCGCCTTTTCGGGCCTTGCCATGATGGGCTTCTTTCCTGTGGCCGGGCAGGACGTGTACCTGCTCACGGCCCCCTTCTTCAGCGAAGTCAAGGTGCGCGCGCGCAATGGCGGGTGGGCGGTCATTCGCATACTCAACTTTGACCCGACCTATCACGCAAAGTATATCCAGCACGCAACACTGAACGGCAAGCCGTACACAAAGAGCTGGATCAAGCATGACTTTTTTGTACAGGGAGGAGTGCTCGAGTATGTTGTGGGGATTGGCGAAAGCACGTGGGGCACCAAGGAGGAAGATTTCCCGCCGAGTTGGCCGTGGCCGCCGGTGGTGGAGGATGCTTCCAAGTCGTTGTGAGGTTATATCCATATCTATCTATCTATCTATCCATACATATATATGTATACATATATATATGCGTCGTAGCGGCGTGGTTAGGCAATCTGGTATCAACATGGGCTGCCGGATGCAGTCATGTATCCTCCAGGGAAACACGACAACTAGTCGATACAACGCAGCCACTCACTCCTCATTGAGGCCTGAAATAACGACTGCATGTCGAAATGCTTTCCATTTTCCGCGCCATGGCTGAGTGAGGTGATAAATCTGGACTGCAGTCGTCTCGAAAATTGCCTGCTTGGGGCCAGTTCAGCCTCACCTGCGTGCAACGCCACGAGCGGCCGTTTGTGTTCCGAGGAAGCCCATTCGAGATGATGATGCTGTTGCTGCTGCTGCTGCTGCTGCTGCTGATGATGATGCTGTACGACTCACGACCTCCGTGGCCTGCGGTACTGCGGAACAAGTGTCGTCGGCACTACAGGGCATGTACTGTGTACCCAGCTACTTTGGTGGTTGAACAAGCATTATGTAATCCATCAACATCCCCATCCCACCACGTGCTGCTCCGACTGCGGGGGGGCCGGGTGGGGCACTCGGCCATGCGTTCCAAGGTACCCTCGTACCGCTTATCGACAAGAGCTGTACGTCCGATGACTCGACCATAGGCTACGAGAAATTTCCCCGGCCGAATGTCGCCCGTCTCAGCCCTGACGCCAACTGCATCCGCCAGACCACCACCAAAGTCGCCGAACCGACCTCACTTGTTGGCTTCTCGTGTCCTCGGTCCTTGGTTTGCCTTGTTCGAACCGACACGTCTTCGAAACGACACCTGCGGAGGCTGCCCATCATGTCCACATTTGGCGATTACTTTCGCGTCACCACGTGCGCTGCTCTCCTCCTCCTCCTCCTCCTCGGCCTCGGCCATCCCTCTTGCAAACAAATCAAGCACTGACTCTGTGGCCTCTTCCTAACAGCTATGGTGAATCCCACTGCCGCTCCGTCGGCTGCATTGTCGACGGCGTGCCGCCAGGCATGGCCCTCACCGAAGCCGACATCCAGCCGCAGATGACGCGCCGCCGCCCCGGCCAGTCCGCAATCACCACGCCGCGCAACGAAAAGGACCGCGTCGCGATCCAGTCCGGCACCGAGTTCGGCATCACCCTCGGCACCCCCATCGGCATGCTCGTCATGAACGAAGACCAGCGGCCGCGCGACTACGGCAACAGCACCATGGACATGTTCCCGCGGCCCTCGCACGCCGACTGGACCTACCTCGAAAAGTACGGCGTCAAGGCCTCCTCGGGCGGCGGCCGCAGCTCCGCGCGCGAGACAATTGGCCGTGTGGCCGCCGGCGCCATCGCCGAGAAATACCTGCGCCTGGCCTACGGCGTCGAGATTGTCGCCTTTGTCACCTCGGTCGGCGGCGTCCACCTGTACCCGCCCACCGCCGAGCACCCCTCGCCGAGCACCAACCCGGCCTACCTGCAGCTGCTGCAGACCATTGACCGCAAGACTGTCGACGAGTTCCTGCCCGTGCGCTGTCCCGACGCGGACGCCGCGCGCAAGATGGAAGCCCACATTGCCGAGTTCCGCGACAAGGCCGACAGCATTGGCGGCACCGTGACCTGCGTCATCAAGAACGCGCCCTCGGGGCTCGGCGAGCCCTGCTTCGACAAGCTCGAGGCCATGCTCGCGCACGCCATGCTCAGCATCCCCGCCACCAAGGGCTTCGAGATCGGCTCCGGCTTCGGCGGCTGTGAGATTCCCGGATCCATCCACAACGACCCCTTCATCGCCGCCGAGACGGCGCAGAAGCTGGAAGAGGAGCAGGCCGGCCCCACAGCTGCCAACCACCACCACGCTGGCATTCCCCGCCCCAAGCTCACCACCAAGACGAACTTCAGCGGCGGCATCCAGGGCGGCATCACCAACGGCGCCCCAATCTACTTCCGCGTCGGCTTCAAGCCCCCAGCGACCATTGGCCAGGAGCAGACGACGGCCACCTACGATGGCTCGAGTGAGGGGGTCTTGGCTGCCAAGGGTCGCCACGACCCGTGTGTTGTGCCCCGTGCTGTGCCGATTGTCGAGGCCATGGCCGCCCTGGTGCTGATGGATGCAGTGATGGCCCAGCACGCCAGGAAAACAACAAGAAGCTTGTTGCCGCCGCTGAATCAGGCTGGTGCCGAGCAGTCAAAAGCTCCGGGCAATGGACAAGCGTAGAGTAAAAAAAAAGTGAAGATGAAAAGAAAAGGACCGGAAAATTAAACAATAACTCATTGTTGTACATCAAAACGGCTGTGGAGATATTCTCGTGGGAAGAGACGACCATTCTTGATAAATGTTATAAAAGCGGCATTTCTCGTTTGCACGTTGTCTAATGAGACTTGATATTTGCACAAGGATCCCGCCGAATGGCATTTTCACAATTGCGTGCTGGCTCCTCTCAAGGCTCATCATATTCGTACCATTCCAAGAGCTTTCCGAATCCATGGTTTGGTCTGCTTCGTATGATTTGCCAGATATTTTGCGGCCTTGAACAATTCGACTCATGTTGTAGATAAAAGCTCTCAAATCCAATATACGAAGAAAAAGGAATCCCAAATCAACACCCGTGCTATGCTGTTCATTACTTGTATCCATGTCATTTGTCGTCAAACTCTCCACCCAGATATGTACAGCTCTTACCAAAGATTTCAATGTTGTACACTTCGCTTGGCTCATACTCTCATTCCTTGCTTCTGCAATTTAAAGGGACGACACATGTCCACATATGGTCCCAGAAACCAGCCAACCTCCGCTTGAATCTCTCTGGACTCGGTCGGATCGGCACTGTCATCTTCGATCGCTCGAGTGTGCTTCGTCGACATCTCGATTTCGACAACGCCCGCTTCATTGGCAGTAACAGGCAGCCTTGACTCCTGGGTCAATGGCATAGCGGTGCTCTTTCGAACCGCTTCCCCTTCTTGCGGCAATGAGGAAGCTGTGTCCAAGTCATCCCCTCTGGCCGCCGCTGCTAAATCAGCCAGATCGGTCGCGTCTGGTTCCTGTACATCGATTTCTACTTCGGTCCCCTCATGGGTGTCGATCTTGAAATTGTCCTCGTCAGAGTCTAGTCCTGGCACAAAAGACCACATCGGGCAGGCAAAAATGTCCAAGCCAACAGGGGTAAAAGGGGAAGTCGGGGCAGTATCGACAACAACACTATCGTTTCCGACTTGTAGAAAATCGAACGAAGCAACGCTGGGGTCCACGCTGGTAACTGGTGGTAGTGGTGGTGACTCACTTTCATCGTGTTGGACTGGCGGCATGGCCACGGACTCGGTGATTGTGCTGTAGATGGTCTCAACAAGACGGGTCGGTGTCTCTTGTGGCGCCTGCTTGGTCACGGTTTGGTACACCACTTCCACGTCCCGAGTCACCGTCGACGTGGAAGCGGGCTCAGCAGTGACAGTCTTGTAGACCGTCTCCACGATAGGAGAGGGCGCAGACCACTGTGACTGCACCTGTTGCACTGCCGGAGCTGTATTCATAAAGACTTGTGCGGCAGGCTCGCGACCTTCGAATTGATGAGAGTGGTAACGCGGCTGTGGCGTGTAAACATCACTAGCGCGGTCCTGTGTCCGAGCATGGCCTCCCCACAGCACAGCAAGGGCCACAACAAGCACAGCAATGGCCACATTCTTGGGGTCTTGGAGCAGCACTCTGATGGTCTCGCCTAGGAGCTCAGGCAGTGAAGCCGCATCCAACGACCTGCGTGGCGGCTCTGCTTGAGAATAGCTTTGCGTAGGGGGCGGAGGAGACAGGGGCGGCGCGGCGTATGACTCGGGCCGGCGAGTTTCCTGTATTGGCTCGTTCCGAATATCGTTGTCTCGTGTAGCCAAGGCAAGCTGACGTGAACTTGGATCCTCGTCCCGCTGACGCTTCGAGTCGACGTGGATGTGTATGGTTGGAGACGATGGGTTGGGAAAACCGTCTGCAGAAGAAGCATTGTTGCCATAGATTTCCCGAAGGCGTTCCGTATCGCGGCGCCGTGGCCCCAACTCGGTGGACATGGCCCCATCGCGCGACCGCGAGGCAGCGTCGTCCTCCACATAGGACGTGCGCGATATCGGACGAGGTGAAGTAATGTGTGTCTGTTCTTCTTCAAACTTTTGTCTCGCTTCTTCCAGCTCTTGTCGCTGTTCGTCAAGAATTTGGTGTTCGTCCTCGAGTTCCCGGCGCCGAGACTCTTCCAAGTGCTGGCGCTGCTCCTCCTCGATGAGTTTCCGTTGTTCCTCGAGCTCAATTCGTTGCTCCTCAAACTGCTGGCGCTGTGACTCAAGCAAGCGCCGGTCTTCTTCAAACTTCTGGCGTCGTTCCTCGTCAAGCCGCTGGCGCTGCTCTTCCTCCAGTTTGCGGCGTTCTTCTTCCAGCCTTTGCTCACTTTCCTGCAGCGCTTGACGCCGTTCTTCTTCAAATTTGCGGCGCTGTGTTTCCAACTCCTGCCGCTCTTGTTCCAGAGACAGGCGCTGCTCAACCTCGAGTTGCATCCGCTGTTCGTCCTCCAATTGTTGGCTCTGTTCAGCTTCTAGACGCTGCTGTTGCTCTGCGTCCAAGATGGCCGACAGCGTGCCAATGTCCATCTGCATATCCTTGTCGACAATCGGTTCAACTTCAATGTCCACGCGCTCCATTTCTTTCCAGCAGGCTTCCCAGGCACCGGGGCTCATGAGCCCGTTGCTTGCATAGACCTTGATGCGGAAGATTCGCTCGGACCCCAGCTCCTCATATCTGATGTCGCCTTTGCAAAATGTGCACCAGTGCCTCTTTTCCTCCTTGGCGCCGTGGTCGGAGCCCTCTTGGTCACTCGTGTAGCCGTAATCCGACTCACCATCGTCACTAGCGGAAGTGTCGTTTGAAGGACCGAGGTAGTGCCCACACTCGAGAATTCTAGCTCGACGGCGGAGAGGCAGCTCCAGCGCTTCCAACATGCGCTCCTCGAGGACTTCATAGTCGCTTTGTGGGTGTGGCAAGAGGATACCGCGTTCCAACACAGTGTCTCCGAGGCGGTCCTGCACCTGTCGCCAAGCGCCACGCAGGTTCTTCATGCTCTCGTTGGAGAAACAGTCCGGCGCCGACTTTCTCGCTTCGAAATGATCCAGCACATCTCCATAGGCCCATCGCAGGGGCAGCAAAGTGACGTGCAGCAGAACCAATGGCGCCTCCTCTTTCTTGAAGCGGGTGGGCGTCGATCGGCCTTTGCCAGGGTGCTGGGCCACAGCAGTTGGGCTGCCAATTCGTGAGACGGTCGGCAAGCCATTGGGAGTTTTGTGTGTTCGCGAGCTGGCAGAGGTGACTGAGGGCGCTGGCGAGGACATTTGTATGGCGCGGACTGCAGAGGGGCTGCGGAACGCAGGACGCTTGCCGCGGGATGTTGGCACAAACTCCTCCTTTTCATATCGCGAGAGCCGAGAAAAGTCCGACAATGCGGAAGCTCCAGAGGCAGACACTCCCGACACCACCCGTGATCGTATCTGCGGCGAGTCGCTGCCCTTTTCGGTCATTTGCTCGTACGCATCATCGTCGCAGCGATCATAGGCTGAACCCCGAGAGCTCAGAGGACTCCGTACACTAAACAGGTCGTCCTCCGTGCCCTGGCGCGAGCTGCTATAGGTGCGGCCCCCGACGGAGGATTCTGCTATTGGCGACATGAGGGCGTCAGAGGCAGAAGACTCGGGACGGCTGAAGGAAGAGTCGTGTTCCTCAAAGTAATGCGCGTCGTGCGTGCTGCTGCCACCCTCGTCACCCTGCTGGCTGTCTCCGCCATCCTTTCGCATAGACACGACCGCGCGGGCAGCGGCCTGGATGAGAGCTTCTGTTCGCAGAGAGTGGCGTCGTTGTGCGCCAACGGAGGAGCTGTCGTCGCCATCGTGGGCTTCACTTTCTGTCGCTGTGTGGCTTAGCTCTGATGTGTCCAGGCTGCTTTCGTGCTGGAGCTGACTCTCGGCGCCGTCGTCCAGCTCTTGATCAGGAGTGGCGCGGCGGTCTTGTTCTTGGTCGAGGCTGTCTGGTGGCAGATCGTGTGCCGTCTCTGCTGTCACACTGGTGTCCTGATGCTCCGTCTTTGCCAGATGGTGCGCATCGTCCACGGCGAGTGCAATGGGAATATCGCTGCTCTCTGTGTCCTCGAGTGAGAGGTCTTGCTGTTCGCTGTGGCTTGGCTCTTCCATGATGCAAGCTGGTTGCGGATCTAGCTGGCGAGGGCGTGCGGAAGACGTGTTGGAGAGAACTGCTGAAGATTCAACAGAAGGATCAGGAGGACGGAAGGGGAGCAAGATGCAGGCCAAGTAAATAAAGCTGGCGGGACGCCGTGTCACACGTGATGATGCGGTGGCAGATGGCGGATAGCGATGCCGTCAGATTGGGCCGTTGGGGAAAAGAAAGCAGAGATGCAGGAGAAGGAGGAGGCTGGCAATGCACGGCGTGGACAACGGTGAATGGACCAAACGGCCTGTGAGCAGCGTCAACAGGCCCAGTCGGGGCGCCGCGGTGAGGCCTGAAGACGCCAGAGGCAGGTGTACCATAATATTTACGGGGGCAGCCAGGCGCGTTGCTGTTGCGACGGCGAACGGGTGGCTGGGGTTTGCCGTTTTTGGGGTGGCAGGGAACAGGGGCAGCGGCTCGCATCCCCGCCCCAGCCCCAGCCCCAGCCCAGCCCAGCGGCAGCTGCAGCAGCTGTACTTTGTAGTAGTACTACAGTAGCTCTCGCTTCCTGCCCGCTCGCAAAACTGACTTGATGGCAGGCCCAACGAGGTCAATTGCCATGCCGTTGGAGAGGCTTGCAGGCTCACTCACTTTGTTCCAGCCTTGCAGTGCCCAGGTGGGCTTGATACGACGAGGCAACATAACGTACCCTGACAGAACACTCAGGCTCTGAGGACGGCTGGCAGGGGATCGACACCGGGTCTCGGCTCTAATCCAACGTCGCAAGCCCGATGCATGGTTGTGAGCGTTTGCATTCTTGATAGCGATGCTGTCTGGAATGCAACATTGCCTTAGGTAATCAGCAAGACTCTTGGCCAAGTACTTCTACTTGGGTACATGGTGAAGAAGTCTTCTCCCCGGCTTCTCCCATTGTTCCATGCCCCTTCCCAAAGTGCCAACCCAACACAGGGGATGTGGGGGGTAGTTGCTGGCTTCTCCAAACCCTGAACCCTTAACCCTGACAACCTCAGCAATTTTATGTACTCTGATGCTGCCAGAGCCATCTGTCTGCACCCAACTCTCTCCGGCACTCCATCGACGAGCCAACAAGACAGCATGGCACGATTCGAGTCGAGATCCACCACATACACACACCAGCTCAGGACGAAGCAGAGAACCCACTTCCTCTCGGGCCTCTGAGCCAAGCGACGTCATCAAGGCCCCGCCTCCACGTCCACCCGCTTGGGCCCCCCCCCCCCAAGCTTGTGCCAACTCACGGGCTTCGCAACAAGCCTGCTACAACTTTCAATGTCGACAAGCCCCCTAAGCGCGGCATACACGGAGCCCCATGGCGCCGCAACGTGGTCTAGACCCCCAGGCACCGCCTGTCACGTCGAGCGAACCAGAGAGCCAAATCGTACAGGACAGGGGCCTTAAAACGCTCAAAAACTGGGTTCGTAGCCCAGGCCAGGCGATGCCAGCTTGCCATCCAGGGCAACTAGCACTGCCGCATGGGCTGTCGTCTACCATGTACACGTGCAGCAAGGGGGCTAGAGCTAATAAGGAAGAGGCCAGGTCTGTTGTTGTTGTTGTTGCTGTTGTCGAGAACCGGCACTGGCTGCCAAGTTGGGAAAGAAAAGCTTGGTATAAATAGACGGTACTTGGTTGCGTCCTTGTGTCTGCTTTTTGCTGTGCCGACTTTGTTGTTCTCTCGTCTTCTGCTCCAAGTTGTGACGAGCGCATCGGTTCCCAACAGCATTCCACCCTCTCTCCACCAACCAATCGTGCCTCGACTTTGCCGCCAAGATGGAGGACGAATCCAAGCCGGCGCCTACGCCTGAAAACAACACCATGATGCAGGCCTTTGAGTGGTATGTGCCTGCTGACCACAAACACTGGGTGCGCCTCGAGAAGCAGATCCCTCAGCTCAAGCAATGGGGCATCGACAACCTCTGGATCCCGCCGGGATGCAAGGGCTCCTCGCCCGAGGGCAACGGCTACGACATCTACGACCTGTACGACATTGGCGAGTTTGAGCAAAAGGGAGGCGTGGCCACTAAATGGGGCACCAAGGACGAGCTGGTGCGTATGAGCCAGGCTGCCAACAAGCACGGCGTGGGCCTGTACTGGGACGCCGTCCTCAACCACCGGTTTGCCGCCGACCGCAAGGAAAAGTGCCAGGCGCACGAGGTCGACCAGGAGGACCGCACCAAGCAGGTCAGCGATGTCTACGAGATTCATGCCTGGGTTGGCTATGACTATCCCGCAAGGCAGGGCAAGTACAGCGAGATGAAGTACCACTGGTATCACTTTTCAGGTGTCGACTACAATGCTGCCAACGACAAGACCGCCATCTACAAGATTGTGGGCGACAAGACCAAGGACTGGGCCGATGCGGGTGATGTGGATGGCGAGAAGGGCAACTAGTGAGTTTTTTTTTCAGTTTTTTTTCTTTTTTCTTGGGGGGGGGATGCAAGACAGGCTACCAGGACCATCAACTAAAGTGTTGTCTTCTAGCGACTACCTAATGGGCTCAGACATTGACTACGACCACCGCGAGGTAGCCGAGGACGTGCTCAACTGGGGCCAGTGGCTGGCATCTCAAATCACCCTCAAGGGATTCCGCTTCGACGCCGTCAAGCACTTTAGCGAAGACTTCCTGCGCGAGTTCATCACCAAGATGGACGAAACATATGGCGAGGGCTGGTTTGTCGTTGGCGAGTTCTGGAAAGACAGTCTCCAGGACATGGAGCACTACCTTGATAGAATGGGCCGTAAATTTTGCCTGTTTGACGCACCCTTGGTGTACAATTTCAGTGAAATCAGCCGCGGTGACAGCGCAGACATGCGGAAGGTATTTGATGATACCCTGGTGCAGGCTGCACCAATGTGCGCAGTGGTAAGCCTTTTTTTTTTTTCCTCCTTTTTTTTCCCTTTTTTTCCCCCTCCCTTTCTTCTGGGTGTTCCCAACGTTCCTCACAGCTTGTTCCTCCTGCTAACCTGGCCATCCACTCGCGCAGACCCTCGTAATGAACCACGACACGCAGCCATACCAAGCTCTCGAGGCACCCATAGCAGACTGGTTCAAGCCCCTCGCCTACGCACTGATCTTGCTCCGCAACTCCGGCTACCCCTGCGTTTTCTACGGCGACGTCTACGGCATCAAGGGCGAGAACCCCTTCCCGCCGTCCTGCGGCGGCTTCCTCCCGCGCATCATCCTGGCCCGCAAGCTGTACGCCTACGGCGAGCAGGCCGAGTACTTTGACGAGCCGACGTGTCTGGGCCTTGTCCGCTACGGCACATGGGACCGGCCATTTGGCTGTGCCACGATCTTGAGCAATGCCGGGTCGGCCACCAAGCGCATGCACGTCGGCGAGATGCACGCTGGCGAGCGGTGGACGGATGTGCTTGGGTGGAATGACCGCGAGGTGGAGATTGGCGAGGATGGATTTGGAGAATTTGCGTGTGGGCAGTGCAGTGTTAGTATCTATGCCAACAAGGACGCCGAGGGGCGGGAAAGGTTCCTGCAAGAATTGTGAGTACATCGTTTTTGGCGTTGATTTGTTGTTTTTGATGAGATGGTGCAGAGAAAAAGCTAACAGCCACATAGTGACAGCAACATTTACGAGGAATGAATACACCCTCGCCTACAGAGGGACGCATGACATTAGACGATGCGATAGAAGAAGAACAGCCAGTGGCACTACGATTCTGCATACAGATAATAGACGATAGATTGTTAGACGACGGTTCATGACTTGAGGTAGTCATGTAGACATGATATAGCATATACAGTTACATCTTTTCGGCAATCTCAACACTCAACAGAGGCATTTCAGGGCCGCAACGATCGGTTCATTCATCAAGGCTTTCTCGAGAGCACTCAGTCCCATGCATTTATCACGTCTGCAGAAATCATGGCTCGGGTCCAACCTACAGCTCATACACGTTGTCCAGGCACAAGTGGTTGTCAGAATCAGATGTCCTGTCCGTAGCCGTGGCCGACCTACACAATCCCGTCTTGTCAGGGGGAACGGAACGACGTATGCGCTGTAACCAGGCTGGTAAACTGCACTTGCAGCACCCTAAGCCGCCCCTAAAAGACCCCTAAATGTCCCATACGGGCACCCCTAAGCCAGTGCTGGTTGCAGGCCTGTTTCAGTGCCACCAGTGCCTGGCAGTGGTTCTAGAAGGCTGGCTTGCTGACTCATCACCGACCCAGATCTATCAAATTCGTCAGTCCAAGCCCGAGATGATCGATCCAACAACACCTTCTTTCGCCAGCTTTGGAAATGTCTCCTCGACCTGCCACCCATTCTAGAGCTAGAAGATGATTCCAAGATAGCGTCTCACTCTGCTGTCTCCTGGAACTCATAGAGGCCCTCATGGCCTTCCTCTGCGCCGCACCATGGCGGACGACATCCTCTAGCCTGCGCTGCCACACCAGCCTCGCCTTGGCCCTCACAACCAACCGATATTCTTCTTCTTCTTCCTCGTTCTTCTCGTCTGCATTCTCCTCTTCATCCAGACAATCGCAACAGCCACAACAGCCATGGCACGCCCGGGCCAGCGACGCCTCTCACCGCGTCCAGATCTACACCTCGCGCTCGCACAACCCCTACTTCAACCTGTCGGCCGAGCACCACCTCCTGCAGACCTCGCATCCAGATTCCACCATCCTCTTCCTCTACGCAAACGACCCGTGCATTGTCATTGGCCGCAACCAGAACCCCTGGCTGGAAGTCAACCTCGGTCTGCTGCGCTCTTCTCCCGCCGCCTACCGCGCTCGGCTGTCTTGTGATCCACAAGAGCATGATGGCGGCCACCACAGCCCAGACACCAGCCCAGTCTCGCTCGTCCGGCGTCGCTCAGGAGGCGGCGCCGTCTTCCACGACCGCGGTAACGTCAACTACAGCGTCATCTGCCCACCTGCCGTCTTCGACCGCGACCGCCACGCCGAGATGGTCGTGCGCGCTCTGCAGAAACTCGGCGTCGCGACCGCCCAAGTGAACGCACGCCACGATATCGTTGTCGTCGATCATGACGACAAGACAGCCACCACCACCACCGCCACCAACAGCGACCCAGCAACATTCAAAGTCTCAGGCTCAGCATACAAGCTCACTCGCCTGCGCTCCCTGCACCACGGCACCTGCCTCTTGTCCTCGCCCAACCTGCGTGAAATCGGCTCGTTGCTGCGCTCGCCTGCGGAAGGATACATCAAGGCCCGCGGCGTGGAAAGCGTGCGGAGCCGGATTCGCAATGTTGGCATCGGCGTCGATGCTTTTGTCGCTGCGGTGCGGGCCGAGTTTGAGACCATGTATGGTGCGGCGGATGTGCAGGCTGTTGTGGGCGGAGAGAAAGTGGGTGAGAATGGTGAGGCTGCAGAGCTGGGAGAGAGTGAGCAGATGGCCAAAGGGTATCGAGAGTTGATGGTGAGTTCATATCGGGTCCTGTCGATGGTTGGGCTGCTGTTGATGTTTGGTGAATCTTGGGGAACGCATCACTGACATGTTTCAACAAACGACAACAAGTCACGGGAATGGATCTACAACCAGACGCCGCTGTTTACCTTTTCGACGCATGCGTCCGCGGAAGACCCTCGTCCGCGTCCACCGATGCCAGCCGGTGTTCCTGGTGATGTAAGTTTTTGGCATCGCACCCATTCATACTATTCTCTCAACCCGTCTTACCCTCCCATCTCACCCTCCCATCTCACCGTCCGTGTCTCCTTTTTCTCCCAAGCTTCTTTTGCCCTTACCCTCCTCCCGTCCTGTCTTGGTCCGTCTTTCTTTCTCTGTCGCCTGTTTCAACAAAACCATCATCCATATCGAAACAGCCAAGAACCCAGACACATTCACCCATCTAACACCAACCACCAGTTCCGCGCAACAATCACAGCACGCCACGGCCAAATCCAGACCGCAGAGATCGCGGGCCTCGTCGACGGCCACCCAAGCCTCGAGGGCCTGGACCTCGGCACTTTGACTGACTGGCGCCAAGTCTTGCATTTAGAAGACGGCGCTGCCTCTGAGCATGTGGGGAGGTGGTTGAACCATCTCTTTGGGATCGGCGGCGATGAGAGAATGTAAATCAAGGGTGCTTACTCAAACAGCCAGCGCCCAGCCGAATGAAAGAATCTGGACGTGTGAAAAGCTTCGGTGGGATATAGCATACCACCCCCCCCAAAAAAAGAGGGGAAAAAAAAAAGAAATAAGAAAAAATTAAAAGATTTACGACATTCAATGATACCTCCATACGCGCACAGCCTCGTAGTCCCATACGGAAAGAAAGATAAAAGAGAAAAAAAAGAAGAAAAAAAAAGGCAGGTATGTGTATGATAAAACTGTCTACTCTATGTTCTGCGTGACCCCCATAACCCCTCGGCCAAACCACCCCGCTACCGTCGCAAACCGATCATCGCTCCGCTCCAGCTCATCATTGAACAACTCGTGCCGATCCGCATTTTCCTCCTGGCCGCGCTTAATCGCCCGGATCGTCTGGTTGTTCTGCGCACACAGCGGACACTCGCCCACGCCTCCATCGCCACCTCGCAAACACCGCTGGTGGAAACTATGCTTGCACAGGAAATGCACCGCGGGCAGGTCCAGCATCTGCGTGCACACGGGGCATCGCGTCGCCTGGAAGACGGCTGGCTTGGATCCCAGGTCGGCAATCTCGGCACGCCGCTGCTCCGTCTCGCTGCGGAAGCCCGACACGCGCCGGCGGTTCGACGCGATTTCGGCGCGCTCGTCTTCGATGGTCTTGTGCAGGTATGGTTTGATCATGCCCATGGTTGCAACGGTGTTCTTGGACAGCAGCTGCACGACCTGCAGCGGCGCCATCAGCCCGTCCTCGTCGATCTTCTTTAGGATCATGGCGAGCTCGTCGAGCCCGGCTTCGTCAAGCACGCGCGCGTCAGAGGTGAGGAAGGCGAGTGCGGCGGGGTAGAGCGAGGGTTCTTGCGCGCCATACTTGCGCAGGGCCTTCATGGCGCCGCGCGTGTCCTTGGCTGAGGTGTAGGAGCGGAAAATATCGGAGAGGAGGCCGGCTTGCTCCTTGACAAGCGTTGTGCCGTCTTGGTACTCGGAGAGGTGCGAAAGTAGGAGGACGTTTGAGTTTTCAATAGGGGCGCCGCGACGCTCAATGAGTGTTTTGGCTTTGGCTTCCCAGTCTTCGCGCGCTGCCTCGCTCTTGGTCTCTTTGGCTTTGTGCAGGTACATCTCGAAGAGGGTTGTATAGAGGTCTGTCTTGTCGGTCTCGGACATGCTTTCGTCATGGAGGCAGGCCTCGAGGAAGGTGATGAATTCGTCGGGGTGGTCAATGAAGGAGGAAAAGGCGGTGCGTGGAGGTGGCGGTGTGTATTTGGGAGGTAGCGTGTTATCCGTGTCGAGAGCAAGCGAGGCGTCTCCGACGGTGGATGGCAAGTTGCCATTGGTTGGCGGCGAAGCAACCGCCGAGGAGTTCATGTAGGGAAGGGGAAGGAGGTTGGAAAGGTTCTGTACGGCACTGGCTGCGCCGGCTGCGAACCCACCACCAATGGTGGATGGCGTTGCAGAGTCGATGGTGACGGTGCGGCGTATCTTTGGCCTGTAGTTGCCTGTGTAGTAGTCGATGAACAGCTGAGCTGCGTCTTTGGGACAGTGCTCAATGAGCACTCTGGCGTATTTCATGAGACACGGATAAGCCTACGCACATTGGGTTAGTGTTTGGTCTGGAAACACAAGAACGGGCAGCCGTCTCACCGTCTCAGGATCGAGGTGCCAGATAAAGTTGAGTGCCTCGTGATAGCTCTTCAAGTCTTCAATCAGAATGTCGACCACCATGTCGTGTTCGCCGTGCTTTTTGGCCAGGTATGCAGCCTGTTCAAAATACCCTCCTTGCCTGCACATGGTGATAGCAGTGTCCAGATCAAACTTGAGATCGCCCGGCTGCTTGATGAAGTTCTCCAGCTTGTCAATATCCTTGAGCTTTGCGTAGCAGTTTAGCAGCAGAGTCGTGTGGTCTGATGTGGCCTTTTCGTGCTCGTGTAGTTGCTCCAGGTACTCAATCAAGTTGTGGATCCTCTGTGTGTCGAGAAACTTGCGAATGACTTGCGATGGCTCCGTAATGTCAATCGCTTTGATGTACTGGACCATGGCCTGGTCATATTCGCCCTTTTGATACAAGTGATCACCATACCGCCTGAAGATGGCATTCTGTTGCTGCGCATCCAGGCCAGCTGTCTGGGCAAGCGATATCGCAAAAGGGTAGAGATTCCTCTGATATAGCATCTCAAGCCTCTGCTGCAGCGTCTTCTCGTGATAGCGGTGAATCTTGCCGTCCTGCGTCAGCGTGTACAAGTCGCTCCAGAGCTCAAAGATGGCCACGACCTTGGAGATGAGCGTCTCGGTATGAGCCACAACTTTCAGGTCAGGCTCGAGCAAGAGGAAAGTCGACGCGTTGAAGATGGCGTCCGCAGCACTGCCTCCCACTCGCCGTCGTATCATGGCCGGGTCACGCGCTGGTGTCGACGCTGGTGGCGAGACGACAGCGACGTAGTTGTTGTAGACAGACACCAGCTCCTTGGGTGCCTCGTATGCGCGCGGTGGACCTCGTCCCTCCAGAGTGTAGTAGTAGATGGCGTCGTGTCTTGCAACGATGATATCTCCGGTCGCCTTGTCGACAGCCATGCATCCAACCCCGCAGCCCTGGTCCTCGACGGTTTTCGGAGCGTGGCCCTGTCCCTTGCCGACGATTGTCAGTTTGAGGATCCTCGACACAGTCGATATAAAGAGCGTGGTGAGCTTCTCGTCGACCCGCAGCTCGACGCCAGTAATCGGCTCTTCGGACTCGTAGACAATCCTCTGTTTAGCGCCGCGATCGTTGATAAGATCGCCTCGTATCACCGTCACAGACCCGTTTGCGAAGCCCACGGCAATCTGGGACAGGTCTTCGGAGGCGGCAAAGGCCGAGATGGGGAACTGCTTGCGAGCATTGTTGATGGTGTGGGTGCTGAGGCAGGTGGGCATGCCCGTCTTCTTGACAGGCTTGTCGAGAGCCCAGACCTTGAGGACAGGCTCGCTGCGCAGGTCCTCGGCGACGGTGACGAGCAGGCTGGTGCCCTCGAGCTGGCGCATGTGCGAGATGCGCACATTGTCGTGGGCGGGGAAGCTGCGGACAATCTTCCAGCTGGGACCGAGGATGCGGACGTGGCCATCGATGGTGCCGATGAAGAGGCTGTCGGAGCCAGAGCAGGCACAGGCAATCTCGTTGGTCTCGAAGCAGGCGCGGGTCTCGTCGTCGTCGGACAGCTTGACTTGGCTGACGTCGAAGAAGTCAAACGACTTCCACTGTTGGGCGGCCGCGCCGTTAGAAGAGGATCTGGGGATGACAAGCGCGCAGGCAGCAGGACAAGACGTACAGAGAGAGCCATGGTCACCAAGTCGGGTCAGTTCAGCAGAAAGCCTCCAACTGGCAGCCAAGTCACATATTCATGGGCAGAGGGGTGCGTTTATCGGCGATGTGGTGCAGTGAGGAAGTGCAAGTAGCCAGAGCTCAGAGGGGCTGGGAGCTTGCAGTACGTACTGTGTGCTGTATGACATCGGCAGCGGCAGACAAGCACTGTAGCAAGTATCCAGGAACCCAGGTACCCAGATACCCAGGTACCCAGGTATCGTGATGTGGACTTCCGGCCCTAACCCTGGCGTGTCCAACTCAAGTCACAACTTCACGTCAACCGTCTGTCTACAATCCAGCTTCTGTCTCTCTTCCCTTCCGACTCTTGCATCACTGCAGGATATGCATTCAACGTTGCGTCTATTGTTTGTCATTCTAAATACGGAAGCTTGCACCAATGCAACCAACCTTGTCCTCCTTGTCAAGACTGAAACTTGCTACATGTGAAGATGGACTTTTGATTCTCGAGAAACCTCGCATCAACCGCAAGAATTGCAGCTGCTCGACGTCAGACGATATAGGTATCACTGTATTTGGAATTGCTGGAGCGTATGAGCTGAGGCGACACTAGGTTTCTGGTGCGTATTGGGTGTGTCATTCTCTTATGCATGGTCCAATCGCAGCATCGCGTTGGAGAGACGCGAAGAGAGTCAACTCCGTCTGACATGCATACACGTACGATTTGCTAATGTATGCAGCAGATCTCGAATTCTCGCACCGCTGAAGTCATGTCTCCAGTGCTCACAATGCTCTTCATCGCTGGCGCTCTTGTTGAAAGGTAGGCCTCGACGACACGGCCACCAGGCTTCAAGACCATCGTTCAACATGCTGGATAGCCTCATCGTGGGACCACACTTGGCTTCTGCCAACCAAACCGCCAAGTTCGCATATCTGGAGACATGGAAATACATCGATGCAAGTGGCACCAATATAGTACCCGCTCGAAGATCGCTCGGTGATCCCAAAGCTGATGCCTACTAGTCCACTGGCCATGCTACGTATTCAACGACACTGCGACCTCTGGCCGCATCAGACGTCGAGGACTGGGCGTTTCGAAGAGGACCATTTTCCAAAAGCCACAATCAGGGCCTTGAACCATCTGACGGTGTGCCAGCCCACAACAGCAAGGCTCGGCAAGGTGGCCTTCGACTGTTGCTCGCCCAGGGAGCAGGCCACTTTGCGCGCAATGTACCTTCGGAGATCCTATCGCCGGCTGTTCTCGATGCGCTTCATCTGCCCTCGTGCACGCTGCCAACCTTCCAGCATCCCTCTGGCATGTGTACGCGGCACATGTATCCTGCAGGAAGCACTCTTGATAGTTGTGAAAGACTTTGTGAGTTCACCTTCCTTGCCAATGCCATACACCATCACACAATTGCCCTGCCTCTTGTCCCAGTAACAGCCCACTAACCTCAAATCAACGAACAAACACAGCCCTCGTCTTCCGCTCTCCGCAAAAGTGGGAAATGTCTATTGGCGGATTTGCCGTCTCGTACGACTTCGCCACACGCACCACCACAGCCCTCAGCTACGGCACCATCTTTGACATCTGGCACTTTACCAACACAGCCAGTCCACCGCCGGCCCTCTCCGCTTTCCTTGCGCAGCTCACACGCACACAGACCCTCATGCACCACGTATGCTACCTGCCATGCCTATTCCTCGCACTGCACGTCGAGCGTGTCCGCACATACGTCATGGACGACCTGAGCGCGCGCGTGATTGACATTGAGGCCAGCATTGGGATCACCAAGGCAGGACGCTCCGGCAAGTTCTTCCCACGGACGAATCTGCGGGCCCCGGTGACCGACAGCGCGGGCGAGGCTGAGCTGACGCCGTTGTTCGACCACGGCGGGCAGATGAACAAGGCGACTGCCAAGAGGCTTATGCGCCGGCTCAACGACGTGACCACGTGGACGATTTTCAGCAAGCGCTCCCCTGAGTGGGACATCGAATGTGCGGGTTTCTTGCTTGGACTTTTGGACAGGAGTGAGCGACTGCGTAAGGACGAGTTTGGTGAGAGGATGGTGCCAGGGGAGGCCTTTGTGGAAACGTTGGAGTGGTTGAGGGAACACAGCAGGGCGTGTTATGAGACGACAGTTACTACGGAGGCGAGATTGCAGCTGCAGCTGAATATCGTGAGTCTTCATTGTGATTCCTATCAAGTCAACACAGATGTTCCAAGATGGACTGAGTAATTCTTGCCAGCTATACACATCCATAGCACAAGACGCCGGCCAAACGAGCGCGCGCCTCGCCACGTCCGCCGGCAAAGACAGCACGAGCATGAAGATCATTGCCCTCATCACAGCTGCGTATCTCCCAGGGACATTCATTGCCGTATGTTCTTCCTGTCCTTCCTCTTCTTTCTCCCTCATACTATCAGTCCTCCGCTTTTTCTTTGCGGCCCAAAACTTTTGAATTCACGCCCAAACAGCCTCAGACTAATACCAACCCTCCATCTATGTACAGACCCTCTTCAGCATGAGCATGTTTACCTGGAAGTCCTCGCCTTCGTCCTCCACGTCCACGCCTCCAACCGTCTCCCCCGACTTTTGGATCTACTGGGCCACCACCGTGCCCCTGACCGTCCTGACCATCGCAGGCTGGGCCATCTGGTGGAAATTCGAAGAATACCGCTACGAGCGTGACGTACACCGTTCCGAGCAGGTGGACCGTCCTTTGCGGATGAGGACAGGTAGAAGCAAGGGGGCAAGTGACGATGGGATGTTGCGGAATGGTCACGGAAGTCCCGGGACGGCGATTCTCAGTGGAGGTGGTGGTGCTGATGGGACAAAGGAGACAGGAGGTGGTGGAATGGGAATGGGAGTGGAATTGCGAACGGGGCCGTTTGGTTTCCACCGTGGTGGTAGTCGATGATGGGAAAAGAGGGAGAAAGACCATTGAAAGACCATTGAAAGTTGGCTAGTTATATTGGACACCACTCCGTCATCTCTCAATCACCTCTCGTTAATGAACATGTGCGTTGCATATAAACACACTTTCGACCGCTGTTTTGGTATTAAAAAAAAACCCACCAAATCCACAGACCAACAAACAAATAAACAACAAACATAATAGTACCGCCAACCGTGCATGTATAAATCAAGGGTATCACGATGCCTCAGTCTACATCTATTTACTCAAGCTCAAACAAAGCAGCACACCACGCCAAACTCTCAGCATCCCTGTACATATACGTACACAATCCCCACGGCTGATTTTATCTTTCCGTCTTCGCCCAATGCCATTGAACCAATCTACTCGGCTCATTTACCGGTGCAACAGTCTTGACATCTCGCCATCATCCGAGACCTCGACGGCCTTCCGGCACTGATATTGGTATTACCACTCCTTGTTCTTCTTCTTCTCCTTCTTCTTTATCCACGTCTTGAAAGCCGTGGCGAAGTCCTCCCCACGATCCATCTTGTTCTCATTCTGATTCTTATCCACACTTTCATCCGCTTTCTCACTCTCCACAACTCCAATCCCCCTTTCTAGCCTGTTGCTTCCCGGTGCCGTAGCAGTGCCAGTGCCAGTGCCGGTCTCCGTCCACCCACCATCACCACTCCCAGCACGACCCAGGTTAACAATCGGCACCATAGACGGCCGTCCATGCGCGCACTGAAAAGGGAACGCACACCGAAGCAGTCTCGTAAAGAGGTCGGAGCAGTCAGCTAGCGTCAGAGGGTCGTTGAACATGATTGCGCCTGTAATTGGTGGGAATCACGTTAGCAAGCAAGAAAAGAAAGTTGACCAAGACAGAAATCCAAAGTTGAGTTGGGGATGAACCGAACACAAAAAAGCACCCAAAAAGAAAAGAAGAAGCAATGGATGGGTATCTCTGGAATTGGAGGAAGAAAAAAAAAACAAGAAAAAAAAAGATGCACAATAAAGATGAAGAATGAAAAAGAGCTTACTCCGACAAGACCGCGAATGAATCAGCTCCACAATCCCCTGCGGACACCCATGAAACAATGAGACCCAAATCGGCACATTGTCCCTCTCACTTTGAGCTCCCTTCTCTTCTTTCCGTCTGACTGCATCGTGAACGACCAGTCTCGGTCTCGGCCAAGGAACATCAAATCCTTCATCACTCAACCTCCACGCCTCTTTGCGCATCAACTCGGCCAACAGCCTGGGCTCGGTCCTGCATCTCTCGAGGATGGCAGGAGGTAGACCGTGTACGGTGACTTTGGTTTTCTCTTTATTGCTGTTTGTCTTGCGAGATGCTTCTTCTTCTTCTGTTTCTGCTGCTGCTGCTGCTGCTGTGGCGCCTCTCTTCTTATCTGGTCGCCGAGCGCCGAAAGAGGTGTTGTCGCCGGCGTGGACGGTATAGTGAATTCCCCAGTATCCAAAGTGATGCTTGAACTCGCCGAGCAAGCTGCCGTCGTACCTCGAAAGCTCAAACTGCAATAGCTTAGGTGGCGCCTCCGTCACAGCTGTCCAGTACCGCTGCCCATCCTGTCCTGTTGCCGGCGCAAAGTAGTCCTGCATCAGTGCCTCCACACGACAACGCTCATCGGCAGCGTGCTGGTCGATGAGCACGAGAACCGACGATGATGGCGACGGGTCTGTGGCCACTTGGGAAGTATCAGCATCATAAGCCAAGGGCATCTTGGCCAGAATGAACTTGTTGTCGACTTGGGCAATCAGCTGTGCTTTTGCAAGTGTCTGCTTGGAGACACGCCCCAAAGCACCCATGGTCGTCATTCTGTGGCCGGCTGGTTTCGCATCACGTCCACGCGTGTCAGGCATATCTGGTAGACGTGGAGTGGGCGCCTCAGCCGATTCAAAGACGGGATTCTTCCATTTGCTGGCCAAGTTGCGGATCCAGGCTATCTCGTTTGGAGGTTCTTCTTGAGGAGGCTGTTGATTCGCTGCGGGGCGGCGGGTGATTCTGCGAGGTTCAGCTTTGGAGGCTCTGATGCTCAGAGTCAGAGGCTTTGGTGGCAGGACATGGCCAGTACGGGAGTTGATGGTGGCCACCACTCTGGTGACTGGCCTAGTCCGCTCGTAGGTGTCTTCTGATTGTTGCTGAGACGGTGTGATGGTCAGGACATCAGCTGGCTCGGACACAGCAAGCTGGTCTGGCTTTGGCTTGCCTTGTGGCTTCTCTGTAAGGGCCTGACGACGAGGCTCGCAGTCATCCCATGGCATGCGTGTCAACTTGCCGTGGGCATCATACCGAGACGGTCGCGGCTCTTCAGTAACGGTGGCATCTTTAGCATCTGTCTTTGCGGCATCATTGTTCTGCGAGACACCGCGACTTGTCGGTGCGGGAGCAGACTGCGCGCCAGAGAAGATCGGGTCTGCTGTTTTGTAGGTCTGCAATGGCGGGCCAGGCTGGATATTTGACCAGGCAGCCAATGGCGACTCGGGCCTGCTCGCTGCAGACTCCAGACGCGGTGCTTTTCTAGCAGGCTCCCGGACGGCCTGTGAGCCTGGACTCGTCGAAGCGCTGGCTGGTCTAGAGGGCGTACTCCCAGCCGCTTGACAGCGTGCGTTCGCTCCTGTAGACAACGCAACCGTCTTTGGTCTGCAAAGGGTCTGTTTGAGAAACTGGTAGAACATGGCACGCAAGAGGTCGGTGATGAGAGCCAGGTTATGCTGGCGTTCGTCCAGGATATCCTCGACAGCCACGGCACCAGACTTGTCGGACGGAACAGGATCTATTCGCAGAATGAACATGGGCCACCTGTCAAGGCCCTTCCTGGCCTTGGCATCTGCATGCGAGGGAGTTGCATCCGAGTCACTATCGTCGAGGAGGCCAAAGTCGGATTCGGCAAAGACCCTGTTGGCCTCCTCATACAGCACATTGCACCGACTCTCGTTGGACAGCGGCTGGATACCCAGGCTCATGAACTGCAGGCGTCGGGTGGCAACAGGATCACGACACACGTGGCATGTGATGCGCAGCGTCGGCGCAGAAGCCGCAATGGGCACCCAGCTGCTGGCATCGGGACTCGAGAGCAGCGCTGCCTGGTGCAAGAGGCGGCAGCTGTCGTGGAGCCAGCGTCGCGGATCCCCACCAGTCTTCAGCACCAGCTTGGGGCGCGCAGAAGCATCCCTCATGGTCACAGTGACAGTGGCCGGCCAGGCCAGCAACAGGGCAACGAGCTGCAGCACCAGGCGGTGCCAGTCCCGGCCAAACGACGACGACTTCTCAGCCTGCAGGGCTCGGTGCTTCACGCGGACAGGCATGGCGCCAAACAGGTCGCTGACAGCCACGCGCGTGCCATGGCTGGGAAAGGCGAGCACGCGCTGCTCGGGAGCACAGGGCGTGTGGCGGGCCAGCAGCGTCGAGTTGTGCAGGACCAGGCTGTTGTGCGAGCGTGCGCCGCGGTGGTGCGAGGTGATTGCGCACAGCGACAGGGCCGCGACCGAGGCCAGGAACACGCCGTGTCTGCCGTGGGCGTCTGGCCGGGGCGGGAACTTGGATGTGACTAGATCGAGGGGCCAGAGTCAGAGTCAGCCTCGCTTGTGTTGCTGGCCAGTGTTGGGGTGCCATCTCGCGTGTGGGAGGGGGCGGGCCGGGCACGTACAATGCAGCTGGGCCAGGCCTCCGTCGGGGCTGAACTCTGCAGGCGGGATGCCGACTCCATCGTCCTCGACGCAGCAGTGGCCGCGGGCATAGTCGACGGTGAGGTTGATGTGCGAAGCGGCCGCATCGAGGGCGTTGCGGACGAGGCCCGCGACGACGGCATTGAGCGACGTCAGGGCCGTCGACGAGGTGATCTGGGCGGCGACCTGGTCTGGCAGCGGACGAATGGACATGGCGGAGGATCACATGATGGAGGACGCGAAGCTGGCGCAGCAGAACGGGTCGCGAGACTTGGAATCCACTGAACACGATCCACGTGCAGTTGGCGAGTGCACTTGGCGACAGCGTCTGTGAAGTTTGATGTCGCGGGCGGCGAGGCTGGGGAGCGGGCTGCAAGCAACAGCAAGCACAACAGTCAGCAGGGCGTCGCAGTTGGGGCGCCTTCAGGGGGGGGTCCAGGGCGCTGCAGGGCTGCGCAGGGCTGCATGACGTCAGGCGACCCGCTGGAGAGGCCTGGCCAATCGGGAAGTTTCAGGGGCACAGTGCTGGAATTATAGGGCTGTTGGGCTGTTTGGCTGCTGTCATGCCGCACGTCAGCGCTGTATGCCCACTGGGCTACGTCGTGCGGTACTGGCTGAGCCGGATGCGGTGGAGGAGAGCGCGTTCACATGTGAGGTGTGCGGGCGGGTTGAGGTGCGTTCCGTGTCCCACATCCATAGTACCTGCTGATTGGCGGTGCAGCAGCGGGCTCAGCAGGTACCGCGCCTCTCTCTCTCTCTCTGTCTCTTCTCTGTGTGTGACCCTGACCTGACCCTGACCCTGACCCTGGGATGGATCGGCTTTGTTGGGCCCCAATGCCCGACTAGCGTGCCTGCCTGCCTCTTGCTCCTCCTACTTTCTTACTTGAGCCCGTGGCTGCGCGCCTTCTGCATTCTGCTGGTCCTTGTTCCCCTTTGCTCTTCCCGTCTTCCCTTTGGGTTTGCATCTCGACCGCCTCTCTTTCTCTTTCTGTTTCTCTCCTCTTTCTCCTCTTCCGCTCCTCTGCTTTCCACACTTGCCAGCCAACTCGACCTGTCCCTCGACGCTCACCGCTCTGGCCAGTTCGTTGACGGGCCCGTTTCTCAGCATCACCGCACTGTCTGCTGCCTGCTGCCCGCACGCCGTCAATCTGCGCAGGCTCCACAGCCTGGCCTGGAGCGACCCGCGCGATCCGCCATCGCCGCCCTTGCTGCCGTCGATTGCATCCAAGGCGACGCGCCTCGTCTCGCTGCGAGCGTCGACATTGCACACTGCAACCCTGCCGGGTGCACAGCCGCATCCAGGCCACTGCCACGGCCACGGCCACGGCCACATGCCACCATGGCTGCCGAGCCCACCGACCGGCGCAAGCCCTTTACCAAATGGGTCAGGAAACTCAACCAGAAGATGAAGCGTGCCAGAGGCCCCAACAACCCGTATCCCCAGTCGGGCCACGTGAGCTCGCGCCGGCCCGGCCACAACAACGACGACGCTGCGTCCCACGCGCCCTCGACGGGTGCCTACACGCAGTCGCGCCGCTCCACCGTCGAGGCCCCTGACAACCGCCCGCGCTCCGAGGCCCCTCGCAGCGGCCACTCGGTCGAGCAGCTCGACAGCAGCAGCGCCACCAACAGCACCACCAATAACAACAACATCAACAGGCATTCGATGCTGTCCACGGCCAGTGGCCGGCCCTCGTCGCGAGCCCACACGGATCTGGATGGCGAGGGCGAGGTGGACTGCCGCCCGCCAACCACGGCTCCGTCGTACGGTGGCACCTCGCTGGCTGGCACCATGATCACGGCCACCGACCCGCGCCGGCCAGACAGCACCTTTTCGTCGCCTGCGCCCTCGGCCCGCTCCGTGGCCACCACTCTCTCGACGATCCAGTCGCACATGGCCAATGGCCTGGTGGCGGGGGCGCCCTCCACCACGGGCGGCGCCACGGCCAACCACGCCAATGCTCCGCCCGCTCTCGTCACGCCGTCGCCAGCGCACCATGCCAATGGCGAGCCCGTGCAGTACTCGCAGCCCCAGGCGCTCGTGACTGGCATGCCGTCCGCCGACCGCAACACCCGCAGCGCATACCGCCCGGCCACGTACAGCGCCATCATCGCAAACAACCTGCTCAACGACAACATATCCATTCTGACGCTGGCATCCTCGACCCAGCGCCGTAGGCGGCGCTCCTGGGAGACGGACTTTGACCATGCGTCCGTGCGTGCGCTGCCGCCGTCGCAGTTTGGCGGCAGCCGCGAGTCGCTGCCGCTGTCGGTGCTGAGCGCCAACCTCGACGGCCAGCCCACCAGCCCGGGCCTGACCACGGCGCGATCCATTGCCGAGCGCTCCGTCACAGGCTTGGTGCCTGGCCACGCCCGCGCCGACAGTCTGAATGGCAGCATTGGCGGCGGCCCCATGGCTGTTGCCAGCGAGTCTTGACGTGCACGGCGTACCCTCGAGACAGCTGGACCGTCAAAAGACGGCGGCTGGCAGATGGACTGTCTGTGTGTGTGTGTGTGTCTATGTGTCTGTCTGTCTGTCAGTCTGTCACTCTATTCTTCTTTTTGTTCTCTTTTTTTTCATCTTTCGTCTTCTTCCCTTTCCTTTTTTTCGTTCTACGGTCATGCAGCAATCCGGCTGTGGCAACGGATGATTTGATGGTGTTATGGTTTGTCAACGGCTTCAGATACCCAAATACTCTTTTTTTCTTTTTACAGTATCAAAAACAACAACAACAACCAAAAAAAAAAAGAGCAACTCGCTGTTCTTCTGGTTTTCCACTGTGCTTGCTTCGGTTGGCTGGTCTGCGCGCGCACTTGCGCATGGCGGTGCCCTTTTGTTTGCGCCCGGATGGGGCCCTCTTTGCCCGTGGCTGGCCCGGTCTCCGCGAGCGGCCTTTTGTGATATGACTGGTCGCGTGCTGTTTGATGTACTGGGGGATCCTGTCAGCGATGCCCTTTCTCCTATACCTGCCACTGCTTGTTGCCTCTCGAGGTTGAAAGGCAGTGTGCGCTCCCAAGTAAGAGAGGGAGACGGGGCGGCACAGCGGGGTTCAAGTGATCGTCGTGGCGCGGCCGGCCTTTGCCTTGCAGTACGCGGCCATCAAAGCCCGCAGCCTCCGCTCGTCGGCTCTCTCTCTCTTCTGTGCCGTTATATAAACCTTGTCCGTCCGGACCAGTCATGCCACCCATCCGGTCTTGGCTCCTTGCTTTACAAGACTGTCCTGGTCCTCTTTTGTGTTTCTTTGAGACGACAACGCCTTTGGATCTGTCTAGCTTACTGGTTCATATTTTGTGTCTGAAGCCACTCTTGGCCGCGGATCAACAGCATTTCATCCAGGAATCTCCTTTGCAATCACCTCACACTAGCATCTCCGCCTCCTCCACCTCAGTACCTCAGTTATATATATCTCTCTCTGTCGCTCTATTTCCAGCACCCAAAATCCCCCAAACATGGCCACCACCGCACCACCAGCACCAGGCCACATCCGCCTGGCGACCGCCTCGCCCGCCACCCAGCCCACCACCGCAGCCACCCTCGCCCAGCTGCGCGCCATCGCCACGCGCGCCGCGACGCACCACCGAGCAGACCTTCTGCTGCTCCCCGAGGCGTACATTGGCGGCTACCCGCGCGGCTCTGCCTTTGGCTGCGTCGTCGGTGGCCGCTCCGCCGCCGGACGCGACGAGTTCCTCCGGTACTGGGACCAGGCGGTGGACTTGGGCGATGTGGTTGGCGAGGGCGGCCGGGGTGGTGGCGCGGACTGGGTGAGTGGGCGGCTGGGTGGTGATGAAAGAGACAGTGGCGAGGGTGAAGGAGGAAGAGGACGGGGACGAGGACGAGGAAGCAGAAGAGGCGATGGCACGAGAGAGCAGCTCGAAGAGATTGCTGTCGACACGGGGCTGTTCATCGTCGCCGGGTGTATTGAGAAGGCGGGGGGTAGTCTGTATTGCGCGGCGGTGTATGTGTGTCCTAACAAGGGCATGGTGGGCAAGAGGAGGAAGGTCATGCCGGTGAGTTGTGGGATCTTTTTTGTTTCTCTTTTCCTTTTTTTTTTTCTTTTCTTGGTGGT